>JAAIXJ010001864.1:159215-353407 GCA_013403705.1 Heliconius hermathena
GTGTTATAACACTCCGTTCCCCACTTTCTGCCGAATTCTGGAGGCATTGCGTGTTGAGTGGCAGAACTCAACGCCGCGCTTAACCTCGACACCAGAGCGAAGAAATGGAAAATATAAATTTTAAGTAAATATTTCATCTCCTCGAGTGGGGATCGAACCCATAACCAGTCGGTTTTGCAGTCACACCTCGTGCCGCTGCGCCACGACCGGCCGGCCGGGATTTTTGTTTTTACAAATATTTTTTTTTGACAGTCATTTATCATAGTAACTTATAATTGTAAGCCTAAATCCTATGGGTATAGATTACACAACAAAATCACAAACTATTTGTGATTATTATATGGTGTTAAGACTTCATTATATGACTATATCATAAGGCCTTAAGAACTTAAAGCCCTGAAGTAATTAGTCTATTTTTTTAGATGCTAGATTTGTACTTTGGTTTTGATAATGGAATCCCGAAGGTGCCATTCAGAGCTACTTTTAAAAACTGTACTTGCTGTATAATTAAACCTCATGTTATAACTGATGGGAATTTGGGTGCAATACTTGAACAAATTGCAACATCAAATCACTTTTATGTATCTGCCATTGCTATGTTTTCTGTTAAATTGGCAAATGCTAAAGAATTTTTAGAAGTTTATAATGGAGTTTTACCAGAATATGAGGTACACTTCTATGTCATAAGAATTATAAAAATATATATTTATATAAATATATAATAAGAGGCCGTCGTGGCGCAGGACCACAAGGGTGTGACTGAAACGGGACAGTTGTGTGTTCGATCCCCACTCGAGGAAATGCATTATTATTTATCCATGTTTTCATTTCTTCGCCCTGGCATCAAGGCAAAAATCCGACGTTGAGTTCCGCACATCAAGACGCATTGTATGGAAAATTCAGAGGGACGTGGGACAGTGTCTTAACACCATGTTCCCTATGCCTACCCTGTCGTGTGCGGGATGCAGCGTGAAACTGATATTTATATATTAGCACACATTTAAGACTCTTAATTTAATTAAAAAATAATGTAAATGTACGAAATCTATTTACCTAATAGTAATAATTTTAAAATACAATCAGCGCTGCCCAATACAATGCCCCGATTTTGTCAAGATGTCTCGATTTTTAGCCCAAAAATTACACGTCCAGATCGGGACAATCTTTTACCCACTTTTCACAGATTATTTCACTGAACCAACCGGAATTTTTTTTTTATTACTTTAAGATTAAGATTTTACTTTGTTACCAATAATTTCATAGAAACACAAATAAGCACATTCGTAAGTTACATATAATTATTCTGAAGACTTAAGTGCCTTACATATGGTAAGCCAAAATAATATTGTTGGAGTAGAGATAGTGACGTTTTTCCATTTAAAAAAATAAAGTGATATCTCATTGAAAGATTTATTTAAAACTCAAATAACTATTATATACAAATAATACTAAACCTTCATAATTTAAAATATTTTTCCCACTTTTGGCATAAAAATCTTGGCAATGCTGTATACAATTCAATGTTAACAACTCCCACTATAATAAATATAAAAAATAATAAAGGAAATATTGTTATAGGACATGTGTATTCATTTAGCGGAAGGAAAATGTGTTGTTTTAGAAGTGAAATGTAATGACGCCACTACAAATTGTGTTTGCGAGTTCAGGAGACTTTGTGGTCCAAGAGATCCTGTGAGATATAGATATATATATATATTTTTAAATTAATTTAAAATTTCAGTCTTAATACTGTAAATAGCATTGAAGATTTTAGAGACTAGTGTAGAGCCCACTCTATTATAGAGTTTTTGCAAATTGAAACATTGCATGTTAAGTGGTTGAATTTAATAAAGCTCTTGTGTCTACCAGACTAGGAAATAAAAATAATTTGAGTCTGACAATTAACATATTTACAGTCAGGTGCTGTCCAACTATGTAATTATGGTCTTTAATTAAATTAATATTTTTAATAAATCAATAATTACATTATACTAATCATTTTTATTTCCACTACAAAATATACTTATTTTAATAATTATTTTTAATCTTAATAATATTTTTTAAAAGGAGCTGTGTCGTCAACTATATCCAGAATCCATTAGAGCATTATATGGAAAAGATATAATACATAATGCTGTCCATTGTACAGACCTCCCAGAGGATGGTGAACTTGAAGTTGAATATTTCTTTAAATTATTAGCAAATGAATAAATATATGCACTGTTTAACTTTGTTTTATTTTCTTCTGTATACATTTTTAATAACAAAATCATTTCCTTCAATTTCAATTTTATCATACATCCATTTTCTGTTACATCTGAAATAATAAAAATAAAATATAGCAAAAAAAACAAAACACATTTACAGATGTATCTTTTGAGATTTAATAATTGTAAATATATTTAAAAGTAAATTTTTGATATATTTACTCACCTGCACTCATGACCACATTTATTGGAATTACATTTTGGACAAGGAAAGTGGCATCCTGGGCATGTCTCGTCTAAACAATCGCAAAGATCTTTACCTGTGGCTGCTAAACATCCTTTCTCGTTGTAAAGTTTTTTGTATGTTCGACTAAGTAGAAAAATCTAAATGAATTAAAATATTTAAAGATGGAAAATATTGCTTTATAATCGAGAAATGCATACTTAAAAAAATAACTCCTTCTGTTCAGTTTTCTGCGTTCACGTGCTGAAGTTTCAGGGTCAAAATTCTGTAAGAAATGCATAATCCACTTTTCTTATTAAATATAAATATTCTTAAGTAAATATAAATATTCACTTTAATATAGTTTGAATATATTTAGGCAATGAATTATTTATTACAATAAGTGAAATACAGTCCTACATAGAGAAACGAAAATTAAAAGATATATAATTTAGGGATGCCCGATGATCATCGATTTTGATGATCATCGACGTTAGAAGACAAAATATCGATGTTTTAACATCGCTGTTGCATTAATAAAAACATCGTAACATCGATGTTGCATTAATGAAAACACCGTAACATCGATGTTGCATTAATGAAAACATCGCAACATTGATGTCAGTATTTCGATAATGTGTTCCACATTATTTTCTGAATTCTACCAAACTACAAGAAAAATCCTTTGTCTTTCGGTTGACAGCACTGCACACACCACAGACTATACTCGTAACTACAAAGTTCGTAGTTCGTAGTTGTTTATGTCCTTTTATCGTTTATGCAATAAAAATAAAATTATTCTTGCTTGGTTTATATACTAATGACTAAAGTTTGTATTAGGAACATGTAAGTAACTACATAATATAGCTGTTTATTACAACATTCAAACAAACACTTTATTAAAAATTTATTGCCAACTGGGTCTAGCATGCCTACCTACTTTATTATTTTTAGGTTATGCTATCTATTAAGGTGAACCAAAAAAAATCTTTTTTAATTATAGTAAAAATATTGTTTTGGACTCCTATGCTAAAAGTGCAGCTCTTAATTTTTATATTAAGGGGTGTCTCATCGCGATTTTCGATTTCCCATATAAATAACAAGGAGAATTTTGTGTTTTTCATTTGAAACTTTGTTGCGATTAAACTAATAGTATCGTTGTAAAAGCCAATATATATTCTTGTAGGCAATTAAACGATATACAAAAAAGCCAAATTTTTTTTTGCTAATTTCACTCATTTAAAAATTATTCAAAGTTAAAGTTCACCAATTTATAAAAAAATTGTTGATGTTAGCTAACAACATCGATGTTAGCCAACATCGATGTTGTTCTTTCGAATTTTATCGAACATCGATGTTACAGCTTCGATGTTGACATCAATGTCAACATCGATGTTTTTCTAACATCGGGCATCCCTAATATAATTCTATAATCTAAACTTAAAAACTCAACTAGTCAACTACCTTAGTCAAAAAGATGTAGGGATACCCGATGATCATTGATTTTCGATTAATATCGATATTAGGAGTTCAAATATTTTAACATCGATGTTGCATTAAATAAAACATCACAACGCTAAGAAGACGCAAGCTATTGTAATAGGTAGCCCAAGGCTTATTTGTCAAATCTCNGCTTTCGAAATTTTTGTTTTACAGTCGATTGACAAAAATATTGGGACATATAATGTGTTTTAACTTCCTAATATTTGAAATTTTCAATAATTTTTTGATTTTTGTTTTAATTAAAATGTCGTGAGATATTGTAGTTCTTAAGATTCCGTACCTTTTAGGGAAAAAAGGAACCCTTATACGATCACTTTGTTGTACGTCCATTTGTCTGTCTGTCTGTCTGTCAAGAAACTTTATCTCAAGAAAGCTTCGACATATAGTGTTAAAATTTTAACCATATACATAGATCTACGGCCCCGAGATTACCTGAAAAAAAATTCTACATTTACTTAAAAAGAGATATAGCCGCTCATATTGCAAAAAACGAGTATTCGTTATATTTTATAGTGTTATAAAGGGAATCAAAATTAATAAGATACTTTCGATTGATCTAGAATTATGAAATGTGGTAGCTAGCACCTACTGATAGTAGAATATTAATTCAGAAAACAATCTGAAAACTATACATTTGTGGTCAAATCCTAAAAAATTATATCCTTAAAAAGGGGGAACATTTAATATAAACGCCGTTAGTTCAAGTGAGGTATCAGATGAAAGGGCTCTGGCTAAGCTAAATTTGAACTTCAGAAAAAGACCTCCAATCTTTGTACGGAACCCTCTGTGGGCTAACCCTACTGATGACGATATGTGAAAAAACTTTCAATGGCTGATTTTTTGGCTTACATCATTAGTTGGCTGACATCGATGTTGGCTAACATCGATGTTTTTCTTTCGATTTTTATCGAACATCGACTATTTAGCTTCGATGCGACATCGATGTCAACATCCATGCTTTTTAACATTTGGCATCCTTAGATCAGACCATAGATAACACACACATAACAGAGTCCGGTCAATGGGGGTGCCTACAGAATACATATATCCAAAGGATTGTAATTTCAGAACTTTTAATTGAAAAAAAATGTATGGAAACTAGTGCTATCTATCGATTGGGACTAGTTAATAAGGATTCAGAGATGATATAATTAGACATTAAATGTCGTTACAAAACATAATATTACATCTTCTTATATTTTTGTTTTAAAGAAGAAAACTATCAACATAAAAATAATGTTATAATTTATTTATTAACTTTTTAAATTTAAATAAAATATAAGAATTATATACTTTTTGCAATTACAACACTGAACACTTTGCAATGTTTGTGTCCTGCTCTTTTACCGGTTAACTTATTTATTCTGACTCTAGTGTGTTATTCGGACTTTGATAGTGCTGATATCTCATTACTTGACTATTCTACCTGTCCAATTAACTATCTAGTCAAGACGATGACGAAAATGCTAATCAAGGAAAATATGCTCTATTAAACACATATAAAAAAACAGTATACAAACATACATAACATACATAAATAAATATATTCATATACATACATACAAATAAATATATATATACCATTATATATACATATATATAAACATATGATAAGAGCAAAATGTATAAAATGGTAAGAATAAAATATGTAATAGCAGGAAAAAAGATATTATAAAAAAAGAGAAAAAGGAAAAAGTAAAGAAGAATGAAGTATGTTCCATTTCTGCGAAGGCGGATAGGGATGTATATATATATATATATATATATATATATATATATATATATATATATATATATATATATACGTCTCTTTCATTATATGTATATATATACATATAGTAAAAGAGTGCCTCGTGTGCGCCGTGTTCCTCCTATCGCCAGAGGCCCGACCGCCGTGTGCACTCCGGTGCTGAGATAACACGTGTGAATTATGTTAAATCCCGACAGTTTTTCTCTTTTATNATGTATGTATGTATATAGATTAAATACCTACAGGTACGGTTCCATGCTCAAGAAAACAGATTTCGTTCGTCAGTGGCACATCTATCATATATATCATCTAAATTGATACTGGTATTATCTAGAGGTAATTTCCAATTATTATTACCATATGGTTTTTGAGATAAGTACCATACAAAAAATGCCTTAATACTATTATATATACCATATATGTAGAAAAATATGTGGGAAGTTTCACGCATAGCTCTTGTTATAAAATTAGTAAGATAACATAACATGCTTTACAACGCGATTCTACCATCTGAATGGACGAATACATTCTGCATAGTATTTTCTGAGACTTTATCTCTCGTATATTACCTATATTATTATATAAGTAATTTACAATATAAGACTTTTACTACAATTCTTTCTATTTTACTAGTTAAAAAATGTCGTCTTTTTTAATGATAATTAGCAGTTTAAATCTGGCAAGACCGGTAAATTGTCATTTGTGNAATGTCGTCTTTTTTTAATGATAATTAGCAGTTTAGATCTGGCAAGACCGGTAAATTGTCATTTGTGAATCCTACATTACGCTTGAAATCGAAACGTCAAGGACTTTCATTTCAAACATCAAAGTGTGCTTTTATATGTCGACGTTTTCTAAATTCTGTTTCACATGTTATTTTTTCTTTGATAAAATACAAAATATTTTAATATACTAAATACTGATTAAAAAATGGCCGACACTAGTAACAAAGAAGGTTCTTCAGTCACAAAAGTACCTATGATTTACGTATGTGGTGGTATGTAATATTTATAGCTATTACGATTCATAAAATTAAAGTTTATAAGTTTTTGAAGTTAGTATAACTATAATGTTAACTATACACAAGTATGTTGAATGTCGATTATCCAGAATATTGCTCACTTTATACTTATTTTCAGAGTGCCATAGAGAAAATGAAATAAAACCAAGAGACCCAATAAGATGTAGAGAATGCGGTTACCGGATTATGTACAAGAAACGAACAAAAAGATGTATCCTTTTAAGAATATTTTATTACGTACCGAAACTTAACTTAAAATTAAATTGATGTTAAATAATAACGTAAAATGTATAATTTTAGCAAAGCAAAATCTATATGGTTAAAGCAAATGTTTGGATTGTGCCAAAATACGATTATTTTATAATAGTTTCAACCCTCTTAGAAAATATGACATTGAATTGGAAATTCAATAGTTTAGGAACTATATAATAGTGTGGTAACCATAACCCTTATTCATCTAGAGATAAATATTAATTAAATTAAATTCCCTTAAAAATTCCATGTTATGTCTGTAGACTCTTAAGTCTTATGTTCAATTTCAGTAATTGCCATCACACTCCACTTTTTCCACATAAATAGTATGCTTGCCAGTCTAAGATTTGTTTTAAATAACAAGCAATTATTTTACTTTTTAAATCTTATAGATTATTTCTTTTATGTGAAGCCTAACACTATTTATGATTGCTCTTATTTTTATAACCCTTATTTTCTTTAATCAGCGTCATGCTGTATCCCGCACGCAGCAGAGTGGGCAGAAGGACCCTTGTGTTAGGACACTCCATTCCCCACTTATCACCAAAATTCTGCAAATGTAGCATGTTTAGAGGAGGAAGTCAATGCTGGGCTTTGCTTTGACACCAGAGCAAAGAAACAGAAATATAAATTTAAATAAATATTTAATTTCCACAAACCCATAACTAGTTGCTTTTACAATCACACTTTGTGCCCCTGCACCACAAATGACTTTATTTTCTTCATATTTTGTGGTTGTTACAAATGTAAAATTTCAGATCTAGTTTAAAAGTGTTTCAGACTATCCTTTATTTTTGAGAAAGATCAACTACATTTTTGCTTCACATATTAATATAGATGTGGATATTGTGTTTCTATATACAGTAAAACCTGTTTAAGACGATTTCACAGGAACTCAACCAAAAATACGTCTTAAGCGGGAAAGCGTATTATGCGGGATATAGGGAAATAAAAAACATACATATGTATTAATATTAGGTATTGAATTGTACATTTAAAACTTATGTACGTTATATAAAATGCTGTGTATCTATCACTTTATTTAAAATAATCACTTATTTTAGTTTAACAAAAAGATTTTGAGGCCTTAGCAATTACAAGATTTTCTACGTAATTTAACTTTTGTAGTGCATCTTCGCTTTGATTCAAAGAAGGCGTGTGACAAAATCTGAGTTGACTCATTTTCTTGATCATTATGACTTTCAGCCTCTTCTTGTGTGTTATTCACATTCTCAATAAGATCTTCAATTGATTGAATTTCGTACGTATTATCATCAATGGAAGAATATCCAGGAAAACCCTGCAGTATTACGGGTTCTTCCTCCAACACGACGTCAACCTCGTTATTCGGTCGCCGCAGTTCAGTCAGTCCGCTGGCCGCTGCCGCAGAGGTAATATGCGTTGGCCGTTAGGGCGTATTAAACGGGATGACGAAACGTATTAAGCTTTAAAGAATGTATGAAAACATGTCTCAAGTTGCAGGGACTGATGCAAAATGGCGTATTATGCGAGAAATCGTATTAAGCCTGATCGTATATAAACGGGTTCTACTGTATCTATCTGTATAAAACAGAGATTTCTATATTTTGAGTTGAAAGCAACACAATCATGGTATTGACAGATGATCAGAATTCAGTGTGGTTTTCGTATGCCTAACACTCTAGTAGCTTTTTTTATATTATTTTCTTTGATGCAAATAAATTGTAATAAAATAAATACTACATGTATTTTTTAGCTTCATGCTAAACTCCGGAGCTAGCAAGATAGACAGAGGGGAACCTTGTATTAAGATACTCCATTCCACACATTCTGGACATTGCATGTCTTACCAGAGCAACAAATTGGAAATAACTCATCTCTTAAAGTGGAAATCGAACCAAGAAGCGTCGGGTTTACAATTAGACGCTGAGTTACACGCCAGATGAGTGACGCCACGGCAGATTCTTTATATGTATATATTTATTATAAAAATATATTTTATCATTTATTTTCTATAATATTAGAAATTCATCTTAATATACTTTTGCATGCTTTTATATTATTAAAAATTTCTTTAACTGAAAAATTCAGTGGTTGTCTTCGATGCTCGGTGATATGAAGAAAATAAAAATTAACTTTATAATTTTACAATTACTTTAATCTTATCTATATAAAATATTCATCCATATAATGTATAGTAAAAACAATAAATGGGCAAATATTTGACTTGTAATTTTTTTCACCCTTTTTCCTTTTGTATGTACAAACTACACAGCAGATTTCTTTTATGTTGCTTAATTTCAACATGCTTACATCATACATGTATTATGTAAGTATTTTGAAATTTATAATATTAAAAAAACTAGTCATTAGCTATGCTAATAAAAGTATTATTAGATAATATGTTACAACGCCTGTAAAACAGTAATGACACTAAGATAGAGCAATGATATGTGTTTCCATTTATAGATTATAACACACTCAAATAACAGATACATTTTCTTTTGTAGCTTAGTAATTTGGAATTTAAATAGTATTTGTGTATACAATTGAATACTCATACAATGTATTTAACAGAAAATACAATGAACCCAGGAATAAATTGTAAGATTTTACAATATAGTCTACTTTATATCTATTATTATTTTTTTTGAATAGATACGATTATGAATATAAAAAAAGAATATGTAACTACAAAAATATGTCATTCTTACAATGTAATAAGTATGTAAAGTTATATAAAACTTATTAGGCCTAACATTATGTATATAATATTTCTATTAAAGAGATAAAACAGTATGCAAGTAATTAGTCAGCTTAAGATGTAATTACATTAGTCAAATATTTACCCAAATGAAGAGTAACTAGTATAAAACAAATATCTAGCACAAGTACTATTTTTTTTCGATATGGAAGACTCTTCAAAATATCTTAATTTCGTTTATGGAAGTTGATATGCCAATTACATTAAAAGATACTTTAAAGGATTTTTGGAAGTAGTAGTTTTTCAGTGTAAATAAAATGTAGTATATATTTTATAAAAATACATACAAAAGAGTAATAACTATAGTAGTACACTTTTAAAATGTAATATGTTTCATTGATATTTCAAGCTTTATCTTAATCGTGGACCGCATATTTCTAACGTTTGAATGACATAAAGGAAAGTCCTAACCCATTTCTTGCTTTAAATCCAAGAGCACTTAACAATATCCTCATAGATTCTATTTAGAGCTATAAGTAATAATATGTAAGCCTTATACTGGAAGCAATATAACAATATTAAAATTAATTCAATTTGAGATATTTACATGATAGTCTCCAGAACCACAATATATAACATAAAATACAAATATGTATATAATTAAAGCGCATCATTTTGTTTTCACACACATCTGAGTTAAACCCCAGTATGAATAATTACATCTTAAATTAATAATAAAAACAAAATTGCACATAAAATATTCTACTTAGTTTAATTTTGGCACTAATTATCTGTGGCACTATAGTTAACTTGTCTGTTTGTTTCTTGATTCTCACAATTTTCAATAGTTTTTATCTCAGTATCTTTAGCACTGTCACAGGTTTTATCTGAGATCACAGCATCTTCGTCCTCGGAGGAGTCTCTGCCCGCCAGGGGCAGCGCCGGAACTGCGCTAGGCTCCCGGTATTCTAACTTCGTAGGATCTTTTTCATGGAGTTTTCTTGCTAGAGACTGTAAACTTGCCAACGAGCTGGCGCAATCTGTAGTATCGATATCTGTCAGACTTAGGCCAGCTCGCTCGATCTCCGTAAAAGTACCAAATGGCAGTTTAAATAAACACTCGAGCCTCATAACATGCATTTTGCTCCGTAGATGCTTTGCCAAGTGCCCGTGTATTCTGAAAGCAATGTTGCAATCAGAACAACGGAATGGACGTGGATTAAACGAAGTAGCTGCACCAAATGTAGATGTCATCGAAACTTTATTATGGTGAGAGCCAGAACGTTCGTGCTTTTGAAGATGTCCCCTGGTACGGAAGCTGACGGCGCATACACTACATCTAAACGGCCGTTCCATATAATGAATGTTTAAATGCAATCTTAACTGAGATGGCTTAGTAAATGTCTTGTTGCAAAAGTCGCAAACTCTGCGTCCGTCTTCCATCAATTTTCCAGGTGAATAAGGCGTACCTTCAAAATCTTTGCCTTTAGTGACTTTAAAAGCTACGCCCCCAACCCCGATGACTACTTTGGGCGCAACAGAATCATATTCTGAAGGCCCCAGTTTCATGCTATCACTATCGAAGTCATCCATTTTAGTTTTATCTTCCATAGCTTTGCCGCTATTACTATCGTCGCTAGACAGATCGGGATGATTTGTTATAGGGTCATCGAGAGTTTTCATTATTCGAGCCTGTTTTAAATATTCTGATACTACATGCTTAGCATTTTCAGAATTGCCCGGAGTTCGCGATCTTGTGTCGCAGTTGGTCGAATTTTGTGAATGTTCATGGTAATTATTATCTTCTTTATGAGTGTTAGAATTTACAGCATCATTATTAGCATTGGTCACTTTCAAATTGTTATTACATGTAGTGGTCAATGAATTGGAACTTTTATTATTTTTATCGCCCCCCTCCTCCGAATACAGAGATTTTTCTAGTTCAATTTTTCTTAACTTAGCATTACTAGTAAACTGACTTTGTTTAATTTTTGTGTCTAATAGGGCTCGTTCAGTTAAATATGTATGTAGCATTGGCTCCCCATTTACCCAATGACTTTGATGTTGCGGTAACTTGGCTGTATTGGAGGCCAACGACGCCAATACACTTGATTCGCGTGCAGTGGGAATCTCAGCTAATCCTGTGCTTGAAGGAGTTTTTACTTCGTTTTTGCTTAGGTCCATTGGTTCGTTATCGACATCCATCCTAGCATCTATTACTGGAGTCTGTACAACTTGTACTGTCTCTGAAGTAATATCCGCCATACTGTCTAGTAACATAGGTGTATACGGATAGGTAGTCGGTCGCGCACTCGTTATGAGACCCGGTGTAGCAGATGTTGCTGGTCGAGTGCTACCCAAGGATAGCAAACAGTGGGCAGCTTCATGTTCCGGTAAACGAGACTTACAGGTTTCTGTATCTGTAAAAAAAAACAATCCAAAGTTACGCAACATAACGCATAAACATTTTTTTTTTCATTTAAATATCCATCAATATATAATTAACGTGTGATTCAAAGGCAATAATATCGACAAGCTTACCACTTGATTCAGTTTCACCCTCGTTTCCCTCATCTCCCTCAGAATCCGTGTCATCATCTGTTTCGCCTGAGCATTGTGCCATTTCAGGGCCATCCATGTCGTTGCCCTCATTCGGGTTTATGCCTAGTTCACAGCATTTTTTATAATGAGCTTTACTTTTCATATGTTTTGTTAAGTTGCCTTTTGTTTTAAAACTGAAAATTTTAAATATTAATTATTATGACATACAAACACGACATATAACATGAAGGCAATCTCAATTTGAAATAATTACCTAAATACGCAATGTATGCAAGTGTAAGGCCGCACGTCGGTGTGTGTACGAATGTGTTTCTTCAACATAGACGGTTTCTTACAACGAATTCCACATTCCGAACATACATAGCGTCCTCTACCACGTCCACGAACATACGTATATTCTTCATTACTTTCGAAACCTCCTGCTAACTCTTTTTTAGGTATTGCTTGATTTTCAGCGTTTTTCAAGTCTTCCGATTTTTTTGCTTCTATTAGCTGTAAAGTCTGTAAAACAAAACATAAAGTAACCAAAATATTAATTAAATATTACAATAAATGAACAAAAAAAAACAAGTAAAATCGTTAATGTAAAATGTTTATTGTAATATGAAAACTTAAAAAGTTCGTGTGTAGTAAATAATTTGAAGCTAGTCAATACTGTTGAAAATTAAATGATAGCATAATTTTTAATCAGTGGCGGACGGACATGTGCAAGTTTTATTCATTAAAATGATAATAGTATAATAATACATAAGAATTATTTATGATGCGCAACATTATTACATCAAATAAATATATGACATTGTCGAATTATAAAGCAACCTTCTAAGTCCAATATTTTCGTAATATATAGTGGACATATTTGATTAAAGTAATAAGATTTCATCCAACCCACACGTTGTGAGTACATATATCTAATCGATATTATATAAAAGGCCACTAAAGTGGGACAAGTTACTACTTCATGATTTAATTAGAGGATAAACAACAATAAGTAGTAGGATTGTAGTACAACATAAAAACGAAAACAAGTGAATGAGCGGGTGAACATTACTTCTCTATTTTAATATGTAAATATAATACTATTTGTATAATAATTATAAGCGATTTATAATAATATTAATGTAGCTTGAGTTTATTTATACCTGTTTGCCGTCCTTCGAATTTTTATTCCATTGCGATGAATGAGTCAATATGAGATCCTGTTTAATCACAGCGACGGCCACGTTTTGCGGTCGATGACGTGAGTCATATAAAGACATAGCAGACGATGCTGACAATCCCAGCGGGTCTGGCGTCAGCTCAGATAATAACTGTAAACATATTCATGCACTTACTACACATTTAACAATAACACTATATGATCACCATTCAATAGCTCAATTATAATTACCTGCCAATTACTGTACATGGACAGAAAATGTTGATTCGGTACATATGTCGGCTGTGGCCGATTTATTGTACAGTAAAAAACTTTCGTCGAGCATTTGAGACCTAAATAGGTATATGCATTGCCATTTAAATAAAGTTGACCGTAAGCTTTAGCCGGACGGGGCGTTTCTGGAGATACTAAAGGCATAGTGTTTGCATTCGGCGTGATCCCATGATGTCTCTTTGGAGTGAAAGTTCCTGGCTTTAGTGGCAGAGTAGAAGGTCGCAAAAATTTTGGTTTCCGTTCTTCTGTAACAGTCTTTGCGGCTACATTTTTTTGAAAATAAGATGTCTCAGATCTCTCATTTTGAATGGAGACAGAAGTTGCTATTTCTTGTTCATTACAATTTTTTTGGACCTCCGTAGAACTTAGAATTTGATTATTATAAATCTCAGATTTAGTTATTAAATTTTCGAAATTAAAGTTTTTTATTTCATTTTCAGATTTAATATCTACAATTTTGGCTGAAAGATTTAAATTAGCATCTTTATTTTTAGCTTTACTTGACAAATAATTCGTATTCTCTTTTAAAACCGGGGTTCTGGATAGACTTTCAGCATTTCGTTTAACACTTCCATCACTACGCACCGTCGGCCTTGTATTATTTATTAAAAAGGTTTTCCCTGAGATAGGCTCATCTACGTGTTTTATCCTAATAATTGGAACAGCAGAATTGTTCTGAACTTCCGGACCATAATTCTTTTGTGAGTTAATTCTTTCTATATCTGGATGTGATTTCATATTTGGACTTCTGGTATGAAGAATTCTGTCGTAGTTTATAACTGAAGATCCTTTAGCTGAGTGTATATTATACGATATATTTTCTTGAAGATTCTCATATGTAGTCTTCATTGTATTTTTATAGCTATCATTAGTTTTTATTTGTGAACTCGGATTCCCCATATATAAACCAGGTGTATTTGGACCTGGTATACCAGGTACATGAGGTATTAATTTTCCACCATGCAATATGGTTGTAGCGCCATTTGGGGAAGACGTCGGACTGAGTGGAGGTAAAGTTAAGGGATTATAAGCTGTTATAGCACTAAGAGGTGGAAACTGGAAGTGTGTTATATCGTGAATACCTATTAAGTTTGCACTCTGAGGATTCGGTGTTGATACAGATGCTCGAGGAGTTTGATTTTGCGGGGTCGAAATTAATTCCTTTGGTGTAGGTGGATTATGAACAATAGTACCACCAGAATGTAACCCTGATCTTACGACGACGCTACTCGCCTCTGAATCATTTGCATACTTTGAAGGCGAGAGATTTTGATGTATTAAAATAGGAGATAATTGCGTTTTGCTTGGTTCTATACGTAATGTTGTTGTACTACCCGAATGATCGACTATTTTTACTTCCCCACCAAACATTTGTAGCGAAGTAGAATTATGTCTAATGTGTGGTGAAATTTCCTCCATAGATCTTAATGCTACTGAATTAACTTCCATGCATCTAAGTTTTGGTTGCGAGTATAAATCATTTGTACGAGGCGAGCTATTATCCATTAATCTTGGACTATAAGTGTCTCTGCTATCAAGTCTTCGTTTTGGGCTAGATTCTTTGGATTTAAGCTTTAAGCTTTCAGTCTTTTTATTAAACTCGGATGGAATTCTAGTATCTACGAGTCTTGTATTTCCAAGAAGCGGTCCTGGGGATGGCAATGGGGCAATTATGTCGTTACATTCTGGCTTCAAAATCACTAAATTGTCCGGCTTGTTTTTAAGGGGCGGTGATTTTGTAGCTATGTTTATTCTTGGAGAAGGGCTCATTGGATTTTCTGGTAAGCGAACGTTAATAGAATTACTTCTTACATACATATTTTCAGGTCTTACATTTTTCAAATCCTTATGAGATAATGTTGAATTGTTACTTATGTTTCCCTTGCAATAGTACAATCTGTGTATATCTAAATTATCAGCACTTCTATATACTATTTGGCATAGGGGGCAAATATATAGAGTTCCTAATCCATCAGCTAATTCATTTGTTAAAGAATTAAGTCCATTAGCTTTTGTTTTAAGCAAAAGATCTTTTATTATGGAACCCTCAGGGTTTAGGGGATGTTTATGGTCTTCAGCAAGTTGAGCGAAGCTTTCTGAATGTGACCGCTTCCTTAATATGTTATTATCATTCTCGTAAGTCTGTTTTGTTAAATTTAGTGGAGTTATTTCAGATTTAATCTCTACATCGCTTAAAATCATTTTGTTTTTTTCCGCTATCTGCTTAATTTTACCATATTTTTTTTGTAAAGGAGTCTCAATAACATCAACAATGGCTTCATTATCTGATATAATTTTCGAGATATGTTCCGTAAGAAAATCAGCATTTTGAGAAATAGATTTCTTTATCTTATCTTTATCTTCGCTTGGTTGATAAAATGCAGCTCTAAATTTGGGTTTATAAATCAACGCTTTAGATTTCTTGTTGTCTGTTAATGAACAAACAGTACTTACAGATGCATTGTCACTTGGTAATTCAGGTGAGGAAAATTCATTACATCTATTATTTTCTAAACGAATTATAGAAGCATCTGAACCAGGATCAGATATCGAAGTAGGTGGTATCGATGTATCACTTTCTGAACCACCAGATAAATCTTCTTCATTTGTTGTTGTAGCTACGTCTCCTCCTTGTGATCTTAAAGCGTGTGTTCTTGATCTACGATGCTTATATAAATTTGATTTGGTTTTAAAAGCAAATCCACAAGGTATGCAAGGATACGGTCGCTCATTAGTATGAGCTCTGATATGTTTCTGTAAAACTGAAGGTTTGGCACATGATATTTTACAATATGGGCATACATATCGCCCGGAACCCCCACTGTACGTTTCTTTTATAAAATCATTTTCAAGGATTTCAGTCTTATTTAAAAATTCTTCAGAAAAACTGGTTTTACCAGAGATTTGAACTAAATTATTTACATCGCTTAATCTAATATTTTCATCGTTATAATTAATTTGTACATGTTTCTCCATTTCTATGTTTTGCCTATCATATTTATCTTTAATCTTTTCTATTTCAGGATGAGCTGCTGCAATACTTCTATTTGTAATTGTATGACTACTCGCTACATGTGTAATGCTTGTTTCTTTCTGACTACTTTCTTCTCCTTTAGTCGAATTATTTGGAAGTGGCGATAATGTAGATGCCATTTTTTTAAACTTCTTGTGTAAATAGCTGTGATCATTGTTATTAGAAAAATTAGTATCTAAACGTTTTTCTTGAGTTAGCGGCATCCTTATACGCGACGTTTATACCTGGAACAACACATTTTTAATTATATAGTTATTGCTTCTATCGTTTTATGTTTTCAAATTAAACCAACAGAACCCAAAACAGAGTTTACGAGAAATTGACTATGTACGATATGATTTTTTTCTTTGGTAGTCGTCACGTGTGAGAAATATAGGTTGATTTTATTGGGTTTTATTACTTTTTACAATATAACTATTTATTTATTACAAAGCCAGTCGTGGCACAGGGACACAAGCGTGTGACCGTAAACACGACAGGTTGTTGGTTTGGTCCCCACTCGAGCATATGATATATTTAATATTTTCATTACTTCGCTTTGGTGTCGAGGCAAAGCGCGGCGTTGAGTTCCACCAACACGCAATGCCTTCAGAATTCGGCGGAAAATGGGGAACGGAGTATGTTAACACTAGTTTCCCTTTGCTTACACTGCTGTGTGCGGGGCATAGCGTAAAGCTAAAAACAAAAAAAATATAAGCAATAGTAATTAAAATGTTATAAAAAGTAATATTTTTTGCTAACAGCAAGGACAAATTTATGAAAAGGTGCAATAAAATACCTGTCTAATTTAATAACGTACAACCCGTACCCGCTAAACTCAACTTAACTCATGTTAGCAAGTTTATGCTATTCATTGGGCATTTTAAAAATGGACGAAATATTAGCTATTTAGAAATTTGCGTTAAAGTTGTTTGTTGCCAATTATTTCAATTCATTTTCAATCTAATATTTCTATATTTTCTTTTAACAGAAAACAATTAATTTAGTGGCATTCTCTTCAAGAGTTATTCATTTACTTTTTATTCATGTATTGACGTTAGACGTTAAGTTAAGTCGACGATATCTTGAAAGATCAAACACAAGATTTAAATCCGCGTAATGTAATTTCATGAAAAGAGAAATTTAAATACCTATTAATGTAGACTTGATTACATATTTATTCATGTTTTCAAATCTTCCTTATTTCGAAGCAGACAGAAAATATATATAATAAAAAAACACTACTCTATTCTCAACTTTTACCCAAATAGTTTAATATTGGATGTTGAGTGGTGAGGCGTAGTCAACGCTGTCAAGCAAAATATACCTAATATAATAACTCAAGTTCATTTTAGCCTATGAATAATATCTTATAGTAGCAGTCCAAACTATGTATTAAAGCAAATATAAAAAATTGACTGTTAGTATTTGCGTTTATTGATAAATAACTTTAATGTCTTTTAACTTGCGACGTTTGAAATATGTATTTTGGATCAAACTGTGGTTATAAAAACAACTATTTGATATTTTTAAGGAGAGACACACACTTAGGAACTTCCTTTCCTTTCCACAAATTTTTATACCTTTTCTAAATAACTAAATGGGGAACGGAGTGTCTTAACACTAGGTTCCCTCTGCCTACCCTGCTATGTGCGGGATACAGCGTGAAGCTGATTTTTATTTATTTGATATATTACTCATTTATTTCTATATATTTGTAAAGTGCAATCTAACGCTTTTAACATTTTTTTTATTTACAAGCTTGAAATTAATAATGACCTTGTTGAAATTCGCCATAAAACTCCTCCTATGGATTTCAAATTAATTTGAACTTAAAATTTAATTCCTAATTTGAATTGAAGCACTTTATATAGTAACTGGTTTAGCGACTGGTAAGAGCAAAGACGTGTCTTGATTAATGTATGTCATTGTATCTTGCCAAGCTCATATGAGATTGTTTGCATATACCTAATAATAATAAATCTCTCTGAAGCTAACGTTAATTATATTTCTAAGTAAATCGTCAATAAAAAACATAAAATTATTAATTAAGACACGAACTAAGTACATAAATACGGACATTATGTTGCGGCTGTTGACGCAACGCGCATGTGCTGCTCTATGTTATGTCTAATAGTACGATGTGACATCATTATGACGTAAGCCGAACTTGCGCCTCACAAACGAGGATCTCCCCATCTTTGAATCTCAGTATATTATTTTTAACTTCTCGGCTTAAAAATAAATAACAATACCACATGATATATTTCAATTGTTTCGCAAATCACTAAGGATCAAGAAATTGATTTTCAGATTAATAACTATAATATAATATAATATAATGGTCATATTAATAAACTTGGAAGGTGGGGTCGAAATATTTTATTAAAAAATAATTTAAGTCATTAAGTCATTTTTATATTATGCATTTTTCATATATTTGATATAAAACATTATAAGCGCTTTAAATGTACAGTGAGCGAGAGATGTGATTATGCAAGTGTGGGTGTTCGTTTAGCTACAATCCAAATACTTGTAGTGGAGTGACGACCTCGCTTCGCGCTCACTCGAGGCATTTGTGGAGGGCTGCGTTGCTGCGTTCCAAGAAGGCGTTACAATTTCTGAGAACCGGAGACAAGCGAGCCGCTCCGCTCGTTTATAGCGAACGGGCAAATAAGCGCAGTACGCATTACGCACACAAATGTACTTGATTGCTCTGTTGCTCGGATCGGTGTAGCGACATGTCGCCTGAGCCGAGCCAGTGTGCGTGTTTTATTAAAGAGTAGATCGTGATTGTACCGTGTACGCTTATTCGAAGAATATAGACCAAATTAAAAACTTTTTTAGCTTAGATCTCGTACCTATAGGTTTATTTTATAACTACATCGCTGACTATCATAGTGTCAAATATTTGAATGCGCTAAGAAAAATGCAATTGGCTGGTTCTAGGGTGTTATAGAGAACCAAAGATATATTAGAGACAAAGGAATCCCGATGGTCGGCCGCCGCCCGCCGGCCTGGCGCCAAGCCAGGCGGCCCTGGCGACGCCTGTGTCTGCCGCCAGCCTGTTTTGCTCCTACTTATTCCATTTAGCGTATTTTTATGTAAAAACGGTCTGTATACCTGCGACCCTGCGCAAGGCAATATATACAACAAAGTGAAGTTTACAACTTACTATAAATTTAATTTTATTTTTTTCATATCAAAGTTTGCTCAAATATACGTATGTTAGTATTGTGTAGAAATATTGCGTAGAGTTTGTGTAGAAATATAATTCCTTTAATATTTTTGACAAAAACCCACTATTTGCATGTCAATGAAAAAAATGTCTGAAGTGAATAATAGAAGTGTTTTTTAAAAAAACTCACGGTTTATGTTAGGCAAATATAGTATAGCAACAATATATTTTTGACCATTTTTTAGACCTTAAATTTATTTCAAGGTTACTTTGCTTTGTTTATCTTTAATATGGCACTTATTATATAAAAATAGAAGATAAGGTTTTGAAAAGATGATAAAAACTATTAGGATAAGAAGTAAACATATAACGTTAGATGTAATTTCCAATGGGTCCACTTCAGCTGTCCATCGATCTGACACAGTTCCAGTGTGAAAACAAACACAGAACGTGGTAAATAGTTTGTAATATCGAAAGGTTAAGCAAGAAAACACATCTTACCGGCCGCGGAGTAACGAATCAATCCACCATTATATAAAAAGTATCCTCGGTATCATTTGTTTACTTCTCCCGAACATATGTCAACAAGTCCGATAGGCTGCATTTCACCCGCGCGCAAGTGAATCATCGTTAATAATTGCGCGATCCACGCCACGACACACACACACACACACTCGCGTACACTCTCACACCGTCACACTAGTGTCACTGGTCACTACACTTGGGCAGAGGAGCGCAATTCTTTTCACTTATGATAATTAGTGATGTGCACGTAATTTCCTATTTCACAGCGTGTATGTATTTCGGCTGCATGTACGCGGAGAAGCGAGCGACGCACGTTACCGCGCCGCGACTGGCTGTTCAACTGTTTTTAGTTGTACTTTGTCGTCGGCTCGTATCGCTCCGTTCCGTTCGGCCGTAGGCAGCCCCCGCCCCCCGTCACCCGCGCCCCGCGGCCCGCGCCCCTCTAGCGCCCCCGCCCCCGCCCCCGCCCCGCGGTCTCGTGTACAGCCGTACAGCGTACACTCGCTGTAAAGAAGTGATTCATGGCGCGTTCTATCTATCTCGTTCCTTCACCGCAACCGGATCGGTCGCTCGTTGTAATCTATTTATATGTATCTATGCACGGACTTTAACACTACGATTACAGTGCCATCTTTTACGGATTTTCTATACAATTATGCAAAATATGTACCTATTTATTTATTCGATATAAATTTCCTGTTCGCGATGTTTGTAACATATTTAAAATGCTCTGTTTATGAAGCGATTATATTATACGCTGTAATCATTTTCAGATATGACAACTTTAAAAATCAACTATTATTTATAATAAGAAAAAAACAAGATCTTAAGACACAGCAATTATTTATGACTATTGGTGGCCTTAATCATATAACTTTAATGCAGCAGTGATTTCGTAACGGTTGCGCTCGGCTAGAACGGGTATTGGCTTTATGTGCCACTGTTCATTTTACATTCTCTGTATAATGTGTTAAACGACTGATTTACGAAGATTTTGTATACTTAATTAATCTTATTATCTCGGTTGGGAAAAAAAAAATCGATCACATATATTAATATGGAGAAATTAAGCTTAATAAGAGACCTAACTACACCATCCAATAAGTCATCCTGATTCTGGTTATTATTAATGCAGAAGATTGTAATACATAAAATGTTGTTTATAACTTTAAAGTTGTATAAAGAGCTGGTATTTTCCTATATTTAAATTATCATATGAACTCGCTATCTCTAAGACCTCTTTATCAAACTGTTAGTTCATTACTTATTTTGCTGAAAGACAAATAAGGCCGCGTCACTATGGATATTAATCTAAATATTTAGTTAATAAATTGTATGATGATAAGCAACAGTGGAGGAACTCCTCAGTACTCAAGTCAGATATGAATGTATAAACATTATTTGCAATGATAATTCAAGGCGCTTATCAGTTGTGCGGAGGCGATGACGCACGCGCTATGTCGATAGCGAGCAGTCGCTCGATTCTTGGTCAGGAAACTAGTGATACACGGAACACAGATACCTACAATATTGATACTCATTTAAATTCAATTTCTATACGACACGAAAAGTAGGTTATATTGTCAAAAATATATATTTTTATCAAAAGTATAATTAGGTATCTCTCTATCTGATATAAGGGCTAAGAAGTTTTGATAATAAATTAGGCTTGTATTAATATTCATATATCTGTTAAAGTTGGCTTCGTAAAAGCAAATGAGCTAACTACTTTATAAAAATAACACTAGTATCTCAATGAAGATATAGCGCGCACAACGAGAGCGGAGGCGCCTGGGCGCGGAGCACTTGTTGCGTTGTTTCTTTCGACGTTCTCCGCCTGTTGCTGGCGTGCTACGTCATCACGCGGCCTTGAGCATGCCACGGGGGTGATGGCTTTGTCATATCGCTATTGAAAAAATAAATAAACACATAGTATCGTGACCCGATACTCCATTCTTTAGGAATTCTAAGACATTTCGAACAAATAAGATGAATAAACGAATAGATTACTATTAAGTAATTATAAAAATGATCGAGTAAAGTATAATAAATAAAAACAAACGATTAGAATTGTAGCTATCGAGTAAATTGCTGGTGCGGTCAGGCGCCATAGAGTCGCGTGGGCGGGAAACCCGTCTTGGTGGCGAGCGTTGAAATGAACACACAATATCTACTACATTCTACACACACTCATACGAATAGCGTTTCTGCCTACATTAGATGATTTAGCAATTAGATAATAATTATGTCAAAATTGGTACGTGTTTTTGTATTAACACGTTCATTCTCTCGAATAGCCAATAATAGCCTATCTACCGATAGCTGGTGATATATTACTTGTGTTTATTAAAAGGAAATGATATGTAAAATGAGAGCATAGTGTACCACTAATAGAAGTACGTCGAATGAAAGCCTCGAAACGAGCAAGGATTTCCCCACTCCAGTCGGGCTTCCCTCGGAACCAGGTCATCGGCTGGCTGGCCTGACCGCTATGTGATGCGAGTATGCGGGCCCGCGCTGCTGCGACGAGCTCTCGGCCGCGCCCCGCCACGGCTCTCCTTGTTAGGTGTTCTGTACACCGGCTACGTAACGCCTACTTATTTATACCAAACTAATCGATAGCGATGAATGGCACGCAAACGCAAAGGAATTTAATGAAAGTCTTGGACACATAATATAAATATTTTATTATAGGAAATAAAATATTTATTCAAAATTGATATTTTCATTACTTTGCTCTGGTGGTGAGGCATGGCGCGGCGTTGAGTTCCGCCACTTAACAAGCAATGTAATTTAGAATTCGACGGAAAATGGGGAACAGAGTGTCTTAACACTAGGTTTCCTCTACATACCCTGCTATATATATAAATCAGCTTCACGCTGTACCCCGCACAGCGTGAAGCTGATTTTTTTATATCTATTATAACGAAGTGGTAAAACCAGTCACGTATAGAATTTTGCTTTTTTTGGAAATTGTTTTGCATCTGCCTACATTTGTGAGATGTTTCATATTAGCCAGTTAAAATGTCTGTAATAAGTAAATCTAAAGTTCTTGACGTACGTACCTGCCTATTTTTTATATGAATAAAAAATATGTATATATACCCACCTACTTATAAATTAATAAAATAATTGTCTAAAATATATCTGAAACGGTAGGTATATAGTAGCTATTGACCAGTTTAATTTTGAAGGCAACAATAATTTTCCCAAAAACGTGTAACATCTGAACCTATATAATAAATTATAGTTTGATGTATTTCCCTCGCTTTATAAACATTGGAATGTTAAAAATTATTATATCTACAAACAAAAATAACACAACGCTTCATTTTGGCAATGATATGAGTTGACGTCATGGACGAAGGGAAACATTAATAATAAACATGCAACTAAAAGAAATCGAAATTGGAAATATCACAATACACTTATTATTATAATATTTGTGCAGAATAATTAAAAAATAAAATACTTTACCCTATATATTATATAAAAATCCGATAGCAAAAAACTTGCAAAACGAATTACTTCACCTAGATGTTATTCGTATTTAAATTGGACTTTAATTAATGAATTAAAAAGCACCTGTATACGAATACCAAGAATATCGTCGTCGTTTTTATGTATTAAATACCTAAAGTACTCGCACATACATAGCGAATTGTGATAATAATATACGTGAGTCAACCACTCCAAACACCACTTGACCAAATAAATAGCTGAGAATTCGTTCTCGCTAGTCTTGTATACAATGACGATAATTACTTACTGTTTGCATAGTATGAAGTTGTACAGATCTCTCAAAAAATGTCGGACGCTAATGCTACAATTCATATACAGATATAAGCGCAAATGAACATTCTCTAGCTTTAATTATGTATTTGTTTTAGCGAAATGATACTGAACTCTAAATAGATTTGGCTTATGTCCCTTTCATCACAAATACAGTCCCGAAGTGTCAGAGAGGCAAGCTGGGATTACCGTTGGTAATTTGCCAGCACTCGAATTTGGGGAGATGTTCCTGCTTCCGAGATGCATTCTTTACACCCACACAAATTTCATCCTATAAAAAGAATATTTTATGACAGCTCGTTGTATTATAAAGTGATCACGTGACACAGAGTAGGTTTTACATTTAAACAGGTTCCGGGCTCAGACAAATGATTTAGAGATTTTAAAAAGATTATTAGGAACATCACGTTCTGATGATGACTTAGCTTATTTATGTTTTTTCTTGTTACCTCTATTATTTTCAGGAATATTTATAGATTAAAAAGCTGATTTACCACACCGTTATACAGTAAGTATAAAATGTACGTGAGGAATTATTGAAAAATAAAATTAGTAGAATATTGTCCATAAAAATAAGAAAATGCTTAAAATGATTCCGCGACAAATTTATATCTAATATATCTATCTGACAAATTACACGCAGCCCAGCGTTACCAGATTTTGTCTGAGGAAAACTAGCATTTTTTAAATATTTTGAGTAGAAAATCAAGAAATCTTTAATCAATACCGGGACACAAAATGATAAATAATCAGTACTTTTTAACTACTAACCGATTTATTTAAACTATACAGGTTGGAAGTGTCAGCGCTCTTTTTACGGGAACAGCATATAGGGTAAAATATTTTAAACCCATACCTAAAGAAATTAATCAAGATACCTCAACAGTTTAGACGTAGGATTTTTTTTCATTTCACGATGTTCCAATGGTGGTATATATAGCAATATATAATATTTTTTGATAGAAAAACGTAACGTTAAAATAGTACCACCCACCCTAGAAAATTTTACTAATATTTTGTATTTGCTTTGCTCCAAAAGATTAAAAAAACAACGTTTACACGAACATCTCACCCCAGATCAACATACGTCTAAGACAAATTCAAAGTAGTTATATATTACTTTGAAGTATACTTATTTATACATATCATATTATCTAAAATAATTAAAAAATATTTTCATAGTTTGAAATTTTGGGCTTAAAGTTGGGATGTTTGGCAACGCGTATTGTGTGCAATGTACGCAAATATAATATTATTATTTGTGGGTTATGATTATGAATTAAGTGATTAATTTGCGAATTATACAGAATCCCCGGGCAATTGAAAAGTTATATTGCGCCAAAAATTAATCATTATCTAATTTATATTATTTAACACATTGATAAATATGAATATTCTCAGAAAATGTAATAATAATAATGTGACGTCATGAGCTTGTTATTTCGCGTTATAGGGTTCAAAGTTTTGCATTAAAAAGCAAGCATTATCCGTGTTGAGTTAGCCGAAAAGAACGATATACCAAACTCTACATGAGTATAGCGTTCACCCTGCATGCCTTTTACTTCTTCTTTCATAAGCATTTTTACGATTCCTAAAATGGCTTCATTCTTTATACGTGACCTTTCAAATATGCAATCAAGAATCAACTCAATTCGGTCTCCTCCTTCATATCTTACAAGTTACAACTCAGACTGGATCCTATTTTTTCAATATCTTTCTTCACCGTGCCAAAATCTCTAGCACGCTCTTCTTCATCCAAACCCTTAACGATATTTTTAGGGTTCTGTACTTCACAAGGAAAAAATCGGAATTGATAATTTTGTTGTCCGTCTGTCTATCTGTCAAGACTTTTCATCCCGAGATCGCGTAGAGGTCTCGAGCTAAAGTTAATGTCAAATATTCAGGCCTACGTTCCCTTGGAGCAGAATAAAATTCAACACAATCAAAGGATCCGAGAATTTATAGATTGTTCAATACATTTCGAATGAAAGTCATCGCGTAATCAAATCCTACGGGCTATAGGGAACTTGCCATGGACCTATAATTATAAAATTCGGCACATAGTGGGAACTTACAATACAAACAAATTTAAAAAACCCGAAAATTAGGTATTTTTGAGAATAAAAACATTACAAACTTATATTTGTAGTCCATTTTATACAAAATTAGTACTCTCGTCGACTTAAGCTATTCAACTTTTGTGACTTTTTGTTGTTGTATAGCAAGATGTGAGAACAGTGTGCAGTACAAATAAAAGAAAAAAAAATAGAAAATTTTATTAGTAAAAAAAACTAATACTAATATATAACAATTGTCATTGTATACAAAATGAGTACATCGCACCGGCAAACATAAGCTTGTCAAATTTTCTAACCGAGAATATCGAAATTAATACAGAACCCTCGGCCGGCGAGTCAGACTTGCACATGACCGATTTTTTATTAGTTTACTCTTTGCACACTGTTATTTTTCGTAGGATAATCGACTTTGTTGTATAGTTAGTCATAAATGTCTTATTCTTGTCCTGAGTCTTAGGTACGGCCGGTGAGGGTTATTTTATATCTATTCCTGATGAATCAGAAAGTGTTCTTAGTAATATTAGTTTCAATTAAAGACATTTTGTCCTTTACTTCATATTTGCAACTTATATTCAGATAAAAATGATTTCCAATTTTCTGCTTCATATGATTCTAGAAATAAGTACACTTTATAAGCTGATAATGATAAGTTATAATAAAAGATAGCAAATATCATAAAATATTAGATACAATGTGGAACAAAATTCGCACTGTAATCTAACTACATGTTTTGCTTCAAGTTCAAAAATAGAACACAATAAAATATATACATATAAGATAAAATATACATTGGTAAATTCAACAGATAAAATATATAAGTATATATTATTTAATATGTGAATATTTTGCACATGAAGCTGTATAATTGCCTACTCCATTTATTTTTTATTGATATGCGTCGATATATTACAGATAATCATTATAATAATTGTAATAATATTTAATAATATACCTAATCAAATAATAATTAATGTTGTTTATAATATCCGTACACGTTTTGTTTATTATTTCAAACGTCTAGTTGCCCATAAATGATTTATTTATTCAGAATTTTACTTTCAAATTTGTATACGAAACTTACATAGATTACTTACAAGTATATAGTTCCAGCTTTATATTATAAAAATAACAAATATACGTATATATAGTAGATAATTGTAATTTAAAAGTTTGTGTATAAGCAAGAGGTGTACGAGATGATCCCCTTCATTCAAAACATTCTCTCCTTCGATCAACTATACAACTATGAATTATATTATATTATTTTACAAAAAAATGAGTGACTGCTCTCTTCGCCGTTACAGTTTGACTGTCTTAATTTATTCTATAAAAAAATCAGCTTCGCTCTGTATGCCCGCGCACAGCAGGGTAGGCAGAGGGAACTTAGCGATAAGACACTCTGTTCCCAACTTTCCACCGAATTCTGAAAGTATTGCGTGTTGAGTGAGTCATTATAATATATTAATAGTGTAAAACTAACTAGACAATAGTATACCTGTCAATATCTTTGTGTTATATATTTTTTGTATAAGTAAGCATTACATTAAATAAAAATCAAGATAAAGAATCAAAATGTAATAATTACCTACCAATAATAATATTTAAAGATAGGCTATAATACGCGAGTCTCGTTGTAGATAAGAAGGGTAGAATCGTAGCAAACAATGACAGCCTCGGGCCGTGAATCGTCATTAGTAAGTTGTGTTGAACCGGTGTTAAAATTCTCAGAATCCTCTAGCACGCGCCACCTCCCGCCGTCCGCCGTCCGCTGCCCGCCGCGCCGCCTCAGGTTACAAACTTTTTCACATTTACCATTCCGATAATTCTAGGAAACAAGGAATCCTTCTCGCTAAAATGTTATTTTCGAAAAGAGAAAATTATTATTATTAAACACGAGATGGAATTTGAAATCGATTTTTTTATATTCTATTATAGAAAAACAATTTTTAATAAATGTTTATCGTTTACGTCATTTGGCTAGAGATCAATTAGCAGAAATTTATCTGATTATTATTAAACTATTGGCTGCCCGCAACTTCGTTTGCGTGGGCTTTATGGCCCTTGTAAGTTGTAACTCTCCATATAATCTTCCATATACCACCCGTTCTGATTGAAACTTGCTTCAACTACAAGTGGCAGGCAAGGACAACCTTGTGTGAAGACACTAGGTTCTCCATCAAAATTTGAGTCACTGCGTTTACGACAGCAGGAAATTAAAACAATTTAATTATAATTATTTTCCTAATTATAATTTAATTGTGCCATCGATTCCTACACATTCAATTAACTTGTTGTAGTTGTGTGGTGGGTTAGTCTTCATAATTTTAGAATAATAATTCTCAGTTTCCAAGAGAAGATTTCTCTACCATTTGCTGTATAACATTTTTAAAACATTCACGAAATTTGTGATGATACTTATCATTTAAAGCGAATAAAGCGTCAAAGAACATATAAGAATATATATGAAATACAATGTTAATATACAATATCAATACACTCCTACATTATTGCGAAAATTATTAAAGTTTTTTAGCTACTTAATTGCTTTATTAAACATAAGTATTTGTACCTACTTATACCTTTCACATTCTTGTAGTTACAAGATTAATATTACATTCATTATACAGCTGCATCTGCAGTAACGTGTTCCAAGCAGGTGGACGTGGACGTTTGCCCCTATGCCACAGTTACCTCATTCGTACACTTTACTAAACTACTGCATTTTTAAAATATATGAGTTAAATTTAAATTAGTGGATATTGTTGGATATTGAAGTAAATATGTGGTTCGTGTGTCATAGATATTAAGCCAAGAGATGTTCTTAAATACATACTCAATTCATATGAAAAGTAGAATGATTGTATAATACAAATATATAGACTGCAATTTCTAATTTGAAGAGTGGCGCCTGCGGGCCTCGCGAACGTTGCCATAGTGATCCTTATGAATTGTCACTTGAAGCGATATCACTCGACTGATCTTATTTGAATATTGTTGTTAAATTGTCTAAACATAATCGTATATTTTTGTTTTAAACCCCTATATTTCAGTCTATCTATAACTTATACACGATTTTTATATAAATGGTTAACTACTTACACAAAACTCCACGATTGACAGAATGAAAAACGCCTTACAATTATTACTACGAACAAATTAAACCAATTAAATATTTTTTATTAATGGATATCATTAATAGCTTGTTTATGTCAATGGATGTCGAGAATTGGTCGCGCAATGACGACATAGTGAGGCAAAATATTTTTCAATAATGCATGAATCATGCTCTCATTATAAAACTCTTGTCAAAATTGAGCTCTTGTTCACAACAAAGATAGAACACTTTAGTTTAGCTTTAGCGCAATATGGTATATGTATAATACTATTATATTAAATTACATTATAATATATCGCTATAATATACCTACTTAAATACCATATACCTACATACCTATTGGCTTTTGTTCAACCGTTGCCAATTTGTTGTATTTTTCGATTTGTGAGCGATTGCAAAGCTAGTAACGATGGCCTTCATCTTTTTGGCATTTTACTTAACATACGAAATAATACCTAATATAAATAATTACAATTAGAGACTTGTGACCTACTCGGGGGAATTGTTATATTTAAATGGCTTTATGTTTCCGCTTTGGTTTAAGAAAGAGTGGCATTTAGTTACAAATTCAGGGTAAAAGGAAAACGAACTATCTTAACTCTAGGTCCTCTCTACCATCTCCGCTAATTGAGCGTGAAATTGAACAAATGACAGTGCAACAATTTACCTACTAACTTAATAATTATTTAAACATCATAGGTAACTTGATATAACAATATTAAATTTATTTGCATTTTATGCCTATTATTTTACAATATGATATAATTCCACTGATATTTCCATAGAATTTCATAATTCTTACAAATATCAGTGGGGTGAAGTGGAGTAAAAACGATTATCTTCAAACTTAGAATGACCATTAGGTCTATCGATTCGAAGACTTTTATAGAGTTAATTCAATAAAGGTCACTGAGCATTGTATTTCGATGACCTAAGACGACACTTGGATAATTTATTCTTTAACGTAAGCAAAATGACATTTACATAAGCTGTCATATGTATTTACACATAGGTATGTATAAACGTACAATACTTATGTACGTTATACATAATGATTTTATAATTGAAACGTGACATGCCACGCAAATAAAACACAATTTACTATCTTTAATCTAAATCATCTATTCTATAATAATCATTTTATTTCATGATGTAGAATGAAAACGTATCGCAATTTTAGCACATTGACTTTTGGCTCGCAGAAGTTACTAAACCAGTACGTTCGAAGGTGCACCTGCCTTCACATAGTCTGTTGCAACGACATTCAAACTATTTGGTACATAGATACTTATAAATATAATTACTATAGACATTAAATATTAAACGTTACGTAATAATTGAATCTCAAAATAAGAAAACGTTTACTAGCCACTCGGCGTCTGTTTAATTTAACGTTGTAATAAACACCTTTCTAAAATATTTTTGTCTTGTGACAAATTTATCTACGAATGATAATCTAGGTATGAGAACCTTGTACGCGTGTCTTATTCCCCGTACAATATAAACACATCAAAATATATAAAAAGTTTCTTATTGCGTTGCCTTACCCGTCATAGTGACGTATAAGCTTATAACAGCGTAGAATTATCATACACAGAGGGGCGCCATAGGCAGGTCTGTGAGTGCGAGTGTCCAACAAATAAGAGAAGATGGAAAATGAAAGACCCATACTTATCTTTGTCTAACCGCACATGCTGAGCCTTTTAAAATTAAATATTTTAAAAATTTTATGCGTTACAACAAAAATATATAAACAAATAAAATATAAACATGTAAATTTCAAGTAAGAATGAGGTTTCTCACTACACACGTGCATAAAAAGAGATACAGATACGTAACCCCATTTGCTTTCCCTTCTTTTTTTCGATAGACATATTTTAGGCTGGCTCCCTACTCTAAGTACAGTCAACAAGTCGTAGTCGCACTGAAGTGAGCCGTAAACAGCTTACTTTTGAATATTTTGGTCCCGAGGGAACAATGCTTATAAGTTCAGAAACCGTAACCTCAGGACGACTTGTTAAGGCCACGACTTGTTACTCCGTAACCGTACTCTATAATAAGAATAACTCTATCTAAGAGGCCGGTCGTGGCGCAGAGGCACAAAGTGTGACTCTAAAATCGACTGGTTGTGGGTTCGATCCCCACTCGAGGAAGTGAAATATTTATTTACGTTTATATTTTCATTTTTTCACTCTGGTGTCGAGGCAAAGCGCGGCGTTGAGTTTCGCCACTCAGCACGCAATGCCTAATGCACAACACTAGGTTCCCTCTGCCTACCCTGCTGTGTGCGGGCTGCAGCGTGAAGCTGATAAAAAGTCATTTCTATCTAAGATCTAGTCATAACTCATAAAAAGGCAATAATGGCCATAGGACCGATAGCTATGTGTAAAAAGTAAAACACAATATAAAGTGGGTAGCTATTTAAATTAAACTGCATTTAACATAATTACTCATTAATATTTCCAATGAGTTGGGGTAAATTTATGGTTAAACTTTGGTTTAATTTGGATATGAGCCTATTTGTCCGAAATTAAAAATATATTATTTACGTTCCAGTAAAAATATTGTTTTAATATTAAATAAAATCATGTGTTATCAGTTATTATCATTATCACGTTCGTACGGCACCATCCGACTGTAATGTAACAAGGAAAATATGCGAATTAAAATAAATGCATGACGAATTATTATATGATGAATGGAGAAGATGCAATGGTTGGAGCAAGCACTTGTAGGAACCTGTGGGACCGGTCGTACAGAACTCAAGCGCTTTTTACCCCGGACGCACCTCCGCAGCGGCCGACCGTTAATGGAAAATAAAAATATCAAATATGAAAAGACGCTTACATCGAAACAGTACCAATATCTTCACTTTATATCCCGCACATAGCAAGCTAAGGTAGAGGCAACCTAGTGTGAACCGTTTCCCGTAGAATTCTGGAGAAATTGCGTATTGAGTGGCGGAAATTAACGCCTCAATACATTGTACATATTATTGTATTAAACTGATGTAAAACAATCAAAACTGTATATCACATATATGCGCAAAGTAAATAAAGATTATGCAGATAATTCTTAGAAGCGATCAAAAAGGATCATGATATATGACGTGTCTATCTTGATAAAATTATCAGTCGTTTGATAACTGTTCTTGTGAAAATTCTTACTATCTTAATACGACGGAGAATACTAATTACTATAATACATAATTATTATTTCTTATGAAATTGTTAATCAATGATTTGACGATTTATAATAAATTAATAATACTTTTGAATATAGATACCTACTCCAACCTTTACTAACAAAATAAAGTTCCGTTTACGTAACAAGTTAGAATTTTCTAATTTTAAAATAGCTTTATCAGTATTTTTTTCAATGTCAACATTTTAGCGTTGAAAGTAATTTAATGTAGCTATCTCCGGTTGGTTTATCATCAAATAACTATCTGGTCGATGGAAATTCACCTTTTCACCTTGCGAGCGACCGCCCGCGAGCCTGCGCTCCGCCCCGTGGCGTTCTTGCAAACTATAAAATAATTGTCGACGTCATCACGCCCCACGCACGCATTCTGCCCGAGGGGGCGCGGGGGCGGCGGCGCGGGGCGCGGGCGGACGTGCCAAGGCAGGCAGGCAAGCAACATATTTACTCATACGGCCGAGGCGTAAATCACCGTGCATCTATTTCGAGTGAGGGGCGACGCGGGGCGCGGGCCGGTCTGGCGCCAGAAGGATTCCCCAGCGCCTCGCTCCCCGCGTCTCTTCCCGAGGTCGCACCGCACCGACCGTCCTCCCGTGTCAGTGGTGTCAACCGAACCTATTAACACTTATTACGAATGGTGGACTGTGACTATGGTTTTTAAAACACGAATCAAATACAGCATCGTTTTATTCCAAAAAGTTTTGGTTGTAAATTTGTAATAAATTATTTCTAATTCATCTTTTTCCATGTTATTTATCTTAATACGAAAATTTAAATTGTTAAATATTAAAAAGTTCATAAATAATATCTTAGCACAAGGGCATAAAAAGAGAAATTAAAAGTCCTTTAATTTTTTTGTACGATTTTATTATTTCCAAGAAAAAAAAAACTGTATATACTTAACACATTTCCATGGTCTCATATAATTAAAACATTTTACACCGGTATTTCTCATACAACAGGTATAAATGAAAGACATCCACTTTTCAAGCAAGTGTATAAAATACCCAATATTATCAATTTATATAACAAACATACACAATGTTATATATAAACTAATTACATAAATGAAAAAGAAAATATTAATAATCTACATTCCGCAATAAGAACAGACAGACGATTAATATATATTATAGTAATAGTATAAGAAATTGCATAGAAGTTGAATAGCAAAATATATATATATACACAAATTAATCTAGGGACATTCCAGCATCCTCATCTTTTTTGTCATTTTTATCATCTGGCTGTTTTTTGTCTTTTTTTTTATCGTCCTGAGGCTTACTAGAGTCGGAGCTAGACGAGGCACTTTCCAATGCTTTGAAAAACGCTTGCATGTCGCCGGTGTTCGCAGCAGACGTTACTTCAGAGGACAGTCCAAATTGAGACATAACGGGGCCCATTTGTCCAGAAGTGAGAGCTGACGAAAACTGGTTGGCAGCCTGAAATATATTTAATGTTGACATGTCTACGAAACAAGATTTTTTAAATTTGATATTATTCAATTAATTTTAAATAACATTTTATAGCACATGACAGTTGTTAACATTATGTGTATTACAGACAAGTATTGTACGTATTTAGTTTTATTTTTTTCAGCTTTCACGTTGTATCCCGCATATAGCAGGACAGGCAGAGGGAACGTACGTAGAAAATTCGGCGGAGTATTGGGAAAACATTGCGTGTTGAGTAGCGGAACTCAACCGCGTTTTTGCCTTAGTATCAGAACGAAGAAATGAAAATGTTAATAAATAATAATTCTTTGCCCTGAGTGGAAATCGAACTCACCATTACAGTCACGCGCCTGTCCCCCTGCGCAACGAAGGCGCAACAATTATTGAGATGACAAGTGAAAATAATTAAGTTTAATTTGGAAATTTCCACAAAAATACCAACATATAAAAACTCGCAAAAGCTCTCCCGTTTATGACAGTCATAATGTGCTAGAGTATGAAAAAATAAAAAATATACATTTAATTCAATCACTTTCAAAGACCCGAAGCATGCATATTATATAAAGCATCAACCAACGAACAACGCGGTTCACAGGGCATTATTTAGCAGAGTGAAACAAAATAAAAAATAAAAATCCAATCACTTAAATAAACATTTGAAAACAATTTATTTTCAAATTTATTTATTTAATGATAAACAACAAGCCGTGTGAACCGTGCGACAATGCCCCCGTCAGCGACCTCCTCGGTCCACCTCGTACGGTTGAGGGTTCACCTGGGCGAACTGCGGAGAGAGCAGTGTGGTCCTTACATCGTCCTGCGAGGCAGGTGCAGGAGGTAGATGCGGCGTCAAACGCTGCGCGTGCGGCGGGGAACTGGCCGTGGACACCACCTCCGGCGTGGCCAGGGCAGCGCCGAGGTCCACACGTGGTTGCGCGCCGCCTGCAGCGCCCTCGCCTTCAGCTGGCGCATTGCCAAGCCCCGAGAAGTAGCGCTGCAAATCTGATAGGAAGATTTGACCGCCTGTAACAACCATTTGAATCATATAAAAGCAAATAAAGCAATCTCTCTTTAGATCAATATAAAATTAAATCAAATCAATTTACATTAACAACTGGAAAATTAAATAAAATATGTTTTCGTAATAATATCTACCACTTTTGAACAAATATTATTAGATTATATTTGAATTCTTACATACAAATATGTAGTTATGTATGTTATGTAAGAACATTGAAAAAATTATTGGATATTGCTGTATTTGTTTTTATATGATTCACTTATTCATACACATGTACACTGAATAGTGTCATGAGCCTCCTTCTTTGCAGGGAACTATACTTCAATACAATAGTGTCATATCAATTAACACAAATAATAGTTATAAAATAGTTTACCAGTTCAAGTTTCGATTTCCACTTGGACGAATTATTTATTTTCATTTCCTCTCCCCGGTCTTGTGACAAAGCGCAGTATAAGTTTACCATGAAATGTCCCAAAATTTAGGCGGAAAGTCCGGAATATTAACACTCCCTCTGTCATCTTGGTATAAGCGGGAAATAGTTTGAAGCTAAAAAAAAAACAAATAAGCCCAAGGGCAAAAAACTCCATTTTACCAGCAGTAGGTGCAGCAGCTGTAGCCGTATTCGGTGGAGTGGCAGTAGGTGCTGGTGCGTATCTAGGGCGGGCCGGGGTGCGCGCGGCCTCCGCTGTAGTCGTGCGGGGGGCGCTGGCCGCGCGAGAGCTGGCTCCGCTGTTGGCGGATGGACGGCTGCTTGTTGTACTGCTATTGTTGCTGTTAATTAGACAAAACTAATGATAAAGTAAAACCAATTGGGAAAATGCATTTAAAATTTACTAGTTTTTAACTATGAAACATAATATTGTTAGTTTAGAGTGTAAACAGTTTATTCAGCAAATTCTCAAGAGACAAAAAATGTTTTTAAGGAACTATGAATATTTGTATATTAACAAAATGCCAGTTGTGGCACAGAGTGTGACTGTAAAAATAAAATATTTATTTAAATTTATATGTTTGTTTCTTGCGCTCTGGTGCAGTGGCAATGCGCGGCGTTGAGTTCCGCCACTCAACACGCAATGCCACTAGAATACGGCGGAAGGTTGGGAACAAAGTGTCTTAACACTAGGTTCCCTCTGCCTACCCTGCTGTGTGCTGGATACAGGTGAAGCTAATTTGAGTTGATTTTTAACAGAAGGTGTTCACAATTTCGATTGTTGTGTATTCTATACTATTTATAATATATGAAATAAAATCACACCATCAAAGGTTGATTTTATATTTTTTTACACTTTTGAATGGTATAAAAAATTACGAGTAAATAATGACAAAAAAAGGTTTTGTCAGCTTTGCTATGAGTACAAATGTTTCTTTTATACATTTTAGCAAGCAAATACAACCAAAGCATGAAGTTATAATTTTTAATGCACTTTACATACTCTTAGATCATAACAACACAACTCAAAAAAAAACAATTTATTAAACAACAACAATAAAATCTAAATAGTTAAAAATATTAACAAACTTCTTGGTGGGTATGAAAATTTTAACATAGTGGGACTCAAACGCACTCTGCCCAAGTGCTCTGACATCCAAGCTATATAGTTCTTATCAAACTGCATCGAAATTCTAATATGCTTTTTACAATTTATGTTATAAACATCTATGTAGGAAGATTTTTACATATTTCCAATATCCAATGATATATATTTTGGCAAAAAAGAAAGCTAGTTTGGTATGGTCCCAAGTCCTACTGCAGTCAAAAGGTTAAAATTAATTCTTGGTGCCTATTGAACCCACCCATCATGTACACTTAGCTGTTTGTGTCGTAAATAGTGTAAGTTATTGTTTTTTTTAAGTGCGCTTCTTACGTAAGTAGACATGTCTAGACAATGTCAAAAAATATTGAATCCACACGAAATTGTCTCTTGTCTTGCATGATATTTTACATGATAAATCAGATAGCAAACCAAATACTCAAACGATTACATATTAGAAAGTACTTCCATTTCTTCATGTGACGAATCTGAAGATACTCAGAGACAACAGTAACAACAACAATAACAACTTTATTATTAACATCTTTGTAATATCATGCTGCGCGATATTTGCAATTGATATATTGGCGGAAAGTCGGGAACGGAGTGTCTTAACACTAGGTTCCCTCTGCCTAACCTGTTGTGTGCGGAATACAGCGTGAAGCGATATTTGCATTTATTTCCATATGTTGTTTTTTGTATTTTAGAAGCAACGAGTTTGATCGTAAATAAAGCAGATGATCACAAGCGCACTCGAAGACGAGGACGGGCTCGCGGTATTCGAGCCGGCCACAACCGGTCATCTGTGATTAGTGATATTCAAAACCTCCGTATTGATAAAAATAATGGGAATTAAATATTCGATTCGAATCAGCCGACATTATCTAACGCAAGTAGAACTCTTGTTCCCCTCGATGGTACAACCTGGAGTTATTGAAACTGGTATTACATCTGGTAGGTATGGTTGCCAAAATATTTTTAAAGATCGTGTAGATCCAACATCATATTCGAAGCGTAACGTCGATGAAACATGCAAAAGAACCTGGCAACTTGTGTTTTCAAAAAAATGACTAAGCATATTTTAGATTGTACTATACAAGAGGCGCGTCGTGAATTACAAGAAGAGAATTGGCACATGAGGGTGAAGAATTGGAAGCATTTATTGCCGTACTATACATACGTGGTACAATTCACTATGGTCGACACAATGGGGCAATAATCATCATTTTCGTGAGATAATGAAATTATATATTTGTGGTTTGACCACAAATCTAATAGACGCCAAAGACTGGTAGAAGATAAGTTTGCTATGATATCTGAAATATGATATGAATTTATTACTAATGCCAAGTAATTTATACCATATATAACGATTGACGAGCAACTTTTTTCTTCTTAGTGCCATTGCCGATTCACCCAGTTTATAAGCTCCAAACCAGACAAATACTATCAAAAATGTTGACCGTAATTTGGATGGCTGCAGACAAAGATGCAAATTACATAGTAAATGTTTTTCCTAACCTTAGAAAAGATAATAATAAACCAAGTAACAAACGCTTAGTTGACTGGGTCGTAAAGAAATTGATGGAGCCGTACATCAATAAGGGAAGAAATATTATGAAAATTGAAATGTGCCATATATACAATGAAACCGTATGCAATAAATGCACTGGTAAAGAATATTATTTATGCATTACTTGTTCTAATAATAATATTATTATTAACTAGTTTTGTAACTTTAAATTTTATATAAATTGTTCAGTATATTGTCACAACTTTATTACAAAACCAAAAAATATTTGATTTTTGATTTCTTTCATATTTCATTTTTTTTTTGTTAATTTTATGATTGTTAAATAATAAGAATATATTTAAGTTGATTATTAAATGTGTTCTGAATATTTTACGAATTGTTTTAATAATAACTTTCATGCCTTATAGCAACAATCAATGTAATAAGTAGAACAGGACAAATTTGTCCCGGCGGCAGTTCAAGGAGGGTCTCAATCTTCAGCACTTGTAGTGTAAATAGATTTGAGAAATTTAAATAATTTACCTACAAATATTCTCAGAAGTTGGACCCAACTTACTACCACCACTATGGCAATATCAGTATGAAAAGTTTCTTTTCTAAAATTATATTGCACAATTAGTGCAACATTGCACACTCTTTTGGCAAATATAACTGACATTGTTGCATTAAATAAGTGATGTATACATACCCCATAGTCCCAAGTAGAGATGACAAGCCACCAATTTGCCCAACACCACCAAATAATTGCATCAACTGTTGTTGGGACATGTTATTTAGCAAGTTTTGGAGTTCACCATCTTGGCCCCCACTCCCACCTCCACCTCTACCTCCTGATGTGGGAGGGTTGTTCAAAGCTTCATTTATACGACGACAATAATCATCGTCCTTATCAGTTTTTGGTTCCTATAATATATTTTTAATTTAATATAACAAGCTAGTATGCTATAATTTATATTATACTCATCCAAGTTCAAAAGCTAAGTAGCTACAAATTTAAGAAAAAAGATAAAGATAAGTGGCTATATAAATAGTGCCATGTTTGTAAGTTATATAAGATATTTTTTACGAGTATATAATTCAAAAATATGTCAACTAATTTTGTTAGATCTTACCTGCATCCAAAAGAAGTATTTCTTCGCAAACGATTTAAATTTAAGTACATAAACCCTTCCCGTTGTACATTCATTAACACGGACAAACTCACAGTCATCAGGAAATATTAAAAGATCATCTTCAACTTCTCCCGTAGTACGATCTTTCCAACAAAAATGCATTAGTGAGTCCTCGCCTTGATATACATACAATAAACCCTTCCTTTTATCTGGATGCACCATGCGTCCTTTTAGTGTCATCCTCCCAGCTCTAAATTCTACTAAATGTTTGTTTCCCCCAGAACTACCCCCCAATCCTGATGTATTACCAAATAATGCTGTTGCAGACATGGTGGTCGCGAAGTATTCTATAAAAGTAATAATCTATTAATAAAATAAATCAACACGTCATTAACTGCATTTAACGAGAATAACTTTTTAATGCTTCATTTATTTAACATGACTTACTGAAATTACAGCGCAAATTTCAAAAATAATGAGGTCTATAATAATGCGTTGACATTTACAATGGATGACACAATGGAAAACACCCAAGCCACAAATGATGTGACAAATTTTGGATGTTTTTTTCTATTAATAGATTTCGCTTTAACGGAGAGGCTTTTAAGCAAGATAATAAATATTACCAATAAAAAAAAACTGTTTATATTCTTAGTGTTTCATATGTTTTGTAATATATTGATATATTATTTTTAAGGTTTATAATTAAAATTTGATATATAGAATAACAAAATTTAACTTAAGGACAGCTGTACATGTCAGACGACATTGGTGTAACTGTTTGTAAGTGTTTATCAAAAAATTAATATCTGAATATAATCAGTATAATGAGCGGTTATTAATAAACTAACCCTATTTATTTAAAAATAAATGATTTCATTTAAAATATGTTGTACTAACAATGATAATACATTTAATAACGATAAGCAGCTGGAGGAGAATGATGCTATGTTACAAATAATATTGAATTCGTTTAGATTGGATATTAATACTAAGAAAATAATAATAATATTCGCTTAATTGATATATTATACTTACATGTGAAAGTTTGTGGGGACGGATTTTTATTTCACTTTAAATGTATAGAATAATGAGTGTATTTTAATATATTTTTAGTTTGTAAAGTCATATAAAGTTACAAATATAATATAATTATTGCTTAAAGAATTTTATATTCTTTGTTTTTTTTAATATATAACGGAATTTATTGTATATTGGGTTTATATTGAAATAAATCGAATAATATTTTTACTTGCTATATTTTCAAAATTTGCATATGTTATTATATTAGCGTACAATATTTTGTAATTTTATATAACACACCTATGCAAATAAATAATTAAATTTGACGTATCCTTACTCTCACTTGTAGGTACGTGAATAGGATCTTTAAAACTAACTTCAATTTATTGACTGTAATGTTATAGAACGTATACCTGCCACATTACATTACGTATTTTATTTTTATCTGCTTTGTTAGTTTTTTCTTACTTCTCAGTGAATTTAAAGAAAAAAGAAAACTTAGCTTTATTGAAGGCGTTCGCTGTTGAATTTAGTCTGACTAGATAAATTAATATATTTAACCAATACGAGAAATTACTTGACATATTTATTTAATTAATTTATACTAAAGACTGAATTCTTTTATACCTTTATTATCAAAATGAGCGGTGTTCAAACAGGTCAGTAGTTTTTATTTACTGCTTACTATAAATCACTTAATGGACATTTATCGTGGAATATAGAACGTGCCAACAGACAAACCAAATTGTGCAATTATTACTCTGAAATATGACATTTTGAGACTTCTATATTTAACAAAAATAGTTTTATTGCTTACTACAATTATACAGGAAAGAATGTAAAATTTTGTTATTGTGATAAAATAATAATTAATTATAATGTGCTCCTATCTTTCCTTTTTAAAAAAATATATCATCATGATTAAATGTCATTTTATCCATTAACACAAAGTTTGAAAGTGAATAACAAATTCTTACTTGATATAAAAAAATATATAAGAGGCAGACCAACCAAACAAAACTTTATATAAAATTGTTATATCACCTAGTCATAGATTATAACTATGTCATATAATAATATTTATATATTATTATCCTTATTTCCTAAGATTTGAAAGAATCAACTTTTATTGAAAAATCTTTATGTAAAATTATATAGTTATATAGTATTAATAATAATTCTCAATTAAATATGTATTAATTGTCATTAACATTAATTGTCATTAATGTGGTGCTGGGGCACAATTGTGTGATTGAAAACATAATTAGTTGTGGGTTGGATCCCCACTCAAGGACTCCTTCTTTGCTCTAGTGTGAGTTCCGCCACTCAAAACGCAATGCCAGTCCAGAAAATGGGTAACTAGAGTTTCTTGACACTAGGTTTCCTCTGTGTGTGGAATACAGCATGAAGCTTTTATAATAATAAAAATTTTAACAAATATTAATAAAAAAATGTGTCAAAGTAACTTAACTCAACAACTTATATTTTGTAAAAGTAGGTAACTATTTAGTTGAAATTTGAACATAAAAATCAAATCCATTTACTTTTAATTAAAACTTATATCTAATTTATAGACTTTGCTCTGTGGTCGAATGAATGAAGACTATGAGTTGTGTATGATATATAACACTTTCTTAATGGCCAAGGTGACTGACCACAAGTACAAGTACATCAAAAAAAATTACATGAATTAAAAGATCCTTATAACATTTGTCAACAAATTCATCTTATATAAAAATATTTTTTTCAATTTAAACCAGTAGTGCCTGAGAGTAACCTGTTGAACTAAACAATTTTTTTACCTTTATAATTCATTTAAATATAAGTGTTACTGTAAGTAGGATTTTTATACTTGTGAGTATTTGATTCCCCTGAAATAATGGTGTGTGATTAATATTTTCATCCTGCCTAATTTGCATGGTAATTATTATTTAATTTAAATTCTTAGTTTTTTTTCAGATTTTATTCATTACACATAGTTTATACATATAACTAACTATATGAATGTATGTAAAGTAAATAACTAAAAAATTAAACTAAAAAAATAAAAATGCTATCTGTAATACATTTTCGTCAGCTACCAATAAAACTTTGAGTCATCCAAATTTATGCAATGTGTTTTTTGCATTTTATCATCAGCCAAAGGTGACGTAATAACTCTTGTATTCAAAGTCGATGGACCAGCGCCGAGCGCCCGCGCCGTTCACTCGCCGCAGGCGCTGTCAATAAACTTTAGACGCACGAGGCGAACTTCGTTTTTTTTACATCGCTTCGCCCTCCTTCCCGGCCTTCACAAATCCATCTAAACGACGTACATTTATAGACTCCATTAGTAGATAAATTTAAAATCTCTTATGTAGTTTCGTTATGCTCACGATTAGAGGTCAAGATTATGAATTAATATTGCCAGAATCAAGCTCGCAGAGTTGTCGGTGAAAGTGGCAAATACGAGCACTCAGGCAGCGGCGCGAAACGAACGTGAGTGGTCGTGCTAGTGGGGCCCGACGTGGCGGAAGCAACGAAAACATTTGTATATTGTGCACCACGAAAAATATATTGCGTACATTGAAATATATATTATTATAGATATCAAAACATAAACAGTATGAAAATTAAGCGAATCAAAAGTTTTTCTTCCATTAAGTGTTAAGTATTCGTCACCAATGTATATATTGTTTTGGGAGTTGCAAAAAGTGTGTTGTCCAGGTTTGCGTTTTCTTATTGAAAATATGTTAGAAAATTGTGACAGATGAAGCAAAGTGCTCATATGGAATGGCGGACCATGCGCAGACGAGCGTGGGGCCAGCGAGTTTGGAGTACATGGAGGACCCGTATTTCGTGCCACCAGATGACGATTCCACTCCAAGTTTCGATTTGGCCGTCGACGAGTTAGATGAATTGGAGAACTTGGTCAGCTGGCCGCAGGAGGACACCGAAGCCGACTGGCGCACACTGCCTGACCTTGTCGAGTCTGCTCTCTGTATTGAAACTGAATTTTACATGGACAATCGCCGACGCAGACTGCGAATATTTAAGAAAAAAATGCGAGAAGTTCGAGTTACATTTCAAGACTTATCGAAGCCCTACCTCGCTAAAGTTTCTAGCCACAAAAACTATAAAAAGTTCCTAGGTATCACTCCAGGAGGTTCGTTTTCTGTTTCATAAGGATACTGTTAATGTTCTTTGTATTTTTATTGCTAAGTTACAAGTAAAGAGTATGTTGCAATTTTTTTACCTGTCTAAAAAAGTGAGCGGCACTACGGAGCAATGTTTTAAATTTGGAATTAAGTCTGCTTTCAGTTAAAACTTAGCGGTTAAATATGTAATGGTTACGTGTGACCTACTTAACATATGGACACGCACATTTTGCAATTTAATAAAAACAGCTGCCGTGACCTTAAATTCAACTATATTATTATAGTTCTATTTTAGCACTATATTTTTTGTTATAATTGCTCATTAACTGCACAGTTATTGCTGCACATAAGGTCCAAAATATATTTTAGCTATAGCACAAGAAAAAATGTATAATGTTCCATTTATTTATTGTGATTTAATTACATTAAATTGTAATGACCACACTGAGAATTCTTATTATTTGAATATAATAAGAGATTCTCAGTGTGGTTGTGTGGTGGTGTGGGCGATTTGTTGTATAGATAAAGATATTTAGTTTAATTTTATTTTGGTTTAAAAATGAATAATTAAAAGTATAATAATAAAATTAGCGGAAGAGGCGATGGCTGGTGCGGGAGCCGGCGATGCGACCCCTGACGAGTTAGCTGGGCTAACTCCGGAGCAGGCAGAACAGCTTCGCGCCGAGTGGAGCCGGGAACTAGCTCGTGTTGAAGACGAGATTGCTACACTTCGGACGGTTTTGCAGAGCAAAGTAAGTAATTAAGTACTGTTTTAAGGTGAAGATCCTAAAATAACTCTTCAGAAACTTAATTATTGAAGCAATTTTGAAAAATGTTTTTTCGACAGTAGGTACAAAAAAGGTTAACACTTTAATTCATGACTTTTAATTGAATTAATACATATTAGAGTTTGTTAGTTTCAGTTGTGGTGTAAAAAAATAATAATTTACATATTGTGTAAGGCACATCAATGCTGTTGTTATTTTGTTGTTGTAATATGTATATCTAATACCATTTAAACTTTGCAAATTACAATGTTATGTTCATATATTAAGAAAGAATCATAAATTTGAATTATTTTATATTATAAAAATAAAAAAATAATAATTTAATTAATTATATACTTATAATTATCAAGTAAGCATAGGTAATTTAAAATATGATTAATATTTTGGCCTGTAAGTATATTAACAACGTTGAATATAGATGAAAACCAGTTATTTATATTAAACAACTAGATACAGAAAACAAGTTGACGCGCCCGCTGATATAATAATAAGAATAGGAAAGATCGGTCATTTCATAACAAAAATACGTAGAATCAATAAACATACATATATGTATATGCAGATACTTACTAAGTTCGTTGTATTGAAAATGGTTATTTCTTGTGCACGACATTGATATTATACAAAGTCAATTGTATTGATGATTATTTAAAGTATCACAATGTGATAATAAATAAATATATGAATTCATACGTTTTATGCTCGTAAATTTTAGAATAACGTACTTGCCTGTTTATAAATATAGGTATATTAAATTAATAAATCAGCTTCACGCTGTATCCCGCACACAGCAGAGTAGGCAGAGGGAACCTAGTGTTAAGACTTTACTTCGACACCAGAGCGAAGAAATGGAAATATAAATTTAGATAAATATTTTATTTCCTCGAGTGGGTATCGAACCCAAAACCTGTCGGTTTCACAATCACACTTTGTGCCACTGCGCCACGACTGGCCTCAATTTTTCTACAATATATTTTCTCAAAAAAATACTTGTCATTCTCTTTCATAGATGAGGCAGAGTTCCGATTTGAAAAGAAAACTTGGCATCACAGTTTGGAAGGAAATAACCGAAGATGTGAATCAAGGTTTGAAAAACGTTAAAGAGAGCCATGTGTAAGTAATTGTCATCAAAAGAGCGTGTTTTATTTTCACATTATTTCTAAGTAAATCATTTTTCCCGAGGGTTAGAACATGTTTATCATTAGTGTTGGAGCTATGGTTCGCTTCGCTCGCTGTATTAATTTTGCTTGTGCTTCATCACTATAGGGTAGAATCGGCAAAGTTTCTTTCAGTTGATTTTTTGATTTGTTGTATGACAGTTATCAAACGATAGAAACTCGCGTGGCTGCGCTTACCCAGGCTGTCACTGAAGCACCAATGTAAGTACATTGTATCAGCGATTTAAAATTTTTGTATACAATTACTTATACTAATTAAAGATTATAACTTTTTGATACCGTTTGAATTATTTATTTATTCTCAAGTAGAAAAACTAATTATATGGATTATCTAAAAATATATAGATGAGATAGCTATAAAACTTCTTTCCGACTCTGCAGGGAGATCTTTTTTCTACCCTGCACTTTTTCGTTTATGCAACTGACAATACTTACATTTTTATTTTAATTGACACCACTGCATAACATTAAAGACTAACACAGGCTTCTCAATAGTAACGTCAGATCTTGTTTTTTTTTTTGTTAAAAGATTTTAGGAAAAGAGCAGCTGCGATTTCATTATTTACATGTATTGTATTTAAAAATTCTTCTATGTACGTTTGTTGATGATTTTTTTAATAACTTTTCACGGTGAACCTACTTTAAAAAGCATGTTAATTAGTTGGTTGGTATGTTGGCTAGACAGTAACGTTGGTATTCACGCAGTAGTAAGTAGTTACACGATATATTTTTGTAATACATTTAGTACGCATGTACGCGTATTGGTTATTCAATAAAACTTAATGTTGTTCTAACCCGAAAGAAATTACATTATTTTTGAAATATCGCGTTATTCATTTATCTGAAATTTTGCAAAACATTCTAATAAATATTATCTGTCTTATACGAATTAAAAAAAAAAATTGGGCTGGTTTAAATAAAATAAAATAAAATCGATATACATATTTAAATACTGACTGTATTTAAATATGTATTATGTTCATAAAATATTATACTCGTATTTATGAAAATATATATATATATATATATACAAACGCCAATATCATATGTTTTGTTGTATGAAATAATTATCAAATAATAATAGTAATATCTAAAATTATTGCACAGAAACGGCATTTCTACATCGCATAACTTGAATTCACTACTAATATATAAAGTACGTTTTATATGATAACAATTGATATGATGAATTATGTTCATCGACATGGAGTGGGTGACTTATTGTATGTATGTTGAACTAACGATATCGTATATAGATAATTCGGTGCTGGTAGTTATAAGTTGTAATGTTAATAGATAATTTAACTATTTATGTAAACTTCATTGATTATAGTAATTAATATGTTTAATAAATACTTGAAGTTTCATCCCATCATATTTTTACTTTTAGCGAAATTTTGGTAGTTTAAACAACTATCATTATGCTACACATTGAGGCCGTCGTGGCAAAGGGGCACAAGGGTGTAACGTGACGGTTGTGGGTTCGATCTCCAATCGAGGAAATTAAATATTTATTTAAATTTATATTTCCATTTCTCCGCTCTGATGTCGAGGCAAGAAGCGGCGTTGAGTTCCGCCACTCAACACGCAATGCCTCCAAAATTCGGGGGAAAGTCGGGAACGCGGTGTCTTAACACTGGGTTCCCTCTGCCTCCCCTGCCGTGTGCGGGATACAGAGAAGAAGCTGAAAAAAAATCATTACACTACTTTTAGTGCATTACATCTAGAGTTGTAATCTAGTGCACTATATCTGGTGTGGTGTAATCGTCGCTTATGTTATTAGACTACTGATACTATAATTAAGGCATAAGAACATTATGGTTACTAAACAGATACCAAAAAACTGAGTCTGTGATAAAATCGACCGCCGAGAAGACGACATCGATATTCGGCGGCATCACCGCCGGCGTGTCCACCAAGCTCGGACAGATGCGCAACTCCGAGTCGTTCCGCTCCATTGAGGAGAGGGTCGGCTCTGCATATGAAAATGTTAAGGTATGTTCTTCCTTTTTTAGGTTTCATTACCTCAAAAGAAAAAAAAAGAACTCCTTATAGAATCATTTTGTTCTTTCTCTTCTTGTCTCTTCTTCTTGAATTAGCTGGCAGAAAACATTGTGTTAAGACGCTTCATTCTTCACTTTTATTTAATTATTATGTATACATCTTTTATGTAGCAATAATAGCATTAATATATAATGGATATTTTAAAGTCTATTTGATAGCTGAAAGCTTCGTCGACCCTCTTCATCAGAAGTCAGCCTACAAATATTAAAAAAACTGTATTATATAAATAAATGAAAACACTTTTTAAACTTTCAAACTATAGTGGAATACCTATAGCGCCATGCATCACTAAGGCTTCCTCAATTACTTATGTTAAGTTTTACTAGACGACCTTTAAATTCCGTCTGAACTACATACGTAAACTAGGATAGACACCATTTTTTTTGTTATCACCTACATTAATTGAAATAAAATGTTATAAAACTACTTATTTTATAAATATACGAGTATGTGCGTAATGAAGATAACAATTATAAAATTATTTTTAAATATTTAAAATCCATACTCTTAAGCTAGCCTGCGTTACCCAGGGAAGTGTAAACGTTCTAGTTTTAGTTAATTTTACTGCAACTACACGCTTAATCACATTGAAGTTCATTAACTTCTACATCGTTCAAAATTACCACGCAAATTACTATTTCAATATAACATAAATATTAAATTGCCTCCACACGGCATTTCGATTCTAATCTAAGTTTAGATTACCATAATTAAATAAAAAAATATTATGAAGTATGTAAACTTCTAAATGGTTATTTTTATTATGAAAATTTACTTGATTTAATCCAGTAAAATGGCCTGAATTTTATGGTAATCTTGCATAAATGCTAGGTTGCATGCAAGACTCAAGTTGATATTTGAAAATTCTCTTCGTCTATAAAAAATTGTATTTAAATAATAAGTCGTGGCGCAGGGACACAAAGTGTGACTGTAAAACCGACTGGTTGTGGGTTCGATCCCCACTCGAGATGAAACATTTACTTAAATTTATATTTCCATTTCTTCGCTCTGGTGTCGAGGCGCGGCGTTGAGTTCTACCTCAACACGTAATGCCTCCAAAATTCGGCAGAAAGTGAGAAACTGAGGGTCTTGATACTAGGTTCCCTCTGGGGATACAGCGTGAAGCTGATTTATTCTTATTTGATTTATTTATTAAATCAATAATAGTAAAAGTATTATTATTTAGCATATTTATTAAGAATGCTTTTACTCATAATACTCGTATATTATTTAGTGCGCAACACCAACACCTTAGGTGCGGTCTTTATATTATGGATAGTTCATCGAGCGCACTTACGTCACGCCATCAACAAAGTGCAATAAACATAAGAAATGATTCAATGTCGGTCGGTCTATGTTTCTAGTTGCTATTTGATATTCTAAAGATCTCAGCTATTGATAGCTTAAAATACTTTCATGTAATCATAATTGTAACAAATAAACATACATATAATATTATTTACATATTTATTCTATCAATATGTACTTAAATGTCAACAAATTTGTTATTTCTTTTTATTACATCTAATTATAATTTTATTAGAAATCATTAAACGAAATTTGATATATCGTTTATTTACTCATTCCGCACGATATATTTAATTACAACTATGAACCTTACCAATCGTTCTTAGGTTCTCATTACTAAAAAAATATTTTAAATTGTAGTATATGTATGTGAATTAGTTAATGTGTTATGTGATGAGATTGAGAGATTGATGTGAGATAGATTATATAACAGAAGTATTTTTTTTTAATCTTAAATTTTTATTCCTGGGAGTTTTGTCAAATATTGACAATGCCACTCCCGTAAAAACATTATACATATTGACTTACAACTCAAAATCATACAGAAAATCTTATCTATTAATTTTTGCTAACTGTAATGCATCAGTAGAAAGAGGGTCTGCCAATACACTGTTACAAGCCCCTACGTTATAAGATCTAAGCCCATGTGGCCTTAACAGTTCACCCCGCACACACTCCATCAGCAAATGGTATACGTCATCAATCTTGTTACAAAGAGCACACTAACATAACAGAAGTAAATTATTTTAATTTCTCTGCTTCGATAAGGCAAAGCGCGGCATTAAGTTTTCCCTGATAAACAATCACTACTTGGTTTGTATCCAACGAAATGTTTCTCCATGACCTAAGAATACGTATAGTAAAGTGGAAAATTGAACGACACCTACAAGTAAGGCATATCGCACCACTCACAATACTCTGTTTTTGTCTTCTATGGATGAATAAAAGGGTGAAATACAACAACACGATGACATAATCTAACCACAATAAGAAACTGTTCCGAAGTAGTAGAAGTGACACAAGTCGCGTACCGACTACCGGGAGTGCCATTTTCAGCGAAAATCAACATACTGCTAAATATCTCAAAGTTGTTCCACTCAACACGGATTGGTCTCGAATTTAGGTAGAAAGTGAAGAATGAAGCGTCCTGATACTGATTTCTTCCGAATTAATATTATATCATGACTGTTACTGTTCGTATATATATATTTTTAAAATCAATTTAGTTATTTTATAAACTAAAACTTAAGTAATAAGCTCAATCAGAAGATGTAAATTTTCTGTTTGCTTATTACTTAAGCTATGCAGATGTGCTTATTTAAAGTAAAGTACCTAATTATTACATACACATTTCAGGGTAAAGTGGCGTCGAGGTCGAATTCGACCCAGAGCTTCGACGAGGCGCTACGCGACGCAAGCCGCGCGGCCAGCGGCGCCGCCTCGCCCACCATACCCGAGAACAAGCCCTTGCCTTAAACAACACCTCTAGTGGCGGATTTACACTGGGGTCAACCACGTTACTATTGCCCACTTAAGGATTTGCAAGTTACGAAATATTTATTCATTTTAACGTATCAGTGGAAATTATATTAAGAAAATATAATAATATAAAATAACAAAATGGTGAAATATATTAGTAATATATTCGTTTAATTTGAATTTTCAAGGAATGAGTAAAATTCCATATAGTAAGTTCTTAAATAAAATTGCTATTATTAAAATTAACAATCCTCAATTGTTTTTTTTATATTGTCGGTCTGTTAATTCTAATTTTACGATAAAATAATCTTAGAACCATCCGGATAATAAAACGAATATAATCTGAAGTTAAGATTTGTTTTTAAATTGGGCAATAACTATAAGTGGGCAATCACACTGGTTTACCCGATACACTATTACTTCATTCGGTTATGAACGACTAATTGACACATTTAACTAATATTTTATAAATTCTTTACTATATTCAATTGACTCAGGACCATTGATACAAATATTAACAGTATTGTACAATAAATTAATAATTAAAATGTGATATCAATCTGACTGGACCTTGAATATTAAAAATCCGCCACTGTTCAGTGTCACACGCCGCGATTTTTCATTATTGGCTGTTTCTTATTTTGTTTAGTTATGAACAAAAAAAAGTGATCAGGTTACTTTATGGAAATTATAATCATTATCAACTATTTAATTTCAAATGATTCAAATAATTTCTTGTTGCAATCTGGTCACTAAAAAAATAAAAGGATAACTACATTAGTAAGATTCATTTTATCAAAACAATTTAATAGAAAAAAAATTATAAAAAATAAAATTATATGTTTAAGTTGATGTGATAGTAACACGCAAGGCTATTATTAGTCATTCGTGTTCAGAGTACGTTTTATTAGTAATAAATATTATTAATATTAGTGCAATAATTTGTGCCGCTAGATATTATTCGAATTTCCTTACGAAGCGACACACAATTAATTGATTAATCTAATATTACAATCGATCATTCACACTGTTAGTACGTCTGAATTATTAAAAGATACCCGCTGAAAAGAAAAATTATCATGTAAATGATTAAATAAATATGTCTGACTTTAATTATCTGTTTCCATGTGGCTTTAGTCTGAAACGGAAATATCTTTAACCGTAAATATTGTATTAATAAAGAAAATCTAGGCAAAAATACAGCACTTGATAAACCCCATAGTAATTGCCTTTTTATTTTAAGATTATTGTGTTTAAGGGTCTTACATGTTGTCTGTTTAGAGTTTGTGTTGAAAGTACTTAATTGTGCACAAATTTTGGTTAAAAAAATTGAAAATGATGATAAATTGAAGTATTAGTAAATTATTTTGTTTATATTTAAAATATAATTTGCTTTGTATTGCTTTTGGTCGTAGAGCGCGGCGTGGACTTTAATTTAATTTAAGAAGACGCTAAAGAGCTTTGTGTGCTATCATGAATATCGAATTGAATCACTTCTTTAAATATATGGTTCTCAATAGCATTCCATAATATATTTAATGAATATAAGGTCACCAATAAAGGAAGAAAATGTAAGGGAAGATATTTAATTGCTTGGCCGTGAGCACTTTTATATAAAATATTATATACTTGTTGAAGCGACGAAATTGTAATTTATATAACGATTAGGAGAGAACTTTGTACGATGTACTTGCTGACGCCTGTTGAGTCCAGTTCAAAAGAAAATATTTTTATAAGATGCTTAGCTTTCCTTTAAATAATCCCATTATTTACATTAAATGCATATTCAAATGATAAATAAATTTATGTATTAAAAATAAAGTGTATTTTTTTCTTAACATTCCATAAGAAACCCATTTTTATATATTCCTTCTTTGCTGAATTCTTTTAATGAAAAACAACGAACTTGAATAAATGATTTTTTCTTTGAAATATTGTTGTATATTGACAAAAAATAATAATATAAATTGGCCAATAAAAAAAAATATAAAACTGCAATAAACAAGTCAGTGTTGCGCTTGTGATTTTGAAATTTTAATATATTCTTTGTTAAGAAAGGGATTTAGAATAATAGAAAAAAAAATTGAAATATTTCATAAACAGATTGTATTTGAACCCATATGTTTTATTTCATCAATTTGGTTATCGCTACTTATTACCTTAATATTAATATTCCACGAATAATATAAAAATAACAGAACATTGATTGATATTGCTGTTTTTATTTGGTGATCTAAATGCGTTGAGATATCACACCACTGTTCCGTATACGAATACTATGTTACTGTCATTCGTAACTCGAATTATGTTCAATTATTATATTTATTACAAATCGATTAAGTGTTCAGAATTTATAGCCCCTGACATTTACATCACTATGCACAGGCAATAGGGAATTTGATCAGCTTTTACAAATTCGAAGCTCACATATAAGACAACAGCAACAACTATGAAGCATTATAAATGAACGGGTTATATTTATCATATTGACAAAGCACTAAAAACGACCGCCAAAACATTAATAATTTATATTTCTCACAGACCCTGTTTTCAAATGCCCTATTGACAAAATTGTTTTTTTTTTCTAAATATTTTTAAGTCAAAATAATAAAATTTGTTTGGTCGACATCGATTTATTAAGATATGTATATTATAATTGTAGGCGAATTGTGGCATTAACGGACGAGTACATTCTCTAATTCAGAATGAACATTAATCAATAAAGAAGGCGGACTTGTTTACATTAATTAAGTTACAATAATTATAAAGGGACGTTAAAACACTAAAACATCAAAGTTTTTTTTTTACACTAAAACTACTCCAGTTTTGTAAAGGATCCATATAAAATTATTTAGAAATTTTAGGCAATGACGATTTAAATACGCTGTTTTGAAGGTTAATAAGGCGATTACAATATCCAATACAAGGTTGAAACATTAAGTGTCGTGTTTATTTAATAAAAAAAAATTAAAATAATGAACGCGCAAATAAAAAAAACCGAGACTATCAGTGCTACAAAACTCGTTACTTACAAAAACTTTCAGAAAAATATTCAGAATGTTATGTACATATACATATGTATATAAAAAAAAGAGTTAATTCATCACTTTATTCAGCACTGACAGTTTCAATTTTGTTTCGTGATATTAACAAACTCGTGTTATACACAATAGTTATGACACATATCCAACTACAGTACTTAATGTTAAACACAAAATGCATAAACGCTTATCGAACAACATCGCAACACAAAAGCCGTACGTTTTCTTCGTTTTTACTTATTACAAATAATAAATAACAGTATATTTGATACGCGAATTGAGCGTAATAATTACAATATTTTTACTGCATACCCTGCACGAAGAAAATTGGAATCTATTTTACAATCTATATCGAAACCTTAATTGTTGGAGCCTACACAATAACATTTGTGTGCAATATAGAAAAATTATACGCTAACTACTACAATTACTGCTACTACTACATGTATGTTGACGTGTGTCGTCGCCGAGGACAGGAGTAAAAGTTCTATGTCGTTACAGAAGACATACAGACGCTTATTATAAGGAATTTCCGTACAATTTGGACTTGATGATGCCTTAACTTATAGAGTATTTTTATTATAAATCATGTAAACTGTTAAATACTTTTTTCGTTTTAAATTAATTTTATAATAATTTCTTCCCTATAATAAGCGACCTGTAAGAATGGCATTCTGAAACACTCTTTGAAGTAAAGTTGCCATACTAATGTATTTAAGCGATATTTTGATTAAAACTAAAGCAAAACCGACTTACATAAAACGATTAAATAAACAAAAAAAAACTAATATTTATTACAACTATAAGCGGGTACACGAGAATGAGAGCCAGAATTTTCTTTTGGTATCGGATTACATAAAAGTAATTGTTTATATCGAATTCTGGACTAAACTTATGTTACTTACTAAAAATATTATTTCAATTACTAATTCTTATAATTAATCCTCGGCCTTATATAAACCCATCTCCGTTTAAAAAGAGAAAAATACTTTTTACAAATCTAACACAAACAACAGTTGTCATAATGAACCACAAGTTGTAATAGCTTTTACGAGTTATATGTCGAGTTACTTGACTGTAATAAGCACCGTTGTTGAGATTTCATAATATTTAAAATGAAAATCTAGAATCAATTTGATTCTTGTATGATTTTTATTTTCTCTATGATTTTTAATTTTTAACAAAATAATTCTAAAAAAACAATAGAAATCGCAGCAATGGTGCTTTACAAAAAAAACTAGTCAAGTTATTGTAATACTGTACGACACAAATGTGAACTGTCTGATTATCTGCAAAAGTTTCTAAACAGTTGATAGATAAAGTGACTGAACGGCGGTAAAGCAAATTTTATGGTAGCAATAGAACAACAGATCTATATATACAAACCACTAAATAGCATTATTTATATAGAACAAAGTCGACGTCGCCATTTCAGCTATGAGACACAGACGTAAGTCTATTATAAAAAGCAAGAGCGAGTGAGGTAAGGAGGACGACACGCCCTTCACATGGAGTCATGATTAGTAATAAAACATATAAAAATATTGCCCCAAAGATTACCGCTAATATCCATACTTTATTTTCTATTAATTATTATCATAACTGCATGTATGTATATGACGATGTGACTATATCTAATGATATACAAAATTAATAAAATATCGATAAATAAAATTAAGGATTACCTAATATTTACCTTGAATTGATTTATCTTACTAAGTCGCTCGTTAATATTGATGCTACAAAATCACTTAAATCTAAGACACCATTGAAGCCCTTGTTTAAAATCTTATGATCGTATTATAAATAAATTATATAAACTACATCTAAAATACCATTACATTAGGTATGTCATTCGATAATTATTTTGTTGTTGTATGATATTAGACACGAAATGATCTTAAACACTAATAAAATATATCAAGAAATAATAAAAGAAGCCAACATAAAAATAACAGTATACAATCTAGAAACATAGATGATAGCTTTTAATCAAGCGAATGGCAACATTATAAAATTATAATTGAAATGGAAAAAAAATAGACAATATTCAATAATTTTCAATAAAAAGTGGAAATGTAATTGCAAGATGCTGCAGGTAGCGTGACATCGAAACAAAAAATTAAATACAATAACTTAAAACGATATTTAAATAAAAATCGAGAGGGTTTAAAAATATCGATATAATATGTGTCTGAATTACATGATTGCCATTAACATGAAAATCTATTTTTGTTTTCAAATTGAAAACAGATTTATGACTATATACTATTTATAATAAAAGAAAAAAATATATAATTACTCTAGTTATGCGTCTATTGAAGACATGCATGGATGTAGAATTTTTTTTATTTTACAGTACTATGTATTAATAACAATTTTAAGTGCATATCTTTATTTTTTTTACGTTAACATTTGTTATTAAATTTATGTCTAATAAAATAACTGATCAAAATAAGAATCGATTCAAATTTCCATTCATACAAATTATATAAGCAGGAATTTTTTTGTAATAAAATTCATAAAATGTATAAGAATACTTTATCTCATATTATAATAATATTAAACAGTTTAAATCGCCCCCACTCCTTATAACTTGAATCCGTGCATGTCTTCTATTATAAGTTACAAAAGCATCTAAATAAATCTATCAGAGGTTAAAAGTTGATTCCTTGCAAATGATCAAAATATTACTATGCAACATTTCTAACCATACCTATATAAAATTACCTACAAACTCATATTGCTGTAACGTTCACCCATTTGAATGGACAAGATACACATTAGGCACTACCACAGATTTTTAATGATTTTTATTTATATTGAATCTTTATGCTGATATAATAAGTTTTATTCAATAAAAATATAAAAATGTAGAAATTTATTCAGTTTTTATTTGGTATTTGCCGTTGTTTAAAGCTAATATAAACTCTTATAACTATAGATATATGAATTATTTTAAGGCCAAAATAGTACTGTTTTTAAGAACAAAACAATTGTTGCCTTGTATATTCTACTATTAAGTTAAGAGAACTAATCATAAGGAAAAGGTGCACTGGTCATTTTAAACATATTATGAAACATTCTAATCCACAACTTATAAAATACGATTTTAAGACCTGTGCTGCCATTTAATCTATTTTTTTATTACGGGATTAAGCCTTCTGGTCATTTTAATAAACATAACATTAAAATAACATATGGTACATGATGTGCCAGTATTAACATTGGCTTTATATGATGTACAGTTTCCTCCAGACATTATTAGTATGCAATAATATATAAAATAACAGAATGTAAAGAATTATAATGCACATAAAAAAAATCTGTGTTACAATGGGAACAGAAATGTTTAAATTTAAAACATCACCAAAGATCTTATAAACAGTAAATAATGTGACACTCCCTCCTTTAATTAGTTCTACTACACCACAATATTATGTACTTGATAAAACGTAACGGCCTATATATATATTATAGACATTTATCTATCATATTACATACATATTTAATGGCTGATATTTACCTTTCATTCATTATATATTGCAATAATAGAGATTATATGTAGCGCCCAAGCTAAAGACACATAATTGAATCTGTTTCCCTTAAAACTATCTTATAGTACGGTGTTGCGCTATTTCCCTTGTATATGCAACGTGACACGTTGAAAATATAAAACAATACATGTGAGAGTATCAGTTAAAAAAATAATTTATTCATAACATGGCGATCATTCCGAAAATATATAAAAATGCATTTTATCAATTATGTTCAAGTTTAACAAAATTCGAAAAGTGATCGTCTCACAAGTAAAGTGTTATTTACCTATTAAATATAATCTGACATTGCCCAATGAAATTCGTCTTAGTTGTTAGACTATATATAGTATATATAGTCTATTTGTAGCCTTATAACTATATATAGTCTATTTGTAGTCTTATAACTAACGCTAATTCTAATAAATATAAGTGCATGCCGAGTTGTAACGTCACTCATATATCGCAGATGTTAGTTGTAATGGCTCTACATTAGCTTCGATAAACTAAATTAAAAGAGTTGTTAAATCGATACACATCTACATAAAGACGATTTTTATTTCCAATTTTTATATAAAATTTTATCAATTCTAGGATACTATGTACATAAGTATATTACGGTTTATTCACCAAATAAAGATTTGATAAAATTAGCATATTATTTTTACCAAATCTTCTACGTTCTTAACATGTTATAAAATAGTCAATAAATTTAAACTCGATCTAATAATAATTGGCTGTCATGTGCTCACTCGTATATATATCTGCCTCTCCGTAGCAACCATTCGAGAAAGCTACCCAAAACATTTTGTATGAATAATTTAATGAGAATGCTTATGAACTGAGATCGAATAAATTATATAGAGCAGTGAGAATTAGGCGTAAGATTACAACGACGATTACACCACATTACCTTTAGTGCACATCACGTCGTCGGTTAAATTGTATAGTGGGATATAATTAAAAAAAAGAAATTTATTTCTTTATAGAATAAAGCATCAAGAGCACGCCATAGATGACGTTAGTGTCGTATTGGAATTTTGTAGTTAAATAATGTCATTTTGTCACTATATTATCGCAATACGTTGACCTAACCGAGTACATTTAAAGAAAATTGCCATCTTTGAAACTACAGTCCAGAAAGAAAAAGAATTTTTAGGTATTTCTTTAAAAGAAATAATTTCTTGGAGACATGACATGTATTATACATACATTTCTTTTTTTTGTCGCTGTGTTACCTTATATTTCTAATAGACATATATAGAAATATGACATGGTATCATACATGATATCGCATAATATTTACGTAGTGAAAAAATATATATATTTTCGCTACGAATGTCCTTTTGTGTAATTATACATTAGCGACGTGGGGGCGGTTAGGCGAAGTACATGACCTTCTTGGTGACGGCGTGCACGGTGATGGCGCGCGCCATGGCGCCGGGCGTGCGGTCCTCGCTGCAGGCGGACTGGTGGCTGCCCTCGCCCGAGTCGTGCTCCTTCTCCACCAGGTGGTAGCGCGCGCGGAAGGCCACCAGGTGCGCGTAGTAGGCGGGCGCCGGGATGGACACGGAGCGCGTGCAGCGCACGTACGTGTGGCACAGCTGGTACGTGAGGCACTGCAGCTCGTCCGAGCCGAAGTGGTTGTCGTCCCACAGCACGTGGTAGTGCGACGGCCGCGACGTGCCCTGCAACACACACAACGACTTGTAAATACAAATTACACTAACTTGAATAAATAATCAACTCCTATGATAAATTAAATAAAATCAGCTTCACGCTGTATCCCGCACACAGCAGGGTAGGCAGAGGGAACCTAGTGTTAAGACACTCCGTTCCCCACTTTCTGCCGAATTGTGGAGGCATTGCGTGTNTTATACCAAAATCCACTATAGAATTGGCGGTTGTGTTAGCGGGCTTGGCCGACTGCACTATATATGTATATATAGAAGAACAACTATTCTAACCTGTATTCCTTGATGGCTGCACAAGTAGAAGTCGAACTCGGTAGGATGCGTGATGCCGAGGTCCACGGTGGTGCCGGCGGGGATGTTCCCCGACTTGCCGGACTGCTCCTTCTTGTCGGCACAGAACAGGCGCGTGTGGTGACGCTTCTGCACCACTATGAACGTAATGCCCGGCTTGTATTCCGCTTCCAACTGTGAATATAAAATGTATTCCTTATTTTTATAATTAAACAACAAAAATATTTTTGTTCTTTTAAATATGAACTATTTTTTAACAAAATCTAATATGTTTTTACTTCAAACGTGACGTGAGTACGATTCATTTAGGGAGAATGATTTTTTTAAAATAACAATAACAGGATAAGCGTTCAAGCTAATAACAGGATAAGAGTTCAATTCCGACACTCAACATTAGAACAAGAAACAGGAAATTGTGCCGGTAGTGGGTCATGACACACAAAGGTAGGCCGAGTTAACCTCAAAGTCAAATAATTTTATTCAAAATAAGAAGTTACATGCTTCATTTTTTGAACGTCAAATAATTTACCACCAGTTCACTAAAGTTAATGCCTCAGACCTGAGAAGAACCGGCGCAAGAACCTCAGCGGGACTTATTTTTTTAAATCAATTACACATAATCACATTTTAACGTTTCTGACAATGATACTTTGAAACAGACTGGAGCGAGCATTTCATTCCCAAGGCGTGTTATCATTTATATAATCATTAATTTGGTAATAACCTTTAACACACAAACGTCTTTTCACAACTCTTTTAAATTGTGATATAGAACATTCTCGGACGTTTTCTGGGATCCTATTGTAAAAGCGTACAGACTGTCCCATAAAAGAATTACGAACCCGATGTAATCGGGTTACCGGTGCAACTAGTTTACTCCTATTTCTAGTATTGATATTATGAACATCACCAATTTTGGCAAAATCTTTAATATTCTTCTTAATATACATAACATTTTCAAAAATGTATTGAGATGCAACTGTCAAAATATTTATTTCTTTAAATTTTTGCCTTAACGATTCTTTTGGGCCTAAATTATAGATTGCGCGAATAGCTCGCTTCTGCAAGACAAAAATTGATTTAATACCGGCTGCATTACCCCAAAGTAGAATGCCGTAGGACATAATACTATGAAAGTAGCTAAAGTAAACAAGGCGAGCCGTTTCCACATCCGTTAATCGTCTGATTTTTTTAACCGCAAAAGCTGCTGAGCTAAGTCTATTCGCCAATCCATCGATATGAGGTCCCCACTGCAATTTAGAGTCAATGGTGATACCGAGAAACACCGTAGAATCGACAGGTTCCACGGCTTCACCATTCAAGAGTACATCAGCTTTAACAAATTTTGTGTTAGGTGTTCTGAAGATTATACATTTAGTTTTTTTACTATTCAATAGTAAGTTATTAACACTAAACCAATGTACTACTTTCGATAGAGCATTGTTTACATCGTCATATATGTTACCTAGTTCACTAACTAGGTACTACACAGATATTGCTCCTAGTGTCTTTTATTAAATAAAACAATACAAAAGTACCACTTGTAAGACAATCAACCTACCTTAATACAAGCCTCTCTGACAGCAGTAAGCTCATGTTGCAGCACATGTATGAACTGCCCTTCAGATATTCCATCACGATACATAATAATACGATGCGGTTTGAAACCGCCTGTGCTCTTGTAAAACATGATGAGCAACTCTTGGACCATGCTGCTCATCTCGTGAACTATCTCTTGTCTGGAAGTAATGCTGTATAGTTACGATGTTGTTATTTTACGTGTGCTTTGGATACGTTACATTTTTAGGTTAAATATAATGATTGGATGCTGAATAATGATTTATGTTATGATTATGAACAATCTATTTTGGATACTTTTTATTTCAATTTGGCTCAAAGTAGCTGCTTGATAAATTTACTATAAATCGTATCCAAAGTATATTAAAGTAAAAAATAAGTAACAATTAAACATAAAAATTATTGTACTAAACAATGCACTGTGAATATAGAAAAAAATGTTCTTAAAATAAACTAAATGTGATTCCAAAAATTATTATAGACTCACAGAACAGAAAAATATTATTTATAAATAAAATGACATGCCAAAATTTAAATGCATTTTGTTGCGCTTAAATGATTTTATTTAATACAATTATTTAGAATCGAATTGAGACATTTTTACTAAATGGGTACAATAATCGGTGATTACCTGTGCTGCTGCACGCGCACGGTGGCGGCGTAGCGCGAGGGGTGCGCGTCCATGGAGCCCACCACGGCCGCGATGGACGGCTTCTTGTTGTCGCCGGCCGGCGGGTGCGTCACGTCCACGCCCAGGAAGATCACCGGCTCGTTGAATACCTGCGGAGGAGACATTGGGTGCTGAGTGCTTCTGACCAAAGAGACCATTACTTGAAACTAATTTATTTCCCCAGGTGGATATCGAACTCACAACCGTCTTGTCTACAGTCAGACACTAAGCCAGTGCGCTAGGACAGACAGATTTTTTGTTAAATATCTTAAAATTCCACAATTCGTTTCAAATCTGTCACTTCAACATATTAATGTCAAAATTAAAAACTCATATTATTATTAGGCAAACTGTACTATTCTATCCAAAAAATATATTTCGTGCTGACTCAAGGTGCTAATGATTGGTCTACACTTATTGTAAAATTATGTTATAAATAACCAAAAGTTGAGTGTCTCACAGACTCTGCTTAGCACGGGGCTACTCCAAGCTGACGTAAGTAGGTGTTACTCATAATATTAACATTGTTATGTAGTTTAAAATGTTTGTAATGACCTAACTGTATAAAGAATATAAAATAATTTTTAAACAGTATTTTTTTATTTACAGAACAATCAACTAGATTGTCTGACATAGATCATCTGTTTATTTTATTAATTATCTTTTACCATTAAAAATGAATAATATAAATAATAAAAGTAATAATATAACAATTATAGTTTTTTTAAATAATGTTATTTATACCTTGGGACGTAAAGAAGGCACGAGTATGGAGTTAATGCCGCCAAGTTTGACATTAATTTTTAGGCAGAGATTGCTCAGCGTTTGTGGCGAAGTCTTGTTCACATTCTTGGCTTGCACACACTGTGTTGCCATACCGAGGACTGTGTCACCAACTCTTTTTACTTCAGCTGCAATGAAATATAAAATCGTTTTATAATCTATACACACATTGTAAACCCGATGGATGTGAATCACCACAAGAAGAACATATTGTTCTGCCATAAGTTTAGATATGTGAGGTTGGGTGTCAAGCGCGGCGCATCCCTTGCTTTATGTCTAATTAAATTAAATAAGTAGGCAGAGGTAACCTAGTGTTAAGATAGTTAGTTCTCCACTTTTCGCTAAATTCCAGAGTAATTGCGTGTTGTGTGGCGGAACTCTACGCCGCACTTCGCCACCAGAGTGAAGAAAACTTAAATTTAAATATTTCATTTTCTCCAATGGGAATCGTACCCATAACCAGTTGCGTTTACTGTCACACACTTGTGCCTCTGCGACACGATTGGCCTCTAATAAAATAACATTTATTTTTGAGTACTATAACACTTGTTCTTTTTCTGGCTCAATTTTTGTAATCATTCACACAAATGCAAAGATCAACATAAGCTTTGCGACACCGTATTAGCATCTAGTATATAAACATCTCACCATAAACAGGAGTTTTGCCAGGAAGGACCACAACCACAAGTTGTAGCTGTACAAAAGTTGACTTTAGATATTTAAACATAGGCTCAACTTGGTCCGGTCCTGTCGCATATTTGCAAAAACATGGCTGCCCTATTATAGGCATTCCCGCGTCGTTTGATATTTTCTGTAGTTGCTGGGTGAAATTCCTAAAATAAATTAAATTGGAATTAAAATTCGGTATAAAAGGTTGTTTTATTATACAGTTCAATAGGGATCGGGAAAATTTATTTTAATGTAAGTTAATGGAAATGTTGATTCTATAATCAATAATAATAATTAATTCATTATCGTTACAATAATAATTTAGATAATTATAATAATAAAAAATGTACATAAATATTTATACTAATGTCATAAAGCTGAAGAGTTTGTTTTATCAATCCAAAAACGAAGCTAGGAGGAGGTACAAGCTAGCGTGTTGTAGTCTATATATTAAATCTTACTTAAGAGCATCTTCTCGTACAGTTCGCTGCGGTGCGAAGCAGGCGATGGCCCACACGCGAATCTCCACCCCCATGAAGAACTGCTTACCTCGCATATCCCATACACCTTGATTCGGTAACGCTTGCTGCAAGAAATTTACTCATCATGTAATTATGTTTTAAATCATAAAACCTTTTAGAGCATAATATCCTTATATTCTGTTGTCAAAGTTATTATGCAAAGCTTAAATTTTTTGTTATATTACGCTGTGTCCCGCACATAGCGAGAACCTAGTGTTAAGGCATTATTCTCCATTAAGACACTTCCGTTTCCCACTTTTCACCAAAATTCGTGTGAGTGTGTTGAGAACTTAACGACGCGCTTTACCTCATTACCAGAGCAAGACAATGAAAATATTAAAATATTTCATTACCCCAAGTAAAATCGAACCCACAACTGTCGCTTTTAATCGAACGCTTGCCCTTGCGCTACTAAAATATTTACAATATTTATATAAATTGTAATTTATATGTTATTCTGACGTATAAACTACATAAATGTTAAGTTTCATTTAAATCCGTTCAGTAATTTTTACATAAGAATGAAACATACATCCATCCTAGCAAACTTTTACATTTATTATATACTTATATATTTAATATAATAAAGGGAAAAAAGACATCTGATTGTCCGATTGTATGTAATAAGAACATATATTACCTGTCCACCGAGTGAAGAAACGCGTCCGCCATATTGCAGTTTGGGCGGCGGCAACACGCGCCCGCGCACCTCCATCATGTTGTTGGAAATGGTGAGGCCAAACTCTTTCACGTAGAGGTCTGTGTTGAAGTTCGCACGACGGACCAGGTTGTTGATTTCGCGCTCCCTAATGTAAACAAAAACGTGTGTTTTAAAGTGTATCAATTAAAGTGAAAAGTTTTAAATTGGGGTCTTAAGGAACCAATTATTTTGCACTATTTATTTATTTATCTAGTTTAAAATTATAGTTATATCCACCACTCGAGGAAATGAAAATTTAATATTTTCATTTCTTAGCACTGGTGTCAATGCAAAGCGCAGCGTTGAGTTTCGCCACTTAACACGCAATACGCACTAGACTTCCTCTGCCTACCATGCCATGCTGTAGCATGAAGCTTAATAGAAATCAAGAGGTAATTTGACGGCAGTGTCGGGACCTCATTGGAATTGGAATTCCCTATAATAGAGGTTGCCCACTTATCTAGTTTTCACTGTATCATATTTCTTTATTATGCGTCACACTTTATACCGCTTAGTAAGGTAAGGAAAGGAAAGTCTAGTTTCAAAACAGCCAATTCTTAATTTTTCGCCTGAATTCTAGATATCGTGTGTTGAGTAACGGATCTCAACGCTGCGCTTTGTCTTAGGATGGAGAAATGAAAATGCAATACAAGCTCACTAATCTAACACTTTGATTTTCTATCAACTATACATAGATTAAAGGTTACAGTATAAAAAACGGTATCAAAAATAACAGCCCAAAAAGCGTGTGTGCTTATTTGATTTTAGTATCGTCCAACCATAACCAACGAACGGACGCGCTAAAATGTCTCAGTGTGCTTTTAAAAACTGCGTAAATAACCACCAAAACAGTAGGTTTCAGAAGGAGTGTGTTTCTTTCGATAACACAGATTTAATTTTATAGTACTTAAAAATCATTATTTAACAATTAAATACAAATATTTCGTTTGGCCTATATTAGCCACCACACTATCAACAACCTCGTTGAATATTGGTTGGTCTGGTCTAAAAATGGACTGCTAGGAAAAATAGATGGGATTCAAACCCACAACCATCAGACTTACAGTAAGATGATGTGCCACAGTTAAATAACTATGTTAAATATTTTAGGCCGTCGTGGCGCAGGAGCTCAAGCATGCGACTGTAAACAAAATGGTTGTGGGTTCAATTCTCACTTGAGTGGGAATGAAATGTTTAAAATTCTTATTGCCTCACTTTGGTAACAAGTCAAAGCTTGGCGTTGAGTTCCAGCACTCACCACGCAATGTCTCAAGAATTCGGCAGAAAGTGGGGAACAGAATTGTCAAAAAGGTGAATGGATTATATTAACACTAGGTTCCCAGGTTCCCTCTGCCTACCCTGCTATATGCGGGAGACAGTGTGAAGCTAAAAAAAAATATTTTACCTGTCAGGAGCTGAACGAGCTGTTGCTTTGATCATAGTAGATGTTTGCATGTCAGTTAGTTTCTTGATACACCTCTGTCCTGGCACTATATTGCAAACTTCTAGGGGTAAATATGTGTGTTTGTGTTCCTGCCCTACTTGAAGACATGGCAAATGTGGATATCTGAGTTTCATTTTATATTTGTCCATAAAATATTTGGCCACTGTACATTCCACTGTTTGACCATTTTCCAGTTGTAGAGGGAATCTAAAATTAATAAGATACTCTAGAATACTAGATACAACAATTAATTATAATTTTACCTTTACACTATTATCATAATATATGTCAATAACATTTTTAATATATATTTAACAATAAAGTCTATAAGACGCTAATGAAAAAAATAAAAATACAAGTTTTGCAGGACAGAAAGTGAGAAGTTTTTCTCAATTGATTTTATTTTCCAAAATAGAATCCAATAAAGTTGACTAACTGAAGAAGGAAAATATTAATATAAATGTTTTCATATCTTATTTAAATTCATTTTCCCTTTGATATCACAATTATTTACCCATAATCATCAGGTTGGGGGCACAAACTGGCTGGGCTGTGACGATAACAATTTATAATGCCTAAATTTGTTTATATTTTTTTATTTGAAAATCAATTTAAAATTACATTTATAAATAAACTTAATATTATTAGATACTTTTGTTCACACACTGTATTATTGTAGAGGTAAATTTAAAAAGAAGAAATAAAAAAAAAAGTAATTTAGAATAGCTAAATTTAAAAGGAAAAAATTAACTGACTATAATGACTTAATTTAATGCAAACCTCAATAGAAAAATGCCTAAATATTACTAATAAAAAACTTAAGAAGTAGCTAGATTGAGGTTGCTGTGGGGCAGGTACAAATGTGCTAGTTTCCCTCTGCCAACCCTACTACAAAGGGATGCAGCATTAAGCTAAAAAAAAGTTACTAGATTACTCACGACTGCATCTGTGCTGGTCTGCGAGTAACATTGCACACTCTATACTTCCTCTTCATAGTTCCACAATGTGTTATTTCAATTTTTAGTCCTTTTATTTCTTTGGTAAATTTTACTCTTTGAGAATCCGTGAGTGGCTTCCTTTGCTCATTAATATCTCTTATGTCAAGTACTTCACACATAAACTCAATTACAGGTTGTGCTTTGTAAAATGCTGTTGCAGAAACTATAATGAGAGAGATTAATAGTTAGGAAATGTCATTTATGAAAACCTTTTTTGTATATAAGTATTTTTCTTCTTTACTTTCAACTGCACAATGCTGTATTTAGTTTTATCAGAGCAGCAAAACGAAAATATGTTATTACACTGCAGGGTGATTGTAACCCATAGCTGGACCACAATGGCCTACACAACATATAAAAATATCAAATTCGAAACCATCAAAATAAACCTAATGATAAGACATTTAAAAAACATTTTTATTTAAATATTTTTCATGATAAATTTACAATGGAGAACCAAATATAATTTACTTTAATCTTACAAGAAAATTAAATGATCTGTCTTCTGGAAATATTTAAAATTCTCTTACAATCAAAAATATACACTACAAACTATTAATTGTGTTTTCCATTATAATTGTTAATTAGTATAATAATTATGATTATCAAATACACTAATATAACCCATTAGTTTTATATTAATACATAATTAAAACTTTTTTTAAGACCATTGTGGCTTGGGATTTCTACTCAGTTGAAAAAAAATATTTATATTTCCTCGATTTGGTTGCATTGAATTCTACCACTCAATATGCAATGTCTCTAAAAGAAGGAAACAGATGGGAGTGTTTTCACACTAATTTCCTCCCTCTGCCTGCATTGCCATATATGAGATAAAGCTTAAAATTAAAAATAAATATTTTATTACCATCTATATTCAGCATCATTTTCCACTGGCTAGGTCTGACAGATTGATGGAAACCAAACCAAACTTCTCTACCACCTCCTAAGGGATGGTAATATCCTTCTGGAGAAGAAAAGAAAGATCTACCAACTGGTGTATACATCATTGACGGTAAGTGTCTCATCACAACATCTAAAGCAAGGATTGCATCATATGGTATTTGTCTGGTGCGGCCCTCTAAGGCTTCTTCAAGAGCAAATAATGACACCTAAAAGTCATTGTAAAATCAAATCACATTAATTTCTTAACTTTGTAAATTATTTGAAGTCTACAATCTAGTTATTAACATTACATATTTATAATCACAGAAAAATATGTATGAATTGATATTTCTAAGTAATATTTCTATAAATGTTATATGTAATATAATTTATATCTTTAAATAATTTTAAATATTTGTTATTGAATTGTTTAATAATATACTTTTATAACTCACCTGTGCTACCCATTTAATTGTCACTCGGAATATTCTATCTTTTCCTTCACCAGGTAAAATAACTTCTAATTCCACTCTGTCATTACCAATAGGCAAGGGATCCCTGGTGTATAAATTGTTTCTACCATCAAATACAGGTTTTAAAGCACCAAATATCTTATTGTAACAGTTTACCATAGTCTCAACAATTTCTCTATTAACCTATAAGTAAAACACTTTTTTAATAAATTATAATGCTTAATATAATATAAGAATCACATAAGCTGATGTACATACTTTTCTAGGACACTTATCAGGTTGTATATTAACATCATAATGATGAACAAATCCTCTTGGCATTGATATTTGAAAATGATTAGCGCGAAGCATAATTGGTCGACCTTCGTGACCTAAGTTTGGTCGTCGTGGGCATGTTAACACTGGTAGATCGGGTGGTGGTGGTGCTGAAGGAGAAACAAGTGACATGCCGCCAGATCCACTTGTTACACTGGCTGGTGACGCGCCTATTGCTGGTGCAGTGTTAGGTGCCCCTGGCGCAGCACCAGTGGTACCCGCGGCTGCGGTCGCAGCTCCCGTCACCACACCCACCGCACCTGTCGTGGTCTCCCCCGCTGGAGCTATAATTCAGTTTGAAATAAAATAACATTTCTACTTTATTACATATTACATGAAAGCAATAAATATTTGACAGATAAATTGTAATGTCCCTCGAAACATTATTTAGGACAGTCAAACAAAGGATGATGCTGTCGTGATTAATCGTAGCTATAAACATTTCAAGATGAGATGCTTACGTTGACCAACGGGGTACATCTTTAGGAATAATTATATCAACAAAAACTTAAAATAAGAATATACAAATCCCTCGTGTTAAAAATTGTAACAATGTGATAAATGAATGTGGCTGTAAACTGCACTCTATGCTGTAAATTGACATTTGTCCAGCTATTTTGACATCCACAGACAATTATAAAATACTTTTGTAATAAATAGGCATAGACGAAAGGAAATTTAGAATGTAAAGCTAGTATATGTAATTAATATTTTCGAATTTGATTATAAAATTGCGTTGATATAGACATTTAAAGTATTAATAATATTAAATTAATGTTACTATCAATTAAAAGACACACATAATACATATTTATGACTCATTTTTTTATCTGCCTTAATTTGGAACATATAAAAAAAACTTTTCTGGAATCGATCAATTTTCGAGAGTTTTCCTTTTTCCAGAAAGAAAATGTCTATCCCCTACAGTGGTACCATACGACGTTCTGGAGGTGTAGTATCTGCAATTGGAAAACAATTAAGGGGTGTTAATCTTAAGGCTGCAAGACGAATAACTGTAAAGTTTGATCCGTTTAGTGAAAATGTTACACACACTAGGTAAGAATAATCTAATTCATTGTTTTATCATTCGTGTGTAAATAATTTAATCACCCTTAGTGTTTATAAATAGTACTGAGCTGCTCATAGAATTATCCTTATATAAATATATTTTGATTAATAGGTTATAAATACTATAATGTTAAATATATTTGCGTATCATAAATTTGATAATTTAAAGAATGCAGTCTTTATCTTTCAGGAATTTTGTACATTATTTAAGTTCCTCAAAAGTAAGCCTCACAAATCCAAATTGTGTTCTAAAGACAGACATTGTATGTGACCGAAGTGAACCTACAGTTGATGTTTCTATTGTTCCTTCAATAGCTGGTGAGAGTCACCTTATTATTTTATATAATATTATATTATACTATTTAAAGATAAATATTTCATATATTTTAATTTAAATGGTAGAGAATGGTAGCATGGTAGAGGAGTGTATGTTCATTATTGACATTCATGTTATTAATATTATATATTACTTTCACAGTAGAAATATATTACTTTTTAAGTTCAGTTCAGTGTTAAGCTTTAAATCAAATTGGCTGATCATTAATACTTATTTCTTAATATATTTTTAGAAACTGCAAAGATTACCAAAGTAACATTTAAATGTGGTAATTTAACCTGTCTAGAACTTCTGCAATTATTGAACAAACATATATCGTCTCTAGCCCCCCAAGACCAAATCACTAATACAGTACAAACCAAATTAGAAAAGAAGAAAAGGAAGTGAATATGACTAAGTCCACTAAAGGCAACCTCCATGTTGTTGAAGAAATATATAACCAAATACCAGCATTTACGGATGTGTTCTCCGAAGATACTTTCTATATATTTGTTCTAATATTTGTCATGTCAACAATTTTGGTTGCTTTCATCTTATCTAGATTTATAACGATTAAACCTGTAGAATAATATAGTTGTATGTTGAAAATAAAATAATTATTTACACTTGTTATTCTTTTAGTTTTGACATATTTTGTATGTAAGTATTATTATAATAATAATTTTAAATAATATGTTTTAGCCAATTACTTTTCAAGTTTAGTCAACATTACTTCATACATTCCTTTTTTCTATTAAAGTAGACAAATAAAAGTAATTTAAAAAAAATATTTCTCTAAACAAGGCTTGAACCCACAAACATTTGGCTTACAGTAAGAAGCTATCCCACAGTAACATAAGAAAAACTTACTGATTTATTATATTATTAGCAACCCAAATGTGGCTACACCCTCGTAAACTTATTGCTATAGCCATTTTTTGTTTTAACGCTAAGATCTCTGGTGGAATTTACTTTTTACTTGTTTCAAAGGAAAGCTCTGTTACTCAGGAGTGGTACAGGCTACATAACATTACATTACGGTTTCATTTTTAGTTAGCCTCAAATAAAGAAATAACAATAAATAGGAAGGCTGCAGAAATAGATAAATATATGTAAGTATTTTTAACAATTTTAAAGTGGACAGAAAAAAACTTTTTTTTAGAAACGTATAAAAATTACGTACATACGTACGTTTACGTAAAAACGTATGGCTTTGTGGTCAGAGCGCTTGGACGGATTCCAAGAGGCGCAAATTTTTATATTTCTAAAAAAGTATGTAAGTAAATAAAGTCCGCGACACCGTATATCTTATTTATAAGAAGGCATTTTGTGATAAAAAATAATTGAAAATTACAAGGTGATATTCCACCGCTTCTATTTGACAAACATATTGAAACTTACGATCGAGTATTATTTCTCCATCAAACAAATTTTATAGCACCTAATTTGGACGTACCTAAACTTTTCGAGAAAATGTAAAATTAAAATAATTCAACGCTCTCTTTACGGTCGCAAGTCTAGGCTCGAGTTCCGCAGGAGGCGCCCTTGCCGCTGACGACATCCTTTCAAGCAGCCATGTATTGCTTGTATTTCCTCAGAATTATGAAAAATTATTGATTGTATAAACCGATCTATTGGCAATTGCAGCACAATAAAATAATATAAGTGGCATGCGGGCGAAGCCGCGAGTGGCCCGCTAGTGGTGACATAAATTTTAGCCTATTTGTTATTCTGGTGTAAGTTTCATCTAAATCCGTCCAGTATTTTGTCTGTGAAATTGGAATAAACATCTATTCACATAAATTTTAATTTCACATTTTTAATTTTAGTAGCATTTCATATGTAGCATAATGTTGATAATAATTAAATAGCTAAATCGGTAATACAACATGAATCTAATTACTTTTTTGCTAGGAATGGTCTTCCTGAGTGTCAAAAGTATGTGATCAAGCACACTGTAGGAAAATAATGACAAGTATGAATATAAATATTGTCTAACTCACAAAACTGCATCTGTTTTATGTGATTTTTGACAAAAAGAATCCTCATTACATTAAAGGTGAATGATTAAAACTGCAAAAGGAAAGATTACATTTAGTTTATTAAAATTTTTCATTTACAAAATATTCATCAAAATATTCTTACAACGGCTTAAAACTCTTGTGCTCCCCAACGAATCTGAAAATATTATATACGTATGTTATTTTAAGTTAAAAAAAATCTTAGTATAGTCCAACATAACCGTTATTGCATATGGGAAGCACGCGCGGTAGAATTGCGCAGAACGCATATTTTGATATCTGCACATAGACTCCCTCTCACGCCGCACCGATTCCCCTCGAGAGCTCGCGGGGAAGTATGAAATATGAATATATTATCATATGATAGCGTCATAAATACAAAACGGCGCAGTAAATCATATTTATCTAGTAATATTATAATAATTAGTGTGTTAGATTAAGCAACATGCAAAATCAAGTTATGGATAAGCAAATTTAAAAGTTAAATAAAGTACTGAATTGTAATTATTATAATGGGGCCACATCCAAGTCTTCATCAATCCAAATTCAATAAAAAAGTAAAATTGAAAAAGTAACTTTAATATGGTTTTACATAAAATAATAAAAATTATAATACATGCAAAAAAATTGTAAAAAATAAAGTTTAAATAAATAAAATATTAAATATAAAAGCAAAGATTGAAAGGAATGGCGTTCAGCTACAGTGTTAATTTACAAAAATAATTAGCAATCAAAAGAAAATAAAATCAATTCAATGAAAGATCAAATAAAATCAATCAATGAAAGTCTTAATAAATTAATTAAGTTAATAAATGATATCGTCATCAATTCAATCAAAAAATTCAAATAAAAAGACATTTATTACCGTTTTATTTAAAACATTTATAAAAAAGCAAGTAATCAAAATGGTAAAAGGCATTTTTGTTTACAATTAATTATATTTTTGTTTGAACCATAATATATATAGTGTGAGCTCGATTGTACTTATAAAGATGTGTGGGTATGAATTTTCTGTAAGGACGTAGCGCTCACACTGACGCACAGTACCACGATATGCCAAAGGGATACAGACTTCCATTTTTTGTACCTCAAAATTGATTTTTATAATTTACCCAATATTTTTTTTAATATAATCTTTAAGAAGTCTAAATATTGCCAGATATTTCTTTATCCATATTGTATAGTACTGTGTATTACGCATACTGAATATTTATGTTGTACATAGGTGTATATAGTATATACATAAATATCATGTTTCATTAGTTATATAAGCAGAAGTTTAGTTAAGTTTAGTTTGAAATAACTCCTGTTCATTACTTAAAAAAAAATATTTTTCGGGCTACTAATACGTTTCGGGATACTAAAATCGAGACTAGATTTTATTCTAGACAACGATGTATGGAACTGCCGATTTTTTTTTCAATATTTAAATATCCTCATAAAATTTTCGTTTTGTATAATTTACTAGAACATAAAGATGATCAGATATTTTAATTATCATTTAATTATGATTTGCTATGCGTGGTGTAAAACAACATAACAGGGTAACACTGATCGAACGTTTTCTGCGTATAGGTATTCTGCGCAATTTTACGCGAGCACCTCCGATTATCAATAAAAGTTTTGACGGACTATAATTATATATTACAAAAATTTTTGTTTGCGATTTCATGTTTTTTCCTACATGGCAGGTTGCAGAGATCGGTTGCGTGTGCACGTTAATTGGCGGAACTAAATAAAAAAATCAGCTTCACGCTGTATCCCGCACACAGCAGGGTAGGCAGAGGGAATCTAGTGTTAAGAAATACTTACATCTTGATTACGGGCTTTCTGTTTTCTCTCAACTAGTGACGTTAGTGCTTCAGACCGTACAGCTAACGAGTCTATCCTCTCCACAAGTTGCTGGTAGGGGGACAGCGGTTGTGCGCCCATCACTACGTGACCCAATTTCGAATCGATTTTGGCATCCAAACGAGCGTTACGAATCAAATTTACAATCCAACATTCTGCTTCATCAGGCTGCATGTTCAAGTTTTCTGCTAACATTCTAAAAAAAATTAAGGTTTAAAAAAAACGACATTTGTCTCTTATTACGTCTATCAACTATTAAATTACTCAATAAATGCAATAAAAATGAAAAGGTACAATATTATAAGGTAAAAGTGTTTATTTATGATATACTATACCCAATACTGATAACTTGATGAATACGGCAGAAAGTTTCGAAAATCATAAGACGGGCGTTCTCAACGAATTCATCGAGACACGCGATCAGGAAAAAGTCTGTCAGCAAAACTGCTTGGCACTGGTTTAGTTTCCTGCGCGCCGCCTCGAAGTCGAAGTTAACATATAAATGTTCGATGAATTCTGTTATTGGGTCCCTGAAATAATGTTTGTATTATCATAGTTTTTATTTCATCTTAATGATTTGTCCCTCATATCAGGGTAGACAGAGGGAACCTAGTGTTAAGACACTATGCTTCCCACGTTCCGCCGAATTCTGGAGGCATTACGTGTAGAGTGGAGGAATTCAACGCCGGGTTTGCATCGACAAAACCAGACCAGAGCGAAGAAATGAAAATATTAAACATCACACCATGCATCCACAGTCACACGCTTGTGCCCCACAGCTAGCCTCTTATTATTATTATATTGTTTAGTTATAGTATTTGTAGTTTTTAGAGTATTAAATTTACTATAATAATTTTCTGAGGAATAATTATAAAATAGGTAATTATTATTATTTAGTTTTGATTATTTGATTAAATACATTTATGTATATACATACATATATTACAAAGATATATGGTATAGAAATATGTTATATACAAATACCTGTAAGTATAAGCCTCCTGTTGAATGACTTTGACAAGATCCTTCAGAGCGTTCCGCCGTGATCGATTGATAATAACAGCTGTGGCCAAGTAGCGGAGAATGTGGGGGCACATAGTCTGAATAGCGTTCAAATACCTAAAACCAGGTAAATTATTGAAAACAAAAAGAGTTACATACTACAAAAAGCGCGTATATCTCCGCAAATACTGCCGCAGTCATGCCATTCCACAGTTACGTGGCGCGTGGAAGGAAGTTCATAAGAAACCCCACAGTAGTGGAGTGCCACGTATCCAGATGGTGTCTAAATTCGTGACTTGCTGTGCGGTTAGAGAATTCGGCGGCAAGTACCAGGTGAAACCGTTCCCAACAATACTCCTCGTGGTAAATGCGGTAGACAACGCACAGCGTCGAGACGGTTCTACGCAAAGCTAAAGTGTCAAGCCTTTTACAGATCATTGGGTCCCCAACGATTCGAATGGTTCTACGTTGTATGCAATTAAATGGGTCAAGCTTATACTGGAGTGCAGCCGCCCAGAGATCGGAACACTACTACTTAAGACGCCGAATCTGAACCCTATACAAGGCCAATCGGTGTTTTGTCGTGGAGTACTGTCTCGCTCTACCGATAACCCTCAGTTTTTTTGACGGCAGGTTGGCCTTGCTTTCCAGATGATCGCGATACTGGCAGTCACTCGAAACGCTAAGGGCCAATGTACTGATACTGGTCGCGGCTCTAAAGGTAGCATTTTGGAAGACTGTTTGTCAGTATTTAGATACTAATATCTAATCTTACGCTACATAATATATATATATTATTTAGCTTCACACTTTATCCCTAACGGGTCAGTCTGAGAGATAGAAACGCAACGCGACACGGTCTCTGCATGCTTTTATCGGCCCGTCCACTGTCATCAATCTCTTCAAACATGCCGTCCGAGGGGTCCTCATGCTTTTTATGTGACCTTCTTCCAGTATCAACACTGTGTTCTCGAAGGTCTACCGAGGTCTCTGTTTTTCTTACCACTCACTCTATACTTTTTTCAAATTATAGAAAAAATAATAAGTTTAACTTACAATGGCTTATACAAGAACATTTCGATGATGAGGTCGCGCCCTTTTACGTGGTTAAAGAACACGAACAATGACCAGTGGACCAGCCACGTGCGTTGTTGCAGCGCCTGCATGTTGTTGGCGGTGGCACCTGCACCGCCATTGTCGATAAATTCACGGAGTTTAGTTAAATCATCGAGTGCAGCATCCCAATTTTGCACCAAAATTTCACTCGCGAATTTACCCCAGAGGACGGAAAGATAATTCTAAAAATAAAAATTCCTTAATGCCATAAACGTTCACAAAATTTTAAAGTACTCCTTAAAATAAGTACATACGTATTATATATTAAAACTTATTTAAACTGTCTTATCGTCATTGAACATTGTCGTGTCTTTTGTTAAAAATATACAAGACTATGTCATTTATTAAGATGTCAGCGAAATTAATAGTTCACAAATTTGAAAACGAAAGTGATTATAGATCATTAAGTATATTTATAGAAAACAATGGTGAAATAAGCAAAATTACCCAATGGCAAGAGGGCATATTGAGAAGTAAAAAGATAGATAAGGATAAACCGCGCTTAGTTGTGAAAATAATCACTGATGAAAAATTAAATTTCTTTGATTTAGATGCCTGCGCTCAAAAGATTGAGAGATCGGAAAACTTTAGCAATAACATATTTTTATCTGATTGTCCTTTAGATTTGAAACTGCAACATATTTCTGACGTTAAACAAAATATAGCAAATTGTGAAGGACGCGTGCACTGTAACGAAAATCCAATTTCCGAAATTGACAAAAGTAGTGATTTATTTAAAAAATATTTTAGATCGTCATTACCATCTAACTGTTCAGATTCAATAGATCCTTTAGAATACAGTTTGGAAAGAGTAAAGGAGAATAACGCAAATATAATGGAAAATATTCTTATTCTGAATCGGACATTAAATTATACTAAAAACAGAGACATGCCCAATCCAAAAATATTGCGGTCGTATCCTTGTGAGGAGTGCGGCAAGTGTTTTGTTTATGAGACTGGTCTTCGACGGCATTATGCTGTGAGACATGCATACTTTGATTCGCAGCCACGATGGCAGCTTGTATGGACATGCACTGAATGCTTTCAGGTTTGGCCTCAACAAGATTTAGCGCTAGACCACGCAAAGAAATGTTGTAAGGACGACAGTATAAATTGTGTCCGTGAAATTAAAACTTCTTCACTATTACAGTGTGAATTCTGTGAAAAAGTATTTACAAGTATACCTAGACTGCTGGCGCATTTGAAATTGCATACCGTTACAAATAATTATGAATGTAACGCATGTGATGTTGCCTTTTTATGCTATAAAATTGCAGAACAGCACTGGACGACGTGCATGTGGCTAAAGTTGTGTTATCAGTTTACTTTGCCCAAGATGCTACTATGTAACGCCTGTGATAGAAAGTTTAGGAGTTACGACTTGTTGTATAACCATAGGTTTGTATCTGCTTAGTAATTTAATTGATCGATTGATATATTTGATCTTTAAAATAATATTATATGTCGCCGCGATCCTTATTTTCAGTAGGTATATAATTATATTGTCGATATAGTTATTTCAATTGCTTATATTAAGAATTATTACATTGTAATGAAGTTATTCTTTGAAACTATCTTGCTAAAAAATATTTATGATAAAACTAACTTGGTGAAAGTATTTGTGCATGTGTTATGTGTTCATATGAGTAGAACCAAAGGCCAGGACATGGTCGGAGGTTCTACTCGTTTATTTTTAACGCCTACCACTCGTCTTCTCTGACATATATGTTTAATATTTAAAGGTACAAGATGGCGCATTTTATACCTAAGACGAATGACGGTAACTTTGCATTAACATCCATGCTGGTCTACCAATGTGAAATTTGTGGCCAGTGGTTTAACGAGGTACCACAACTTGTAGAGCACAAGCATCAATTTCATCCTCATTGTGAAAATGGGACACTCTTTAATATTGTAAGATAAATTACAGCATAAATTACTTTTTTAGGGTTCCGTAAAAGTTAAAGGAAAAAAGGAACCCTTATTTGATCACTTTCTTGTCCGTCTATCTGTCAAGAGCGTTTATCACTTAGAAATATCGAATTGAAATTCAAACCATATACTCAAATCTATGAGCCTGACCCTTGATTTCGTAAAAAAAAAACATTTGTATATTACTTCAAACTAAGATATGGCCGTTTATATTGCAAAAAATGCATATTTCGACACTATAAAGAGAATCAAAATTCATGAGGTACTTCCGGTTGACTTAGTATTATAAATTTGGCATTTAGCAAACAAAAAATCTTTTGTAGAAGCTCGAGCCTCCAATTTCTGTACGGAACCCTCGGTGTTCGAGCACGACCCGCGCTTGTCCGATTTGTTTGTATTCATCTAACTTCTTAAGACACATTAATGTCAATTTTTTTGTCACAGGATATGCCATTAGCAGCTGAAGATTAACTGAAGATAAGATAATATCTAAATATACACCACAGACTGAAAGTGATGTAACTCAAATTTCCTATATTTTTAAATATTAAAACTATGACCATAAGTCTATTCTAATATTTATCTACAAATTGTTAATTTAGGAGATCACTTTCATTTTTAGTGTACAATATCTTCATGTTGTTTTATCTGATTTCAAAATAAATTGACTTTTTAAGCTCAAGCTAACATGATTTATTTATTTATCATCTATGTAATGATAGTTATGAAATATGTTAAAATAAATAATAAAAATACTTTATTGTACATATTATAACATAACGTAGGATTTACTTAAAAAAATAAAAAAAACAATATATGCTGTGCTAAATCTTATAGTATAAATGTTACTCAGTTCATATCAGATTTTATTATCCCATATAAGTAGAGTAGACAGAGAGAACCCATTGTAAAGACAGTTCATCCTCTCCATTTTTGCCAAATTTTAGACATTGCATGTTAAGTAGTAAAAGTCAATGCTGTATCTAGTCTTGCCAAGGCTGGGAAATGTAAATAGTCCATTCTCCTCAAGTTGGGTTAAACCCGTAATCATATTTACAATCAGACAGCACCCCAGCACATGACAGATTTTGGGTAAAAAATTCTATTTTGAATCAGTTTCATTGTCACATCTATAATTAAGAAAATCATATAATTACATACCTTATCAGTGGGGGACATCACTAGCTGACAGAAATACAGATATGATGCTGATTCCACATAATTACCACACTCATAGCGGTACTTTGCTAACTGATACATACTATCAATCATCTCTATTTTGAACTGTAAAAAAATATTGTCTAATTACTTTTCTATTTGTTTTGAAATTTTGTTATTTACATCATATAATTTATTTTAGCTTCATACTTTATCATACTACACTTTCTACCCAGAGGCACTGATTTTTTTATTTGTTTCACATAGTAGCCAGAGGAAACATAGTGTTAAGACACTCTGTTCCCCATTAAATGAATTTATTCTAATTTATTCATTTCATTCAATCAGAGTGGAGAAATGAAAATATTTCATATCCCCACATGGAAATCAAACCCACTGGAAATATATTTAGAAAACATAAAGAAAGTTAAAACTCAGCAGGATTCTGAAAACTATTCAAGAGCCCTAATGATAAAGAATGAAATATTTATATGCTTCTTACATCTAATTTATATTATTACCTCAAATTCTTTGTTGGTTGTAAGATAATTTATTAGAGTCTTTGGATCTCTCATAGTTTCAACTGTTTTCATGACATCATCTCGTTGCATTAGTTTCAAGACTGGTTCAACAGCATCTTGAAGTTCTTGAAGTTGGGATAGTACAAACCCTCTTCTTGATTTAATTTCCTGAAACAGTTTTCCATGTATAAAATAGATTAGACACAGTGAACCCAGTTGACAGTCCATAAACCCACTTTCCACCCAATTGTTTAGATATTGTGTGTTGAACTGTGATGTGTGTTACCAGAAAGTAAGTTTAAATAATTCATTCTTTCGAGTAGGAATCAAACACACAATTGTGTTTACAGTCAGGCACTGTGCCACTGCACCACAATGGCCGTGCATTCTCTTATCAAATAAATAATGGTATAAGTATCATCATCACTTAAAACCATTAAGATATTATCATATTAAAAATTATAATAACTGGATTTTGTATGTCAATCCTTTCAAAATAAGTTATGAATAACGAATATATATTTCAAATTTTCAACAATTTTTAACTGGGATTTAATAGTAATATTTTAATTATATAGGCTTTACTTACTTCTGGAGTATCTTCATCAGGATAAAGCATCCGTCTAATGTCAATCACATAATCAATCATATTAGTTTTACTTAATATTTCTAATTTAGCTTGTAAAAGCTCTGATTGATCATAGGTCTGGAATAAAAAGCATCAGTGGTTATATTCAACATCAGTAAAAATAGGTAAGCTTCTTCGAAAACGATTCATAATACTAAATATTAATTTAATTATGAATATCTAATAACTTTTAGTTTATCTTAAAATGTGTAAAAACATGTAAAATCAGATAATCAAGCTTACCTCTTTGGCTGCTAGAAATTCTAACAGCGGAAACACTAGATGTCGATCTAAATATTGACCAATTTTAAAAGTAAGATCGAACTTTGAGTAACTCATGGTTATTTTGAAGTACAAGATAAATACAAGTTAAATATAATAACCATTAAACGATATACTCGTGGTCAAATTGTTGACAGTCCTCAAGTCAAAAGGACAGGGACAAGCCTAGCTTGACAACTCAGAACTTTCAATTTCAATTTACATTTTAGCGTTGCCACTCTTCAACCGCAAATCTTTGCAAAGTTTCAAAAAAAAGCAGTAACGTATAACGTAGCATATTCTTTATATAATATTGAACAATATCATATTAACATTACGTACTTTATTGACAATATTATTGTACGTGTTTCGCCAGGAATCGGCCATATATAATATTTCTATTGACCCCACTTTCAATCTAAATAGAAATTACTTATATTTGTATATATTATAATACTGAGAAACCGTTGCCGCGTATTATAAAAATTAGCAACGTGATTTAATGTATTTTATAAGTATTATTATAGAAAATATTAGCATTCTCTATTTCTCTTATATACAAACTATAAGTGGGCCAAAAATTTTCATAAAAAGAGACCCAAAGTTTTTGGTTTACATATTAATAGATATTATAAGAAAACATAGATATTATAAGTATAAATAACTTTTTATCATAACGTAAATGTAAAACTAGTATTAACTTGTACTTCAATATATATTGATTTTAAATTTAAATACGGTACGTATCGTAAAAATACAATTTAGTTTCTAAAAATGTTCTCATCCACCCCATTTAATTATATAGTATACACAGTATAAGCAACCTATTTAGTCTACACTTTTATTTTGTATCTGTTCGACAGAATTAGGATTTTATTATCTGTAAAATTTGCTCGGTTTCGGTGTGCGTATTATTGTGCGTTTAGATATATTTATTTATTTATGATCAATTTGGACCCTAATTTGATCATATTTATGAATATTATTACTCCAATATAAAGTGTAGTTGTGTGACCTCAATATGTACCCGTAAATCTTTTTATATTTATTATTATGCGCGCCGTTTCTTGTTAGATTGATTCCAAAATGGCGTCACTACAGGAGTGTGTTTATAGATAGACGCGATAGCATGTATGTTCAAAAAAAATCTAAAAATAGAGAGCTTGCATAAAGCTAGTTGCATAAATCTTAAAGAAAATGTCTAATACAGTAATAACAAACTATACGGACCTGAATGGACCGTCAACAAAAACTGATAGTTCTGTCGTTGTTATTGTAAACAAGGATGGGTCCTTGTCAGTAGACCAAAAGTTACTTGGTACACTAATGGGTAAGCTATTATTTATATTTACATAAATATTTAGGAATTAACTTCATGTTATTACTTTATATTTACTATTATACCATATTTTTACATAATTTAATTTTTATATGATGACAAAAATATATTGCTTATAATGAATATATTGTGCTTCAAAAATCCATAACACACGAAAAATTAAGTTAAATATTGCTTAATAATGTAAAATTTAGTATTGTAGTGTAATTTATATTAATAATTAGTTAATAAAATTTCCCGCCAAAATCGCAACATTTGTTGTTTATCATAGAAACTAAATACAAATTTTGTTAAAATGTAATTGATCTATATATTTTACTTAGGAAGCGATGGATCTCAAGCCGCAGGAATAAGTGTAGTACGAGTTGGGCATGAAGGACGCCCTGATGATGCCACTGATTCAGAGAATGAAGATGAAAAAGTCCCACATGTTACTCTGTCAGTTGATAGTTATTATAATGAGCCGGATAGCATTATAAAATATGGTAAATATATATTTGGCTATCTATTATTAATTATATACTACAACCTTATCTTGTCCATTGGAAACTGTAGTAAAATGGATATAAAAATAACATTTTTTCTGTTGCAGATAGTGGTGCAGAAATGTTACAATCACTAAGAATAGAAACAAGAGAAAATAGTTTGGTTGGTTTCCAAAATGATCATTGTTATACACCTCTTACATCACCAAGTCAAGTATTACCACAAAAAAATGATACATATGCATCTTATGATGATCCAGTGATTGAAATTACACATACTCCACCACCAAAGCCAGTTGCAACTCCTAAAAAAATAACTATTTTGGAACAACAAATTATACCAAAAGGGAAGAAAATTTTAATTAATTCAACAGAACCTGCTATTATTTTAAAAGGAAATGATGTGCTTACGAAACCTTTGCCAGTTTTATCGAAATCAAAATTAATACATGGAACAGATAAAGTCGAAAGAGCTAAATCTGTGGATAACACAGAATCTTCATCTGCCAGCTCTTCTGGTGATAGTATACCTGATAGAGATTCTGATTCAGACTATAAAGATACAAAAGAAAAATCAGTCCCACAAAAACTAAGACGACTCAAGTCCAAGCCAAGAATATTGAAAAACCAGCAAACTTCGAAAATAACTAAGGTAGATCCTAAATTAGCATCTAAACTAAAGATCAATAAGAATCTTATTAAAAAAGATATAAAAGAGAAGTTATTAAATAAAAATCCAATGCTTGATAAGAAACAAATGGATTTAGATAGCATGATCCCTGCTACAAAGCTACAAGTGGTTACTACTGTTGTTGATCAATCTAAATCCACACCAAAGCCTGTTGCAAAAGTGATTAAAAAAGAAAAAAAAACACCTGCACACGTGACTGCTCTTATATCAGACATGACTTCACTTTTTTCCACACCTGATGTAATAAGGAGAGTTTCCACTGAGAACAAAGTGCCAACAAAATCTGATAAAGAACCCGTAATTCCTAACAAAAAACAGAATGAAACTGTTAAGTCCCTTGAACCAAGTGATATGAAATCTATTGTCAGTCAACCTGTTGTTACTCCTAAATCAGACAATTTAATTGAATTGAAGCCTATGATTTCTCAAAAGACTTACAGTAAACAAACAAAGCTTTCAAATGTTACTGATAAAAGTATTAAAAACTATGACCCTATGCCACAGTTAGATGATGCTAGTTTAGCCCAGATTCTCCAAGACACTACTCCACCGACTATGAAGGTTCAACCAAGTATATCTTCAGCTAATGTTATAAATAGTCCAGGTCTACCTGGTCCACTTTCACCAACTTTAGACTTACTTGGAGGATTACAACCGGAGGAAGATGGACTAACAGAAGATTTACTTTTACATGTTGCAAGATTAGTGGAAAGTTCAGAGAATTTACAGGAAGTTATAGATAAGCAAGTTTTAGGTAAGGTGGATACTGTTGGTGCTGCTAAGGTTCCTCCATTAGTTTATCAAGCTCAACCTCCCAATTTATACACTCCTCCACAACAAAAGGCAGCGGTTAAAACAGTTCGTAAGGATCCAATAGAAATAGTACGGCGAGATGGCCGCGTCATTACGTTGCCGCCTATCGAAGCACCGGCTACTAGATCATCTAAAAGGAAAACTCAAGTAGATTCTGTAAATGCAGTTGAAAGTATCCCAGTCCCACCGCTTGTACCAATACAACCCAATGTCTCAACTCCTGAACCAACTGTACAGCAAGTGTCAAAGCAATATACAAATAAAAAGTTAGCAAGGAAACAGGAACATGTACAAGCTTCAGCTGTAGAAAAAATGTCTGTTGAATCTCAGGAAAGCTGGAACTCTGAGGATGACCCTAATAGGTAAAAGAAATATTTATAGTTTGCTTAAATTTTGTGTTTTAATTAATAAAAAATTAAATCAGCTTCAGGCTGCAGCATGGTAGGCACAGAGGGAAATTAGTGTAAACACACACTGGGAACGGAGGGTTGTCTTTTAATAATAAAAAAAAATAATGCACACAGCAGGGTAGGCAGAGGGAACCTAGTGTTAAGACACCCTATTGCCCACTTTCTGCCGAATTCTGGAGGCATTGAGCATTGAGTGGCAAAACTCAATGCTGCTCTTTGCCTTGACATCAGAGCGGAGGAATGGATATATAAATGTTAATAAATATTTCACCTCGACTGTGGATCGAACCCACAACCAGTCAGTTTTACAGTCACGCTTTGTGGCCCTGCACTATGACTGGTCTCCCTTTTTAATTGTCTTTTAATGATATTTTCAAATGAGCATGACACTATCGAGTGTGTATTGGAGATCATATTGCACAGTTAATCAGGTAAGTTAATCTGACTGTCTGATGCAATGGTTGTGGGTTCAATTTAATTTTCCTTGCTCTAGTATGAAAAGGTAAAGCAGGAAGCTGATTTGTCCTTTTTCCAAAAACAATGTGAAAGCTATATAAATTTATTGAATTAATTTTTTGCAGGTTATGGTGTATATGTAAGCAACCACATAACAATAGATTTATGATATGCTGTGATAGTTGTGAGGATTGGTTCCATGGGAAATGTGTTAATATCACCAAAGCTATGGGTCAGCAAATGGAAGAGCAGGGAATTGAATGGAGGTGCCCTAATTGTGTGAAAAATACAAAAAATAACACACCCGCTAAGGGCATGGCAAAGGTAGGCCATTGTATTATAGAAATAGAAGTTTGCACATAATTAACATTTTGTAATTGCTATCTCAATTGTAGATTTTAGATTTTTTTTCCATTCAATAGATTTTAATTAAATCTGTTTTGCAAATCATGTAGGATGTTTTATAATTATGAGAATCTACAATAATTATATTTTTTATAATTGCGAAAATTGATGTCCATTATTTATTATACTGTGTATTACTCATAATGTTATGTATATGTTCTTATTTTAATGTATTTAAGTTCGCATCGCATTAACATAGTGTCTGCTAGTGGGGAACGGAGTGTCTTAACACTACGTTCCCTCTGCCTACCCTGCTGTGTGCGGGATACAGCGGGACTATAAACTGAAATGCATTAAAATCATTTCCATCTCTTTGACAAAATAAAACGCGACTTGTGCCACTCAACAAACAATGTTAAAAATGAAATTTTTTTAAACAATGTTTTGTCTGCCTAACTCTGATATATAAAGCTTAAAGGGGTCATCTATAAGTTACGTCACGAATTTCTTGTTTATTTGATCCCACCCCCCATGTCCTTGTCTCACTCAAAAGTGGGGAACAGAGTGTCTTAACATTAGGTTCTCTCTGCTTACACAGCTGTATGCGGGATAAGCGGGAAGCTTTTATTATAAAATATGATATAACTAAATTTAGGACCCTTGTCACTAATGTCTCTCTTCTTCACCACCCTCCACACCCCTTAACGTATGATGAAGTTTATGAATGACTCCAATGTTGTAAAATAAAAGCTAACTATAATACAACAGGTGCCGACAACACCAAAGGACGCAGACACCGGAGTAAGTACACCACCACCTATCACAAAAGAATTAGCCTCAAAAACTACTTGCATTGTTTGCAAGAGGCCCGCACGAGCCAGTAGTATATACTGCAGCGATGCATGCATATTAAAACACGCCCAAGACTCTCTAGGAAGCCCGCCCCCCTCCACCAAGGCCGACTCTAGCGAGAAACCTCCCGAGAAAGCTAATTCTGAATCACGGGTATGTAGATACACGCCTTTGCATGAAACAACACAACTATTCACATAATTAGAATGTGTTATCTATTTATTGACTACTATTATTTCTTTCTTTTAGGTTATTGTTTATGAAAGAAAAACTGGCAGGCTCCTCGCTGGCCCAAATGCTCCCACTGCAGAGAATTTAAAAACTTGGCTCCAAAAGAATCCTACGTTTGAAGTAGTACGTCCTGGAACGCTAAGTGCCACTAAACCAAATGTTGCAAGGAAAAAGTCCTCTAATGAACCCAATAAAATTCAAACAACCCTTAACTTTGCAAGAATTCCTAAAAAATCTGTGGAACAGTCGCCTAGTTTACCTAAAACACCGCAATCGGAGGTTAAAGAAAAATTGATTAAAGCTAGTCCTTCATTGAAGGAGGAACCTAAAACTCCACCTCCAAAGACGCCTGTGACACTTAGGTCTCAACAATTACCAATTTCCGAAACGCCTAAATCATCGACAAAAACAAGTACAAGTGAACCATTATCAAGTGAGAAGAGGAAGCCAATTCGAACTACTCTGAGTAGATCCCAGTCACTAGTAGAAAAGGTATTTTGATTTTATTATTTTATATACTCATATTCCTGATTTATAATGCGGGTACTTTATTTTTATCAAGACAAAGTAAATTTTGGTGGCTGATAGCTAAAATTAAAAAAAAATCGTCTTGGTCATAGCACTATATTCATATAACGGCAGTTGTAAAGATAATATCCATATTGGACATACAACAACTTGGGTATGAACATGATATTAGTAATGCTTTTGGCTTTTGTAGATTTCGACGATTTCAGAAAATTCACAGTCAATGATGGCATCCCGCAGGGTGGCGTGTTATCTCCTCTGTTTGTTTTCACTTTTTATAATATTAATAATCTTCTTAAATCTTCTTAAAATTTCTGAGCTACCAGCCGCTATTAATACGATAAATAAAAACAATGAAAATATCCACATGGAGGAGTTATGCTTTGAAGTACAATTAAATCCGAGCAAGTCTCAGGCTATTGTTCTTAGTAGTCCAAAGCTCATATCTAAAATTAGCATCCATCTTACCTAATATAATTTTAATTGCTCAAATTATACCATTTAGTAAATCAGTTAAAAATCTTGGTATTATCATTGATCACAATATATCCTGGGATCCGCAGGTGATCGAGGTGAGCAGAAAGATGTTTGCATCAGTAGAATATCTTTTCAGGCTCTGTAATTTCCTACTTATTCTAACGAAAATTGTGGTCTCTCCTTTTATCAATTCTTGACTATGCTGCTCTTGTTACCTTCATTTAAAAGAGGAGCAAAGAAACTTGAGCGACTACAAAATCTTGTTATTCAGTTTATATTTGAATTAAAAAAGTACGACCATGTCTCTGACTTCCGTAGCAAGTTTAAGTGGCTCCTAATCCGTCTTCGCAGGAATTCTCATATTCTCCATCCTTTATTGTGTACTATTTGATCCATTAACTCCACCTTTTTGGGGCGACCGCTTTTTTAGCGATAAGGTCGTCTCTTATACATTTCCGTTTTTTTTTCTGTTTCCTATTTTATTATTATTTTCTTTATGAGTGTACAATGAAGAGTGTTATTATTATTATTAAATAGCTTTGAGGCCGGTCGTGGCGCAGCGGCACGAGGTGTGACTGCAAAATCAACTGGTTGTGGGTTCGATCCCCACTCGAGGAGGTGAAATATTTACTTAAATTTATATTTCCATTTCTTCGCTCTGGTGTCGAGGTTAAGCGCGGCGTTGAGTTCTGCCACTCAACACGCAATGCCTCCAGAATTCGGCAGAAAGTGGGGAACGGAGTGTCTTAACACTAGGTTCCCTCTGCCTACCCTGCTGTGTGCGGGATACAGCGTGAAGCTGAAATAGCTTTATTGATAAATCTTTATTGAGTGAATAATTATGTATCAAAAATGAGCTAAATAATTTTTTAAAGCTAAAAACATTGAGTTATCAACTTTACACAAAAAAATCTTTTACAAAGGCTTACACTTTAAAGTGCTAATTTTGATTCTAAACAGCAGTCAGTCGTAAATTTTTATATTTAAAATTTAAGGCGGGAAACTTCCACATAACAAACCATTACTCATATACTCTTATACGAGTGTTGAATAATATGACGTCATATAAATCATATACATAGTCGTTAATAAAATACATGTAAACTTTATAACATGTGGAAGCATATATTAAATGCTGAACTTGTTACTTTAATTTATTACACATATGTAGTCATAGTAAGTCGGCCGTTTAGAAACAAAAAAGACAGGTGCCAAAATAGATAATTGATAGACAAAATATCAGTTTGTTCATTTACACTGTTTTACAAATTATTATCAAAACTGATAGTTAACCTTGAATTGTTTACATTTTGATTATGGGCGTATAGCATATTCATACTAATAATTTCATAGCCGGCAGTGTCGCCGTCTACCTCCCGCCGTAAAGACACCCCCGACAAGAGGATCAGGATGGGCTCAGAGGACCCCGTCCGGGATAACGTGAGGAAAGCCCTTCAAGAACAAATCTCTCAACGCATGGCAGAAAGTGACGGGCTCAAGTTTAGTGAAGATGAAATTATAGAGTTTGCGAATGAAACGGAAAATGAGCTGCACGATCTTTTTAACCGCGATGTCGGCATGAAATATAAAGCAAAGTATAGATCCCTCATGTTCAACATCAAGGATCGGAAAAATTTGTCTCTATGGGAAAAGATTTGTGAGCGTGTCATCACACCTAAACAATTGGTATGTGTTGAGACTTTTGAGTTTAAGGTTAATATGTTGTTTAGATTTTTAATTATTGCGTTTATGTGTAGGTGAGGCTGTCGCCTGAAGAATTAGCGAGTCAAGAGTTAGCGCAATGGAGAGACAAAGAAGCTAAACATCAGTTAGAATTAATTAAAAAATCTGAGATTGACCTTTTAGCCGCGAGTAAGACCTATGTTTTGAAAACGCACAAAGGAGAAGAGGTGAATAATATGTTCATGATAAACTTTTGATTTATTTGATAATCTAATACATGTTAGTATAAAAAATGCTAATATGTTAATATAAAAAATGTTTCAGGTTATGGAAACAAAAAAATCTGTATCAACGGAATTGGATCCGAATGTACCGGTGGAAGATTTGGTATCTGCTTTAAATGACGCTGTCGGAGATGGATTACCCGAGACTGCGCCTCAAGAACCGTAATTATTAATTTGTTATTATATTCAGCTCATACAAATATGTATAATAAAGTTTGATGAATGTTACTTTGAAATTAATTTACAGGGCTAAAAAAGGAGACGCCCATAAAAAACATGGCAAGAAAAAAGATAAAGATGGTGAAGGTCCTAGGAAAAAAGATAAAGAGGCAAAAAGAGATTCCGAGAAACGATCATCTAGATCTTCCAGGCGAAAGTCTGATATCAAGGAAAGGGAATATCGGTCATCGCGCCGATCCGAAAGAAAGTCAAGGTCTCGATCAAAATCAAAAGATAGATCAAAAACAGAATCTAAGGAGAAATCAGAAGTTAGAGATCGTTCAAGATATAGATCTAGGTCGCGGGCTAAATCAAAGAGGCAGTCTAGAGAACATTCCAGATCAACTTCCAGAGGTGTTGAGAGGTCGCGGTCGCTGCGCCGCTCGCACTCCAGGGCGCAGGAACACAGAGCGCGGTCCAAGCGGCGCAGCGCGGACGACAACTTCAAACACCGCTCCAGATCTCAAGAGGCTAGTTTTAATAAGAATAAGAATGAGTGAGTATGGTTCTTTTTATATTTATTTGTTTTACTATTTAGGGAGAAGCGAGAATGTTTCTTTTACTTAGTATTAAAGTTTTAAATTGAATCGAAAATAAGCCACAATTCTCAATAAATTTTATATGCAACTATTTAATCGGTTTATTCGTGTATATTTTGTATTATTAATTTTTGGAAACTTGACATCTTGAACACTTTGCAGTAGTCTATGATCACTGGTAGACTGAGGTGGCATTTGTATGTCAGTTGACATAATTATTATATACCTAAACTAAACTACCGCCAACGATTTTTTAATTGCCTTGTGTACTGCCCTGGATTCCTGCAGAATGAGCTGACTGTATCTTGCCCTCTAGTATGGTGGTTGTAAGACTTCAATAATGTTATGAGTGGGTCTCCGGTAGTAGAAAGTTTCCAACAGTCCTCTCTACTGAAATTAGCATGTTTTTAATTCGTTAATATTAATTTTTTTAATAATTTAATATTACGATTATATATCTAAATTTTCAGCTCTACTGATTCTGATTCATTAGAGAGGCCAAAATCTGCTATGATGAAGGAAGTACATCCAGAGTATGATCCTCATGAACCCATGGTCACTTCAGCATTCTCTGAAGAAGATCTAAGAAAGTCCAGAGAAGATATATATGAGGACACTTATAATAATGAAATATCTGAATATGGCAATGTTGAGTATGATCCTTCAAAGACATTCTCTATAGACGCCAATGTTACTATATCTCCGCCTAAATATATACCAAAACAGGATAAGTCTGGTATGTAATATCTCTACTTAAACTTATTCTAACTTCTGGATCACTAGCTTTTACCCATAGTATCATACCAGTAGTCCCTATGATTAGTGCATGCAACCAAACTCTTCAACTTTATAATACTAGTTTGCCCTTTTTTAAAAATAAAACTTATACTTTAAATACCATTATAATGTAATACTTGTAAGATTCATACATCATTCCTTTTATAAGGTGACAATAAACATTTAGTATATAATTCACAATGCTAATGTCACTAATGTTTAACAGAAGCTGAGAGTGACCAAGAACCTAGCAGTACAGTGGAGCACTCAGCTGCAACTGTGTGGAATGGCTGCATAAACATGGTGGACGTGGCCAGGTTTTATGTAGCAGGGCATGAGGTATGCAGTGGATATGAAAAGAAAAAAATTTCTAGAAAAGAAACATTTTTTTAAATATTTTTTTTGTCAGTGTGGAATAACAATATACTTAAAAAAAGTATTAAAAAGTGGATTTGTATAGATAAATAAATATTTTTAAGTGGACATGATTTAAGTTCTTGATGAAAAAGATGTGAGGGTTATATATATGTATCCCTCATATTTTTAATTATTATAAAAAAAAAATTATTAGACTAATCGGAATAAAACTTCATTGTCAATAAATTGTTTAATTTTTTCTGTTTTTTTTAATAGTAGTATAAACTATTACATAATAGTATATAATTTTTTATATTGCAGGTTTCAGGCAATGCTGTAGATTTAGAAGAAGATCTCCCCACAGAATTAGATATAGTTGGTAGAATAAAGCCAGATACAGTTTGGGAGTATATTGGCAAGATGAAGCGCGCCAGCAATAAGGACATCATCGTATTGAAACTGCAGGCCGCCAATGACGAGGAGCGGATGCAATACATCGCATTGTACAGCTATCTTAGCAGCAGGCAGAGGTTAGTTTATTTGTTTTCCTAAAATAGATTTTTTTTACTTATTTAGAAAACGTACCCTAAAAATTTCCTAAGTGTGGAATAACACTTTAAAATTGTTAAAAAATAGATTTTTTTTATTTCTTTTTTGTATATTTTGTCTCTTATAAATTTCATAATCTTACAAATTATGTTAAGAGAGCATATTTTTTTGTTAATCTAAGAAAATAACAAAGAAAATATAGTCTTTATAAAATGTCAAATTCAAATCCTGAAAACAATAACAATACAAATGATTTTTACTTTTTTAATGAAGTATATAATTGCTAATTTTATATTTTTAGGTTGGGAGTAGTAAGAGTGTCACAAACACTCAATATAAAAGATTTCTACATAGTCCCGTTGCCAGCAAATACATCTCTACCTTCCACTCTTTTACCTTTGGATGGTCCTGGCCTCGGGGATGTTAAAACCCATCTACTTATCTCTATAATCATTAGACAAAAGAAAAAACGCCCAGGGTCAATGACACCACAAGATATTGTACCGGCTAAGGTTAGTTGAAACCAGAGCAAGCATGCCAATGTAAATAAATATTTATTTATGAAATTTTGGAGAGTTTATTTTGGTTGTACATATTACTCTGTGGTATTTTACATGTAATAAGTATTATATTGTATATGTATATCATATAATAAGTATTATATTGTATATGTTGCGTCTGTTAGTTGATATATTTATAATATGGAAATTATGAATGAAGACAATATATATGGAAATAGTTTCCAACAGAATATTGTGAATTATATCATTATGTATTATTTGTGATATCTATAATATTGTAGGCGTATTTGGAATATTTTATTTCCTTTCATCCCTATCCCATTTACCTTATGTATTGTATATATTCTAATGAAATCAAAGTTACTATAATTATTTTTTCTAAGTTAATATATTATTTTTATCTTTTTAATATAGTTTCTAGTAAGACTTAATAAAACTTACTACTTTTGAAAGTAAAAAAAATAAGTTTAAAAAATTTTTGACATTGTAGTTAAAAAAACAGATATATTGAGTCGAAATAAAAATTATCTGTGTATCGGAATAAATATAACGCAATACATTTCTAGTTATTTTGTATAACATTACGTGCTACACAGTGTTATTTTCGGTAACTTTGTATAGGTATAGATAATAAAAAAAAGAAAAATTAGAATTAAACTAAATATATTAATATAGTCAAAATTACAAACAAACATGAACAATGTATATGCAAGTTATTATAAAAGTTACCTTATTCATAATTTAAAACGCAAAATTATTATTTATATTATAGCCATCGTTGGCTTGAGTCCTTGTGGTATCCCTTTTAAAGCATAGTGGGCAGACGGAACCTTGTATTAAGGCAATGTGTTCCCCCATACACCGCTCAATTTTCGAGCCATTGCATACAAAGTGGCGGCGGTTTCCCGAGTGACAACGTCAACCCAAGTTTGAAGAATATAAAAAAAAGTTCTCATAATAATTAGATATTATAATAATAATTGTATATTTATTGTAGGTGGCGCGCGAGTCTCGCAAGAAGTCGTACACGCCGCCGCTGTCCCCGCGCCGGCGCGTGCTGCCGCTGCCCACCTACCCCTCGTCAGCTCTCTCAACGTCTGTCAAAGACAAAATCGCCGCGTCTCTTGGTAATTACTACAATGACGTATTACTCCCATTTTCAAATATATCTTTATCTTTAAAACACTAAAAATACAATATTTTTTATTAAATCGTTAAGTGCCGTAAAAATGCATTAAAATTTTGTATTTTCAAATTTTAATCGCAATTTTAGAAGAAAACATTAGATGTCATGTTTTCCTGCTGTGACGTCAATTGGTCATAAAGAAATGTGAGATTGTATATTCATATTGGTAATTAATACCAATGACTATTTACATAGGGTCCCTTTGATTGAATGACATTTTGTTTACAAGACGATATGGCGTCACCACAGATGCTGTTTCGTGTATTTAAAAATTAAATATTTGATAGTGGGATTATATTTTTTTTAAACTATGGTCTAAAACATCGATTCTCAAATGTACATTTCTTTTTGTGTTTAATGTAGCGGCGGCAGACGACGAAGAAGCTTACAGTCCGGGGTCGTCATCGGGAAGTAACAGTGCTTCAGCGCCCTCCCTACCACCAAATTCTAACACCCTTCGAACGAAAATGGAAGAATTGAACCGCCAGATTGAAGAACAGAAGCAACAAATACTAAAGATGACAAGGGCCGATTCATCATCAGCAAGTGGAGAGGTAGAATAATTTGTAAAATTTTGCTCGAAGTAGAAAAATATCATAATTGACTCGTCAACGCAATCGCTGTAGGTTCGATTCCCACTTGGAGGAATCAATTATTTTATTTCCTTGCTCTGGTAACAAAAAAAAGCGAGTTCAGTTCCTTCCGAATTGTGCGGAAAGTCGGTACTGTTTTAACGATTATTAATTTGTTATAAATGAACAGAATGAAGCGTATTCCCCGTCGCGGCCGCTGACGCCGCCCGCCGTGCCGCTGGCGGACATCGCGCTGCCTTCCAACCTGCAGGAGATCCTGGCCACCATCAAGCAACGCTCCGAGACCGCGGCCGACGTCGACATGCGCACAATGCCTTTGTCTTAGCTCGACATTTATTTTTATTATAATACTTCAGCTGTGCAGTGTAGCCTTAAGTTTTATATGTTATTATAAATATGAAATATTTCAGTGCATTCATATACAATTTAGTATGACTTGATACATATTTAATGAAAGTGGAAATTAGGAAAATGGATTAAAATATGCAAAGCATATATCGTTATAGTGGAGACTTGGATTGAATTGTGTGCAATATCTGACAATGTGACAATGAGCACATTTCAAAAGTACCAAGTGTGTATATTAAAACTCTCATGTAGGAAGTGTCTCAGGTTTAATTATGTTTAATATATTGTACAAAAATTAGATTTATAGTCACTTAAGAAAATGAATTATAGAAACATTTTATCATAAATTAATATACATTTCTAAATCTAAGAAATAAAATAAAAATATAAAATTATTTATCTGCCATTTTTATTTATATATTTTCATCATCATACAATGTCCTCTTTGAATTATATTTTTTTTCTTGGAGAGATTGAATTTTTTTTAAGTTTAAAGACTTAAAATTTTTCAATATATCATCTTTGGCTAATGGGGAATTTTCTAATTTTTTTTGCAGGGCCATTATTTTTGTCGCCATGAGTTTTCGTCTAGGAATATGTCTTAAAGAATATTCCCAATTCCCAGTTAACCTTAAATCTAATAATATTGGTATCATATGGTTAATGTTCAAATTTTTCTTTGACCCTGGGGCCCACTCTAGGTATCTATCTAAAGGTAGCTTGGCCATTCTTAGTCCATCTCTCTTTGCTTTTGCAAGAGACAGTGGTTCATTGTTTATCTGCAATGAAAATTATTCGATTTTTCATCAAAACATAGATAATATTTTTAAATAAACATTTAGAAGAATAAATATTTTATCTCATAAGAGTTTACAATACATATTACTTGTTAAGTAAACAAAAACTGAAAGTATTGTAACAATTGGTTGAGTTACTACAGGTTCGAGGCTACAAATAATGTAACAATGACTAACAGTGCGCTATCCTACAGGTAGTGAAAAGGAATGTTCTTTTTTTTAAGTATTATTCCACACTTAGATTAGAAAAATATTCTTTTAGAAATCTTTTCTAAACAAGCATACAAGATTTTTTTTTAACTTTTCATCATAGCTTTATGAGAATATAGGGCTAATGGTCAGTGCTTGAACATTTTCCAAGTCCAAATCCAGCTATATTCCAAAAATATTTTTTATTGCATGTTTTAGCTGATGCTAAAAACATTCAACATTTATAAAGCTGTATTTTAGGATACAAACCTGGTTGAAAAGTGATAACTCTCAGAATAAATGAATAGGATAGCATCACTGTTTTAGAGGCACCTCCCTAATATTATGCATTAAGTAATAAAAACCAACTGGGGAGTAATAAACATTGTGTATGACAAATTGATATACACTATACAAAAACTATTAGAAAATATATCATATAACTGACTATACAGTCAGTCAGTAATTAATAATATGGGTCAGTGTCATTAGCTTACATAATGATTTTAGATTTTGAAATGCTGAAATCCTAAAAGTAATTTATAATGTGGTATATAGATAATAAAAATATTCACCTTGTCAACCATACACCCAACTATGTAAATTGCATCAGGATCAAAACATGTTAATTCTTCTCTACAATGAGGTGTGAGATAAACCAAATTTTCCTTAGGGAACAGGTCTAAATAGCTCTTTGTGTGAATATTCATTGGAAACCATGGCTCATGTAATGAAGGTATATTCTTATGTAGTTGTTTCATAAATTCTCCACTATGATTTATGTTACATAAATGCAAATTAAAGGGTTCCTTGTGTAATCTATTATCCCCAAAGAGAAATGTAACTTGTTTTGCAGCATTAGTTATTTCTCTCCATACCATGTGCTCCTCATAAGAACAATCGATAACTAAAGATTGCCCATGCATCAATGATTTCAGAGTTCTGGAATTTCATTATACATTTAATGAATTAAAGCAAATATTTACATTAGCCGTATTTATATCAAAATTAACAATATGCCATACTTAAATACCTGTAATTGTCAAAATTGTTGATAGATTGGTCTCGAATTCTAAGAAATAGTGACAGATGTTGGATACCATAAAGTTGATCATCTGGATATTCTCTAAACTCTGGAGTTGGGGAATTCTCAAATTCTTTTCTTCTGGCTTCTTTTCTTGCCTAGAATTATTAATTTTATAGTGATTAGAGAATTTTTAAATTTTTTTTAAATAAAATATCTACTGAAAAAAGCTGCATAAATATATTAACTTTTTCATTTTCTTTTTTCTTTTCAATTTTCCAAAGAAAAGTTAGATAAGTAGATCTTTGATTTCTACTAGTTAAACTTAGTAGATGCTGCCAATGATGTGATTGAAGAATATCTGGTGCACATCTTCCATCTTGACGCATTACTTCTACTTCTAGCATTAAGATTCTTAATTTTTTTTCTAGATCTTGATCTCCTTTACACAATTGTGTAATCATATTATCTAAAATCAAAATGCCTAATATATGAGATATGTACATAATATGTATCAGATAATTCAAATGGTACCGTTGTAAGACATGTAAAGGTTATGATGTAAACAAATATCACATACCGTAATCGGTTTCATTGGCGACCTGTGTTACGTAGAGCCGTGATATTTGCTGAGAATGTTTTAAAATAATACGGTTTCTTTTTAATTCAGAATATACCACAGAACGTCGCATATGCGTTAAGAATGATCTCAAGCAATACATGATTGATATAAATGTAAAATCTATTTATTTTTGATCTAATATATCTTGTAGAACAATATTAATTACTCCTATTGCTTTTCAATATATATCATTGTAATAAATATTACTAAATATATAGTTTCACTTTGAATGGGAAAAACTTTAATTTCAAACTTGGTTTTGGAGCACGTCAATTTGACATTGACAAATTGGCAATATACTATATAGTATAATACATTATATATAGGAATACAGAATGTGTATATAAATTCTACATATCGATTGTAGATCCAAATTTTAAACAAACATTCGCTTCAAGGATTTGCTTTCAGTTATGAAATATATCGATGGAAAAAAAATATTATTATACTCAATAATCAAAAGAAAAATAACCGAAAACTAGGCTGAGGTGGAGCGTCTTAGAGACATTGTTATAATTATAGAATAATTTATATCTATACTAATATTATAAACCTGAAGAGTTTATTTGAACGCGCTAATCCTAAAAACTATTGGTTTCAATTGAGAAATATTTTAATGTTGTGTGCAACAAAGACAAGAAGCGTAGACCATGAAAAATGTTGCGAAAATGGTAGAGCAATAGAGTATCCGCACTTGTCATATTTAGTCAACAATTTATATATTTTTTTAATGAACACCGATATCGATGAACGGCGGCTGCACTTTCGAAAAGTACTCAGTGTATTTGTATTTTAGTGTATTTCAGAAAGCAAAATTAGAAATAAAAGTGCTCAAATTTGTGGGAACTTTAAGCACTTTTATTTCTAATTTATTATATGGATCATGTGGAACAGACATTTTTTATGGTTAAAGTAAATGTTTTAATGTTGACTTAAATTAAAAATTTACATAAAAAGCGGATATCTATTTTTATATTTAAAAGAAAGAAAAATACGAGGTAGAGATTTCGACTGTCCCACGGTGCTCTTGCCGATTTCAAATACGTCTTACTTGTAATATATTAGACTTTGAGTATGTTTTAGTGTTTAGATATATTCACAGATATTTTTTAACTGTTTTTTTCAATTCTATATGATAAATTTACAGTAATTTTAAAATACCGAAAACTATAGTACCGGAAAATCCTGATTAGTCACGGTGAATTTGATAACTTACACAAGTAAAATCTACTAATTTGTATTTTTTTGTCTTCCTAGCACCACTGTAATCGTATTTGTAATATCGCCATTATTATACTAAAGTTAGTTTCGACAAAAACTATGACGGAAATTTTTATGTTTTCGAGGTGCAAAAAAAGTTTTCCAGGTAGTGACGATGTTTTAAAGATAAATTAATTCGTTTTCTTTTCTTTATCACGTAGTAATTCAACAAAAATCTAACCTATATTATATTATTACAGCTAAAAACAAGATAATTTAATTAAATGCTTGTTATTTTTAACTTTAACTTTGTGTGGTACGTGACATTAATATGGAAAAAACGGGAAAAACTGTGATTAATAAGAATGGTAAAGCTTAGTGCACAAGGAAATATTTTTAAATTTTAATTTATTATTCATACTTAGAAGTTACTCTTCATAATTTTAGAAAGCAAAGCCGTGATAGTGATTGAGTCTGCAGTTAGTTGGATCAGACCCATCGCCTTCCTTCGGGATTACACCAACTGAGTAAAGATGCCGAAACAAACAGCGTTGGTGCCCGACATTACGTAATGTGAAATATTGTGAGAAAAATTCAATACTTAAATCTGGTTTTAAATACTGTCTGCCACATGTTTTACAACGATAGGCTTCAGCTGAAAGGTATATAAAATTCATTCTATTTTGATATTTATGAATCTAAGGTAATGAAGCTTCTGCATCGAGTAACAATGAAACACTAAGCCTTGATATAGCCGATGGTAAAGTTGACATGTCACCAAGTTGAGAGTCAAATACGTAGTGTGAAATGTGGTTAAGCAGCGAAAGTAGACGGAGTTACTGCAGAGATGGTCAAATATTCACGGCCAAATATCATGTGACTTGGATTTGTAATGGTATGTGTGCAATTTATGCTGGAAACCAGATTGAGGATACGCACCATCGTTTCATTAGCTTGCCAGAATGTTGAGGAGAAGAATGCAAGAAATATATATAGGCTGTAGTGGGCGGCCCAATTACACTTTAGAACTAAAAGAGTATATGGATCCGATCTTTTCACTCCGCGTGCGGAATTTCGTGGATGTAATAATGCATTTTACTGAATTGTGAGAATTAAATTATGCGACATACTATCCCGGTACAAGGTGAGCGGCCTCTTGCTCCAAGCTGTAAAGTATCTTTAAAGAGATCACTCAGCCTGTGTGGGTGCACGATCTGACATGCCGCCATGGTTTGACATCAAATCGACAGTCAAACAAGGCTGAGTTATGTCATATGGGTTGTTCTGTCCAAGGCGTGTGTTTACACGCTGACATGAGAGATAAAGCCTTAGCTACATTGATGGTGGCCAAACGTCAGCAAAGCTCCACACATTGCAGTTCTGGTATCGACGCTGTATACGGTTCTAAAACGTGGATATTACAGAAGAAGAATAAAAGAAAGAAAACAATGGAAAAGAATAACTTTTCCATTGTTTTCTTTGTATATTTTTATTATTAAGTTGGTGTAATAAAGTATTAAATAAATAAATAAATAAAAGAAAGGTAAATGCTGTAGAGATGCGATCTCTTCGTTCGATATGCCTGTCGTGCCGAGCCATTTTGCTGACCGATTCCGCATATCAAACAAAGTAGTATATGACCGTGCCCAAACTGAGCACGTCGAGAGAACGAGTGATGAAAGAATGGCAGAAAATTGAGAAAGGAAGAGCAGCAGTTGGTAAGTTGTTGGTTGGACGGGCAGGTGAAAACCTTTGTTTGCCTACGAAAACACCATCGATGATACTGGAAAAAGGTCACAAAAAAGCATGAGGGGTCCTGGAGAGATATAAAAGATGTAAAATTTTTTTTTATTCGCTTTATTCTTTATGATTTTACTTTCAAAGTGACAGTGTGGATATTGATTAAATTTTCCTTTTCATCACGAAAGTTTCAAATTAGTCACTGTCCGACATACAGAATTGCACAATATTTAGTTTTTTAATATCTATTTAGCATTTTATAGTATTTATTTTGTGATTATTAATATTTTGTTATTGCCAAGAATTGCTCATGTTGAATGTTATTTTTATTTTGTAATAAGTTTAATGAGCAATGAATACTTTTCTACTGTGAATTGTCCAAGAAGTGACGAACAAGAATTTATTTCGCTAATTATTTCGTAATGTGATAAAATTAAGCTACTTTTTCATTATTTTGGGAAAGAATACAAACACATCTGTTAGATAATGGAGTTGATTTTGTTTTAACACCTATTTTTGTTAGTTCTGGTAGATCATAGTCTGTGACGTTCGTCTTAACGTTTTGGGAAAGGAATATTTTTCGTCATATGTTGAAAGAAAACTTGAATATTTTTTTATATTTATGGTATAATTTCAATATGAATAGTATATTTAGGTAGTTAATAATATACTCTTTAATATCAGAGTAAATATAAGCAATTTTATGATATGCCAAAATAATATTTCTTATTCGTCACAGGGTCATTGTTCTGAAATACACAGATTTACTTCTCTGTGGTACAAAGTTAACTTCAACTTTCAAGGTAAGGTTACTTTAGGTATTAGGTAATCTACTACCTATACCTAACTTACTATACGGAAGTCGATAGCTCGTAAGTTTGAAATTGAAAATAATTCTAATGTCCGAATAGTTTTCGTCTTAACGTTTTGGGAATTTTATTTGACATTCATATTTCTGTTTGCCCTATATTAAGTTCACAACTACAGCAATATACACATACACATTATTATAGTTATTTTAAAGCAATTCTATTTTAAATGTAAATGATAATTTACATATTTTTTCTTACTAACGTTGTTTACTATATTCATGTTGTTTATTTAAATAAAACCGTGCTCAAGTTTATAGATAAATAATTTTTTTTATCATGTATAACCTTTAATTTTTATATTTATAATTTTTCCAGAAACCATAACGATGGTTGGTGTTGGGTTTTTACGCCGATCCATTATAAATGGCACCTTGTATTCTGCTGCGGCGCTCAGATTTGCTTCCAGTCAGGCAGAAAAAAAAGTATATTTTGATGTATCAGCTGATGGAGAATCTTTGGGTCGAATTGTTATGAAATTAAATTCTGACGAAGTTCCCAAAACTGCTGAAAATTTTAGAGCTTTATGTACTGGAGAAAAGGGATTTGGATACAAAGGCTCATCATTTCATAGAATTATTCCAGATTTTATGTGCCAAGGTGGTGATTTCACTAATCATAATGGCACTGGTGGAAAATCCATTTACGGGAGAACATTCCAGGATGAAAACTTTAAGCTGAAGCACACTGGCCCAGGAATTTTATCTATGGCTAATGCTGGACCCAATTCAAATGGTTCCCAGTTCTTTATCACTACTGCTGCAACACCATGGTTGGATAGAAAGCATGTTGTCTTTGGATCAGTTGTGGAAGGTATGGATGTTGTAAGAAAAATGGAAAGTCTAGGTTCTAGAAATGGGAAACCTTCAAAGAAAGTTGTTATTAATGAATGTGGTGAATTAGATTAAGGAAAATATGTGCTAAGTTATAAGTCAAAATGCTGTTTATGCATTTATTTTTATTTCTAAATATTTGTATAGTTTGTAAAATAAAATATGTAGATAGTAATTGGTACTTTATTTAGACCCTTTTAGCAAAGTTAAAAAGTATAAATACTTCTTAAAGATAAAAGTACTTTTGTAATTTGAACTATAATATATTTATACTAATACAAATACTATAGTTAAAAGAATCAGCTCCATGCTGTATGTATTCCGCACACAGCAGGGTAGGCAGAGGGAGCCTAGTCTTGAGACACCATTCCCCACTTTCCGCCGAATTCTGGCGGAAAGTGGGGAATGGTGTAGCGGATCTCAACGCCGCCCTTTACCTCTACACCAGAGCGAAGAAATGAAAATATAAATTTAAGAAGACAAAAATAATAGTTATTTATATACTATAGCCAATTTTATTTATATTCACCTATGAATAATTTTAAAATACAAATTTCGCTGTCTGGTAAGAGAATGGGGGCGGAAGTAAAAGCTTATATATATATATATATATATATATATATATATATATATATATATATATCTTAAAATTAAGCTAAATTTCTATTCTAATTTTATAAAGTTTGTTTGCATGAACGCGCTTATTTCATATTGAAGAAATATTTTTATGGTTGATAGCCTTTTTAACGAGGAAGGCTCTATTTACCGATGTTAATAATTTTAATGTAACACGCACAGCCCAATCTAGTTGTGGTCAGAGTTACCTAGGACACATAGAATCTATCTTAGTTGTTTTCATTTCACCATGCTGGCGAAGCTGCAGGCTATAATACCTTATCTTTTATATGCACAAGGTGCAAATAATAAAATGTAATTTAAAGGAATTAAATAAAAATGTACATAAAAATGTGTATGCAATTTTATTAATCACTAAATGCAACAAATTAGTTTAGAAGTTGCTATCATCAAACTATCATCATTCACAATCCACATAACAACTTTATCAAGTACAGCTAAGTCAGTATCAAGTCTTAGAACCTATTGTAATAAGGCATTTTTAGATATAACACTCTTCATATCAAACTATTTCTCTCTTAACAAATATATGACAAAAATTTACATGGATGCTTCATTTTGTCTTTTCTTAATATACAAGATAAATATTCAGTTTAAAAATATTTTATACTAAAATAACATTACTACAATAGTAATTGAGTTCTTTAGATACAGCAGCCTATGAATTGACATTTAGATGCATTCAACAAATATTATACCAAATTATATTAAAAGAAAGTAATAATATACTTATTGTACTTTAATGTACAAATAATCCTGATTTTTGTCTAAGAATCCTATCAGTATAAGAACCAAATGAAGAATCTTTTGATATATTTGAATTACAATACAAGTAATAGAAGAAAAACTATAAAAAATATTTTTGACTATTCACATCTTTTTCAAATTTGCTAACTAAGTATATATTTCTTAGCATGTATTCCAAAATCTCCACATTACTAGTATGAAAAATAATAATATGAAATAAAAAAATAATTAACAAATAAATTGCTGCTTGATTTAAACAATTCAATGTTTAGTTAGAAAAAGTAAATAGAGTTCATATAAATTTGTTAATTTACACTCTCATCACATTAAAGTTGCTCTCGGCACATGAGATCAAATAAATACAGTTTTACGATTATATGATTTATATAACTGGAGATATTTGTTAATAGTTGTTGTTTTTTGTTAAATAATAATAATGAGATTTTTTTGTACTTATTTGACGTTTAATATAATTGATCTACTGCACCTTTATGTAATAAAATGTTCTGAGCTAAAAGGATTTTTACAGGCTTCAAATTACTGTAGTCTGTTATTGGTTTATTTTCAGCAGGGCGAATAAAGGTAAGGAAGACCATCTCCACGTATGAAATGTGTCCACTAAAACAGATAAAATAAGGGTGGCCGTAGGATTAAAGAAAATTGTGGCACGTTCTTCGCAGTTAAGACTGTTAGATTATTTTCGAAAGAAAATAGAGATGCAAACAAGTCGAGTCATTAAAAATATTAATTATCTAAACTCAGTATATTTCACGTTTTCAGCAATTAGTCAGTTCATCATACCTTTCTTAAAATTCTCGCCATTTCGGTCGAACTTTGAACTATACTTTATTGTTTACTAGAATAGACTTTTTCAGCTGAGATGATTCTTCCTGCACCTGCTTTCCATAATTTTCAGTTATTTTATATTGGTTTAGGTGAGATGCTAAATTTAATAAAAAAGGAATGTTTTTTTTCCAAAATAATGATTTTTAACAATTAAACATTTATTTTCTTTCATTTAATGATAAATTACATTACTATTAAAAGTTTAATTTTTATAAAAATATTGCTTTGCACAGTCCAATATAGTAATAGATCTTTAAATATGTGAGACTGTAGTTATATTATTTAAAATTGCACATATTTAGCTATTATTGTAAAGGATATTTGGTATTATTACGAGATTTATAGCTTTATATCTTACTTAAGAGTTCTTTAGTGCTTGTTTTGATAAAATTTCCATTAATGTTAAAAAGTTATGTTATGACAATGACATAATTTTTTTCCTGTATTTGTAAAATTTAAGTACAGTTCTGGTTTTATTCCAGAAATAGTTTAGAATAAAATATAGTATTTTTTTTATGGCAATTTGCATTTTTAAATCTAAGAAAATTACCTAGGCATAGTTAGGCCAAAATTATAAGCGAAATATGCACAGTGACAGCAAAAGTGATGTGAGTATTAAACCTATTAAATTACGATCATTTTGACTATGAACACAAAATAAAAACTTACCGTTTTGATTATTTAAATATATAGCTACAGTAAGAGACGCAATGAGAACGTTTTATCTCAATCGCGATAAGCGTTAATTAAACTACATTTAAGATATGGTTCGAAATCACTCACGGTCGCTTAAGCGTAATAGAAGAAATAATTCGTTTAGCTTAATGTGTTATCATCATCCGTCCGAAGCGACAATTGCATAAATTATTCTTTCTATTCCTCTCAACACAGTGTCAACTGTCCAGTGCACAATGAGATTCGGGTGCGCTCACACGCTCGGGGCGGCCAGCTGGTCCACGCTGCGGCCCTTCTGCAGCTGCAGGCTCAGCTCGTGCGGCTCCATGGTGATGTGGTGCGAGGAGGTGCGCTTGTGGCGGCCGGCGGGCGGCTTGAGGTCGCGCGAGCCCGTGCGGCGGTGGCGCAGCACGCCGCCCGCCTCCAGCAGGCGCTTGGTCTCCTCGTCCGCGCGCTTGCAGGCCGGCAGCGGCAGCTCCAGCCCCTCCATGCTCTTGAGCGCGAGCTGCTTGAGCTGGTCCAGGCTGAGGTCGCGCGCGGCGGGCGCGGGCGCGGGCGCGGCGCACTCCAGCTGGATGGTCTTGGAGTCGTTGCGCAGGTGGCGCGAGGCCACCAGCACGCGCTCGCGGCGGCCCAGCGAGCCGCGCGGCTGCGACTCCTGCGAGTACTGCGAGTCCGTGCGCTGCAGCGCCTCCAGCGGCGTGGTGCCGGCCGAGCTGGGCCCCGACGTGGCGCCCGAGCGCAGCCCGCTCGCGTTGTCCGTCGACGGCAACTCCTCGAACACTACGATTAAATCAAGCGTTTTAATTTATATATCAAATAATAACCTTGATACAATTACCATTTTTAAATGGAATATATTCTTGCAAAATCAAAAGATAGCGTCAAAAGATAGAGTTTTGTTATATATAATATATTTTTTTCAATTAAATATCTCGAATTACATTTGTAATATACACACACATTATCACTTTACGCTAGTAATGTAACCTACATTTGTCGAGACTGATGATGGAGCCCGCGATATCTTTGTGCGGGTCGAGGGGGGCCGACGTTTCGAGGTGTCGTCGTCGACGCACGAGCCACCAGTCCGCCAAGAATATACCAAGGGCCACGATTTTTATGCCACCACAAAGACCCACGTATCTGGAAAATTAAAGAATAACAATCATGGGCGTAGGTAGAAACAGGAGAAAATTAACGCTATTTTTTTTTGTATTTACATAAATTACTTATTGTAATTTGATTTGCAGCAAATGCCATTTAGTGCGACGAGAATATAGAGACGTTATAGAAAATAGTTAAAAAACTATCTTGAGAGTTGACGAAAAACCAAAAAGGAAGTAATGGGAATTATACCATAAGACAAAAACAGTAGTAAAAGATTTAAGTTTAAAAGAAAAGTTCAATGCAAACAAGTTTTGGCGGAAAAGATGATAGAAAGAATGATAGATAAAACTAGATAGATAGATTAGGTTACTTTTAAAGGATCGAAATATAGAAAGAAACAAAAGGAATAAAGGAATAAATGCTGAAAGAGAACCTACAAGTACATAAAGTAAAACACATAAATGAATTAGACAGAATAGTGACCTTGGTCAAGTTAGAATAAAGAAAATAGTATTTGGTGTATTTCTTACACAGGCTCTTATAAAAATAAAACGTTCACGTTCATGAAATAAAAGAGATGTTTTAGAAGTTGACCTGATAAAAACTCCCAAACGAACATTAATATATTACATAAAAATGACATATCTTACGTAGACTGTGAAGACGTAGTAGAGAAATTACCAAAATCTGTATCAGATTGCTTGATTGTTAGTGTATATTTCCAATTAAAAACTTCAGTAAATTTTCAAGAATTGAAAATTTGTACTAGAACATAGATTGATTTCATGCGTCAAAGTATTCTATATATACCTGTATAGAGCCTGTCAAAGCGTGAGAGTGATTTTTTTATTTCACGATGTTTATCCATACTGTGTTTCGTGTGACGCAATTACGAATAGATGACCAATAACGTAAACACCTACTACTACAAAAATATTACTAAACAATGCCGATCTGCCACTTTTCATTCTCAAAAAACATACTAGGATACTAGGACGAGAAAGGGAAATCTCTCGTTCTATTTTACGCAAATCAATAGGTAAACCTACGACTTGATTTCTTTAATGAGGCGTGTACGGCGTTATCGCTTTCACAGGTTTGTGTCTGTGTGCGTCATTCTTGACTTATGGAGTTTTATTTTACAACGATAATTTTGTTAATTATTTTGTATGGAAAATCGCTTTTTCTTTTTTGGAAAAATCTTTTTTGTTTTAATTGTATTAGGTTTTTATAGAGTAGTTTAAGCTGTGGTTTTATTTAAAGTGGTGATGACAAAACACTGTGTAGATTGATTTTGTTTTATCATTATCATTAAAACAAGAGGCTATTACGAGGCCAGACGTGGCGCAGGGGCACAAGCGTGCGACTGCAAACGTGACAGGTTGTGGCTTCAATTTCTACTGATGAAAAGAGATATTTAACATTTTTATTTTCTCGCTCTGGTCAAAGGCGGCGTTATGTTCCACCACTCAACACAATTTTTTTCCAGAATCCTGCAGAAGGCTGGTAACGGAAGTATCTTAATGGAACGAAGTGTCTTAACGCAGGTTCTCAGGTTCCATCTGCTAATGGCGGGATACAGTGTAAAGATAAAATAAGAAAACTATAACGAAAACATCGCAGCTATTATAATTAACAACGTATAATACAACAAATTCATATGATAATACAGTAAATTTATTAATATATCTATATAAATATTTTTTAATTTTCGTCAGCATTCGCATTAAGACAAATAACTTAAAAATTGATTGTCCCAGGTAAGTATTAGTGATGTAACTTTATATTTTTGAATAGTTTTTTTTCTTACTGAAATTTCGTACAATTTTTGTGAATGTGAATGTAAATATGCTAGATATATGTGAATAATTTCAAATGTGAATGTGGATATCTGTTACATTACTAGCACCTATATATGTTATTCAATGACATTTCTTAATATAATGTAACCTTGGATTAGAAACTAAACTAAACGTAACATTTACATAAATATTTCATATACAGGTACAACACCTACGTACCTGTATCTAAATTGTTCGATGTCGTACAGCAGGCAGCGGCCCCCCTTCTCCCCGCTGCAGGACTGCTTCCACAGGATGCAGGTGGAGTCTATCAGGTTACCGAACACGATGGGCGCAGGGATGTAGCCGAACAGACGGAAGATAACGAATTGCATACCCAGAGCAAATGAACGTTCTTCCTCACTCACTGACCTAAAAGTTCAAATTAAGCAAAATAAATAAATATATAAAATAAAGAAACAGCACTTATTTTACGATTTATAAGGATGACTAACTTTTACCTGCAACTTCCACCCCAAATGAAAAAGAGTTATGTTTGACACATGACTCTTAGTTAAGTCTTACTCGATAATTGGAATATATAAAAAAAAAGATTGTTAAATGTAAACCAATACTTCCTGAGATTAGTGTGTTCAATCAAATAAACTCTTCAACTTCATAATGTTCATAATATTAGTTACTTAACTAGGTACTTACCTATAGATGTAAATTAAAGTGAACTTTTAACAGTTTCACAATTGAGTATCAAGGCGCTCTATAATGTGTATATATTTTTATACTATTTCCAATGCACTCTTTCAAAACGAATATCGTACATAAAAACAATATGTAGCAAACACCGCAACACTGACCTAAGCACAATCATCAAGAGCGGCATCTGCGTGATGGCCACCACGAAGGTCATGAAGAAGAGCAGCACGAGGAAGGGGAATATGGTGGTGCAGGGCGGGTTGCAGGCGCCGGCCGTGGCCACGGGCACCACCGTGACCTCGCTGTACTCGCGCGCCGCGCCCGCCGTCAGCGCCGACGCGGACGCGCCGCTCACCACGCCCACGCTCAGCCCCACGCCCATGTCGCGGATGTTCTCGTGTACGCCTGCCACGTGGGGAAATAGCCTTCATTACTTTACAGCATTCACTTTATTGGTATTTAATTATTTGTAACCGTAACGTCTGACGCTCCGTTCTCTCTGATTACCCCGATAGGGACACAGTGTGAAGCTAAGTAGGTAAGTAAGTAGTTATATGTAGCTACTAAGAATATAAACATTGTGAATTTATATTACGTTAGGTAACGTCTAAGTAACCACCTATTCCATTATTATTATACCATATTAAATATATAATATAAAACTTTAAAAAATAATATATGATTGTTATATCGTTGCGTGAGTGTGTACTGTTTAGCATTGCAAATACAACAAACTTTTTTTTTGTATGAAAAAAATCAAATTTATTCAAAATAAACTACGTAATTACATTTCCCTTTGAGACTGCGTGATATTGTTTACTTATCTTCTTATCAAATTATCATATGTTTACATTTCACAAGTTAGGTGTCATATGTTGTTAACCGAATACATGATGTACTGTGATGTTTATAATATTATTTTAATCATTATTACTGCACGCACTGATGTATAAAATGAGGCTCATCACCATCAACATTCATCTAGACCAGGGGTTCCCATCCTTTTCTTGATCAAGGACCACTTTTATATCATTCTTGGTAGCAGGGACCACTATGCATGTAGGTATAATAAAAATTAATTGTGATAATCAAGCAAAAACTTCGCCGCACCATCCCCAGTCATAAAATTAAAATCGTTATCGGACCATATTCAGGCTTCTACGGACCACTGGTGGTCCGCAGCCCACTGGTTGTGAACCACTGATCTAGACAAAAGCCCAAGAATTAAAACTTTACTTGATGAATAAGTTTATATTGCCATTATTGGTAAAGATATATCAATTTATAAATAAGTATCTATGACTTGAATTTTTAAATTAATAATAAACTGTATCACAATTTTTAAATATCATCATATTGTTAGCACATTTTGTAATTTTTGATAACATAACCAGAAATATATCGCATTCATTTCATAACCAGGCTAAATAAAATAATTGTACGTAAACGAAAAAGACATATTAGCTGAAACAGTAACAAGAAAAGGAAGCGTCGACACGAGCAGAGCGTTATTACCGCCCACTTACATGATATTATCTCTAATTTGTCGAACAAAGACATAAATTACATACATGTATCACGTGTTAAATGTATCACCGATAAAACAAAACTATTTATTAATTTGCCCTATTTTCTCTAATTTATTGCATATTGGATGATTACTATGTCAATGCATAGGTAATACATATTTGAATTTAACGTTGCTTTAAACGAATTATTATGTATTTTTTTGTACGAATTGAGTATTTTTTGTTATATTCTTATCGGTATTTGACAAGCCAAACCACAAAAAATAACGAAAAAGTGTCAACCAGCCGATTTTATCATCATCCCGACGACATCGACATCATACGACATAAGAAAAAAGTGACTAAAGACTTTGTTGGTAAAATAATACCAATTCTATTAACATGGTAATACATTTATGTAAAATCGAAATGATTCCAATATTTGAATATAGTTTACTATGTAGGCACTTTTTGTCGTTTTATTTGTCTTTGATTTTATACTCGCATTTGTACAAGTGATTGTTTTTCCTAGTAAAGTGACAAATAGATAAGTGTCGACAGACGAGGGGTCAGTGCACTTTGTTGATAGTTTCATTGGCATAAATTTTATGTTGTACATAAAGATAAAAATAAAGTTATTATATCGTGTGATGATATCTCCCTCTGGGGAAACACTGTAGGTATATTAAACGTTACATATACATAATGTTGGGTTATGATAAAGCTATAGGAATTTTCTTATTGTTTTTCGAAACATAATTACAACTATAGTATTAAAATATAGTAAAATAATGGTAAACAATTTAAAAAGTTATATCATTCTATGATTTTTAAAACAGTACCATTTAAATTTACGTGGGATTTCGAATGCAACTCCTTATAAACATTGTACCTGTCTGTAGGAGACAAGTTACATACATTTAAAATGTTTGTTTTTCGACTTAATTGAAACAATTCAATTAAGTCGAAAAACAATAAATTCTCCACTATCTAAGTATTATCACGTACAAGCGCAATTGGTAAAGTTGGAGCGCGAGGAGAAGGCGGCGCAGCCGGCGTGGCACGGCGAGAAGTACGTGAGGCCGTTGTTGCCGCACACCGGCTCCATGTCCGTCTCCGTGCACAGGCAGTTGAAGTTGCACGCCGCTGTTAGGTTCACCTTGAACGGCTCCGGATTGCTGCAAATCATTTAGAACACATTATCTTACCAATATTACAAATGTCTTAATTTGTGGATGGTTCATTCGTCGGTAATGTTGGCTTCTCACAATTTACGTAAATATACATATACGCTAGTATAACAGTAAGTTTAAGTGGGCGCCATCCATAAATCAGGAGCCATCCGAAATAATAAATGACATCAGAAAGTTTTTTGGAAAACTTATAAAAATTTGAACGTAGCGCATACATTCCGAAGCTGCGCCTCTTGGGAACCGTCCAAAAACTGTAACCACTAGGCCATACGTTTTTATATAGTTAGCAAGCAAGCTTGCAATTATTAGACGATGTTACAACTTATGTTGTTAGTCAACAACATTAAGCATGATTTTAGAACCAAAACCGAACGGAACGAGATAGAACGTTTTATTTAAATAATAAATGTTATTACAATTCTTAATATACATATATCACAATTATTTTGAAAGATAATACGCAGGTACTTTAGTAAATAAAGACACCGTAGTCGGTATTAATTATATTCGAAATAATTATATAAATCGTGATATAATTACCTGTTATTAGTGTAAGGTATCGTTGTTCCAGCCATTTTGATGTTATCGCAGCCAAGAAAGAATAATAAGGCATAGCAAGAAAGGCAGATTGTGTTGGATATCAACACAAACTGTACAGCGCCCTTCGGCCGGAGCTCCAGCCGCTTGAGAAGACACCCGCCCATGAATATACCGATACAGGCACCGGGAATGGCGATGGAACCTGTTCAAATATTGTGCTCAATATTAGAATCGTTTTATTTTTTTTTTACCAAATCATCGACATAGACATAGGTAACCTACCGTCAACACGGCATTCCCCACGTAACCCCCGCGCCCAATTTTCGAGACATTGATTGTTGAGTGGCGGAACTCAACGTCGAGCTTTTTATCTCATTACCAGAGCTAGGATATGAAAATAATTCATTCTTCTGGAAAATGGAACCGGACAGAAAACTGTCGGATTTACAGTTAGACGCTATTCCACTAGGCCACGTCAGCCCTAACATTTTAATGGTTGTTTTCTTTTATATACCTATAAAAAAACAACATTCTATTCTTTTTTCCGCAGTACTAGCAAATATAAACCTATACTAGATTAATTATTTACTTTATGTTTTAATGGAAACTGTAAGTTTTAAATGGCAGTACTTGGCAATGGCAGTCTAGTTAAAATGTATTTCTTTAACAAAGCAGAGGAAAGAAAGGAAAGGAAAATAAATGTAAACCTTATTTTTAGTGGAATTCGAACCCAAGTACAAATATTAAGTCAACTTATATAGAGACGTTTGAAAATAAAAAGTGGTTAATGTATTCAGATCGATAAAACTTTAGTTGAAAGGAACAATAACTATTATCTTTTAAATAATATCATACTTGATAGTATTTCTATTTGCTAAATTTGTTGGAAATTATTGATTTAGTAGTATTGAATCATGGTGACGAAGGCTAATATTCTTATGGCCTTGTATTGATTTTCGGTAAGACGAGGTCATCAAGTAGTCTTTCGCGTGTGTGATCGATGTTTTATCAAACTTGTTTTGAAATAAGGTGAAACGGTTATAAGTTTTGCGAGGCGTCAAAATTATACGTTAGTTGAAAATTTAGATTATCGAGGCGGTTGTGGCGTGGGGGATAGTAAACGTGATAGTCGTGAGTTCCAATCTTCACTCGGAAGAGTAATGAAATTTATTTATACATTTCCCCACTCTGGCGCTCGATGCGCGGCGTTGAATTCCGCCACTTACAACGTCTCGAAAATTAGGCGGTCAGTGAAAGAACAGAGTTTCTTAACATTAGGTTTCCTCTGCCTTGTCTTTAATGTTAACATACCAGTGAAAACGCTGGCTTGGCTTTTGCCGAGACTGAATTGTGTTTCAAGATATTTTGGTAGGAAGACCACGAAGCCAGACACTATCATAAGTTCCATACAGGCGCCCAGGCACGTCACAACGTATACCGGGTTCTTCAGCAGACGCCACATTGAAACTGGGATATCTGAAAATACAGATGATTTATCTGATATTTTTGCTCCAATAGTAAAGACAATAATAGTATAGTAAATTATTAACTTTACAAGAACAAAACAATATATAATAAATTCCATACCTTTGATGTCTTTTCCATAACCTGTATCTTTGATATCAGATTGTGGTTTAGCCGGTGTTTTAGCAGTAGAAGTACCAGCTGCGGCGGCAGCTTTTTCAACTAGTCTTATTTTTTCTTTTTCCCGTACCAACACTTTTGGGAATGAGAAGAATGGAATAGCGACCAAAATTAGGAGGAGGCCGCAGAGCAGAAAGCCGCCCCACCACATTCCTACCCATTTGTGATCTCCTGGACCTAAGTAAATATAAATACATAAAAAAAATGTTTCCTTCATTTACTTTACAATTTCAGTATAAATCTGTAATAATTACCTATGGAAATAATAGCACCAGAAAACGAGTCCATATGAAATGATAATAGATATGCACCAAGTAAGAAGCCAAGAACTGGGCCAAAGGCAGCCATACTGTACATACATCCTGTAAAAGAATAAAATTACGTAAATCCTATTACATTATACTAGTATGTAAAATTAAAATAATTAAAATATTATATAGAATAATATGTATTAAGTAGTGATGTAGGATTTAGTTTAAAAATCTATTTTCAAAATCGCGATGACATCGTTGTAAAAGGCTGCATGCAGTAATAGTAACTCGTCTACCGACTGCGGACCAAAAGTAGGTCACTCTAGTTTTGCGGTCCGCAAACGGTACGGATTTCGCGGTTAATACCAATGGCTTGAAACTCGATAAAAATGGCCGTCGAGCTAATACTGCGGTATATTTGTATCAAAACACATTTGTATTGTTGCGAAAACGTTTAAAAATAGTTAAATGTGAACAAGGGTCGACATTTACCTGTATGACTCGTACTGGTACTTAGTATACATGTACTCGTGAATAATACATATATTTATTAATTGTGAACGGATTTTTTTACTTTACAAAAAATAAAGATAAAATAAATTAATTTTTCGCAGATAAAAACGTATAACAGGAATATTGCCTTTTGGGAGGATAATAAAATAAATCTCATTTTAAAGTAGTGTCGCTTAAACTAGCAACTATAAATTTAATTTATAGTTCAGAAAACAGGTTCAAATTATTTCCTGTCATATAAAAATTGATTTGGAGGTGTTATGAGTGGCCCCTCTCAAGAGCAGTACCTAGTAAAGAAGCCTTATTTATATAACTAGACGTTTAAATTAACTTAACATTAAAAGTCTTATTTTAATTTAATTTGTATAGTTCATCAATAGTACGACAGTCTAATTTTATGGGTATTTAAAAGAAATATCAACATAGCTGAGTTTTTGTAGCAAACAATGATAATTATTCATATTTTTCTGGGAACATAAAATTAATGTGCAAAACATTAATAAATTATTTCATACATCAAAATAAAACCAATCACTTTTATATAAAGAATAGCAAAGGAATATTCGCTATACAAATGTATTTACGACCTTACATACATGATTAATTAAAATTCTACCACTCCCAGCACGGAGGACACGTGGGCATTGACCACAGCAAATATGTTTCTATCTGACACGGAAGTTTTATTATGAATAAATTGTTTGGCATGAGTGGCAGGCTGGAAGGGGTAGGTCAAGGGCGCTTTATCACGTTAGGGGTTAAGTTTTCGAGGTTGAGCAAACCGACCGACATGCCAACTGTTTACAATTCACCTTTTTCTAACATGCAATGATAGCACAAAATACATGGATAAAGATTGCACTTTAAGTTTGAATGTACGAGGTGGTTAGAGGGTGATTATATTATCAGCTTCACGCTGTATCCCGCACACAGCAGGGTAGGCAGAGGGAACCTAGTGTAAGACACAACGTTCCCCACTTTCTGCCGAATTCTGGAGGCATTGCGTATTAAGTTGCAGAACTCAACGCCGCGCTTTGCCTCGACACCAGAGCGAAGAAATGGAAATATAAATTTAAGTAAATATTTCATCTCCTCGAGTGGGAATGGAACCCACAACCAGTCGGTTTTACAGTCACACTTTGTGCCGCTGCGCCACGACTGGTCTCATATAAAATGTGATTATATTGAAAAGGAAAAATAGATTTATTGTTTCATTTAATTTAGAACCCTTTCATTCCACGAACTTTTGGATCTCCCCTCGCAGTTGAGCCAATTCACATTTAGCTTAGAGATTTTGTTGTGCGAGATGTGATTTGCCAGCGAATTTAATGATAAATAGGACTATGAATAGAGTACAGGTGGTAGACATGATCTTATGGCTGCTTGTTCTTATATCTAGGCAATAACTGTGAATAGAGTGAAGTCTAGGAAGGTTCGTTGAACTGTGTCGTGTCTGCACAATTTGGTTTACGAGTGCGGTTACGAGTAACGCGCCGTTCGGTCCTCACAATAAAGACGTGTAATAGCGTAGAAAGGTCGATGGAGGACGTGCGACGCTTACACAAACGATCTCGCTGTTCCAACATTCATTTTAGAAATTGACATTCTTTAAACTTTATGCTTTTTCAACATTTGTGTTTATTTTGTTGTGGTGTTGCTTGTATTTATATTTTTAATATAAAGATAATACCAATGTTTATTTATAACTTTAATGTAATTAGATATGTATAAAAATTTTGAAGTAGAAAAGTTGAAGTTTGAAGTTACATCATAATATAAATATTATTATAGACTGAAGCAAGGTTCCCTACATTCAGGAACGAGTTTCACTTCATGCGACTTAAGCTGTGGACCTAAGATTACCTCAGATTACACTCCAAGGTATGCTCAGTAAGTCTTCTGTAAACGGCTTTCTGTCGCAACATCTTATTAAAATATTTTGCCGTCTTGCTCATGTGTGTCTTAATTAGCTAAATGTGTAACGTAAGAGTGTCTTCTGCATTGTATAATTATTTACGTAAATGTGATGGTTAGGATTTGGTAGGTAGGATCTTCGGTATTCTATACAAAACCTTTGCAATGTATAGAATGCCTAAGACGTGTAGAAAATGAAATATTATTTATTTTATACTTTGCCTAGGTAATACCGATTGCGCAGCCGGTAATATATGGTATTTATGTATGAGACGGAGAACAAGGAAGGCGAGGGACGGGACTGCTGCGGGCAGGCAGGCAATAAAAGTGTTGCGACGTGCAGAGTTGCAGGGTTTGATTGGTATTTACATTTATATTAACGTACCTGCAGCTACTGCTTTAGTCGATTTTAAGCTAGACATATTAAATTTTAAAAGTCTCAAACCTAATTTGCACTTGAAAACCGCTAAATCTGTAGCTCGAATATAGGAATATAGACCAAGATCTATTTATTTTACACATTGTTATAATGGAACAAACAGTAGCGAGGTGTCTACTGTATACAATCCCTAGGAAATTTATTCATTACCTAGGTAAAAGATTGAATTTTATTATTTATTGTGATTATTTGTATTGTTTTTAATAATATATCTTTTATTGTATTTTAGTACAACTTACCGATATACATGCTAGAAGACTCTGGGCGTACGTGGTCATCTACGTAGGTGGTGCCCAGCGTGAGGAGCGGCGAGCCCCCGCAGCCCAATAGAAGTTGCGCCACCACGAATATCATCACTGGCATGAAAGTACTGGGCGAGCTCTGTTATAAGATGAAATAAAAATCTTTGTAAGCTAATAATATATTCAATTATACTGAATTAACAGTTTTACTTAAGTATATAATGACTCATACTACTAAGATAATTACGCCTATTTATTTATTTATTTATTTGTCTTTCTTCCTATGCCTATTCAGCAAATATAAAGAACACACACAAGATATATTTAAGATCAGCTTCACGCTGTATCCCCCTCACAGCAGGATAGGCTTTTTTTTTCGAACTTGAGGTTAATGCTGTTAGCCCTATTGGCCTTTACAGCGACACCGGGTGGGTAGGGAAGAGGGTACTCTGTCCCAGAAGAAATGCAAGCTAGTGCTTGCATTTGCTTGCATTTCTTCTGGGCCTGGCTGCTTGAGAGGAGTCGACGACTGTAAGGGCGCCCCCTGCGGGGCTCGAACCTCGTCTTACAACCGTCGAGCGGGCTGGGAATTTCCCTATGCTAAACAAAGCCAGCCGCGACGTGAAGCCGCGACTGGGCACAAAAATTAGACTAATCTAAGGGAGCTAACGGTCCCTATCCGCTGGGTCCGACCGCGCCGAGACGCGGCCGAGCCGTGGAATAAACTGGACTTCGTCGTCGATTCCGTCGACGACGGTGTTTGTGTCGTGTATGTGTAGTGTGTTTCCTACATACATACGGGGCATTCGCTAACGTAATGGCGTCATCGGGGTCTAAAAGGACGCTTCGTGGGCGTCTACGTTTAGGGACAGGATAGGCAGAGAGAACCTAGTCTTAACACACTCGGTGCCACATTTTTCGCAGAATTCTGGAGGCATTGCGTGTAAACTGGCGAAACGCCACGCTTTGCCACAATACCTGAGCGAAGAAATGAAAAAATAAATTGAACGAAATATTTCATATATTCGAGTGGGGATCGAACCCACAACCAGTCCTGTTTACAGCCACACACTTGCGCCCCTGCGCCACGACTGGCCTCCAAATATATTTAAAACACAATATAATCCAGTTAGTACAAAAGTATTAAACAAATCAATAACATACTTTAATACAATTATCGGGCCGGAGGTTGCTCGGCGGCAAGCCCGCTTGGAGCCTGCCGAGGCCACCCATGTCTTGCTCCAGAGCGTGCGACAGTCGACAGATATTCTCATCAGATTTATTGTTTGCTAACATTTCGCTGTTGGCCTCCGCTATAAAATGTGGCACAACAAACACTAGCGATCCAATTCCCATTATAACGGCACCTAAAAAGCGTTTAGCACAAATTCATAAATTTAGACGTTCAAATATATTTTCAACAATGAATTGGCAGAAAAATTAATGCAAATATAAAATGAAAGCCTCCATAGATAAAAAGAAAATACATTCCGTAAGACTTACCAACCGCTATCCACACAGGAATGTGTCTCCTACTTCCAAGGTACGAGACAAATATTACTGTGATAACGTTGCCGATCTCGTAGCTACTCGCTATGAGGCCCGAGAGACTTGAGGGTATTTCGAAGCGTTTCTCAATTGTTGTGATCACAGAATTTATGTAACCTGAGCTTAAGGCTTGCTGAAGCGTCACTAGGAACGAAAGGAAAAATACGAACACCTGTAAAGAATAGAATGTTTTAATCAAAACTTTAGTACGACAAAAGTATAATTTGAAATAAAATACAAAATTGAATTACAAAATGAAAGCACTAGACTTACTTTAATACTAGAAAATTGCTGGATAAAAAGCGGTCTCCATGTTAGGATACCGCAGTCTCTTGCGTCATGAGGAATGTCTAATATTTCTGGGAATAGCTGATGCGGTTTTTCTTTTTCCCTCTCTCGCTCTCGATCTCTGCGAAGCGAAATATCCATTATATTAAACAGTTATTAGGGTCTTCTAACTTATTCGGGCTATTTATTATTTATAATAAAAGATATATGTTTTTGATTTTTATATTTATAGGGGTTGTGAATTAATACCTGTCGCAAATCCCAGCAGAAGGGTTTCTGCTGTGGCACTTGGTGGACTCCCGCGGCGGGTGCGGCGCACTGGGTCCCGCTACGTCGCCCTCCGCGGCGCACCCCGACTCCGCGTATAGTCCTGTCATCGCGTACATTGACTCTTGTCTCCTGGGTCAATGTAAATTTTACATGAAATGTCATATAAAGTGACTAATAAATGTCCTTATCTTTTACGTTATACTTGAATATACAATGTATAAGTTATTCAATATTTAAATGTTTATTCATAAATTACCTACACAAAAGCAGTTATTCAAAGTTTATATGGAATTCATAAAATTTTATAGTAAGGTTTATTTATATTTAAGCTTACATTTAAGAAATGAGTACATGGTACCTTCCAAGAAGTAACCGGATCTGCTGCTCAGCTGTTACATCCGACATATTATCGACACAAATAACAAAAAAAAAAGAATACACTATCTGAACTACAATATGTTCACAAAGCCGCGAAATTTCCAAACGACCGGAATGACGTCATTATAACGTTTAGCCTTTCGCGATTTCACTTTTCTGAGACACAATTTCAAATCATTCATAAAGTTAACTTATTTAAATCCATTTATCTATAGAAACACGCTTGTGTCATGTTCACGTTGTAGAATGACTAAACTTGAGGCTTCGTTTGATATCGTTATAGGTACTGTGATTAGGTATTTTGGGCCACATGTCGCAAACTGAACAATATCAGATAATATAGTGCAGATGTTATCTAGACCAGAGGAGTTGTTAGCAATGACTATTACTCATATTTTTTATCTTACGTATGTATCGATACTTTGGTATTTCTAAAAATTTATAAAATGTACACAAAAATAAAATGACGCTATATCTGACTAATAAGATTCGGATTTTGTAAACTGTTCATGTGCTTATTGTAGATTCCATTCCAAAATAGCAGATTCAGACTGATCTAAATAAGTATATAAAGCTGCACGGTTAAATAGATGTATATCTCAAACTCCGTAAAGGGAAAATGTTATCCTTTAAATTTATTAATTTACAAAATGAAACATTGGGCTATTTAGACAATAAACAAAAAAGAAGAAAGAAGTAGGAAATAAACAAAAGAACAAGAGCGAATAAATCATAAGTTAATTCGATTGCTAAACACTTATAATCTTTGTAGACTAGGCCTGTATTTATAAATAGTTCTCAAGATGGATCTCAGAGTTGAGAGTGATTTATTAATACGGGCCTTAATAACTTATATTTACTATTGTATGCATTTTGTAAACTAAAGAGTAATATGAGTCATTCCCAGTACCTACTAGTATCCTAGAGGTATGGTATAAAATTTTATGGGATTACAATTATGACGTCTCTCACTTCAAATGAACGGTATAGTAGTGGATAATTTTACTTAAAACTATATCTATTACTATACTAAAAACTGGAGGACGTTCTCTATTGAATCAATGAGCAAATATGATTAAAATTACTTTAAATTAAAAGACAATTAACAATGCAACATGAAATCCAGCGATAAATTAAAATTTAAAAAAATGCACGCGTCGGGATCGTGCACTTTTGTATATATATATACTAAATGCATATGCATGCAACTCAAATTTGAATTCACTTTGATATACATATGTATGTACACAAGTCTCAAAGAGCTACATCTATTGAACAGTGTAACAAAAGGGACAGATATTTATAATGTGACAGCTATAACTACATATTCGCATTGTAGGAACGTTCTATCGCGCTTAGAACCAACGCACGATTTACGACGTAAACAATGACGCAAGAAACAAACTAAAACGTAATTTTCAGATTGCGATACCGGCGTTAATCGATTATTTATTATTGGTGTCTGCTAACTTTTCATCTTTAAAAAAATGTAAACACAGCATTATTTGTTTTGTATGCTTAATAAATCTTCCTTGTGCTCCAGAATAAGAGGTTTTCGATGTAGATATGCCGACAGTCCACACGATATGATACTATAATAAAGACAATCGTTCATCGACGTGACATCGTAACATGGTTTAACTTTAGTCCATTAGAAAATTGGTAACAGAGAAAGCGTTGCAATTTGTGTAATTTTGACTCATTCACCAAAACATAATGTTATGTAAAATTTCAATGATGACTCATTCATTACAAGTGGACAAATATAATATTTATTTTTATAATACAAAATTTCAGTTGAAGTACTCGTAGTAACAACGATACAATTATTTTTTAGTATTCGAGTTACCTGTGCCCCTTCCTGTGTTGCGGTGCGGCATTGGCACCACCCGCGCTCTGTTGTTTCTCGCCCTCGGTCATTTTTGTACAGCACTTCGAGTCTCACCGCGCTCCCATACCACTTTTCACGATACTTATCCACCTGAACCAAAAAATATATGTTAATGAACTTTGTCAGATTTATAACGATATCATTGTAAGATATATGTTTATTGCATATTATATATCAGTCTCGTTATCGGTCATTTATTATGTTATGATTTAACATACGAGATTGAAATTGATTGAGTTGATATGAGTTGGAAAATTATGAGTAACGCTTAGAAATAAATCATTTTCATTTGATCGGTTCCGTAGGACAAAACGTGGTATTAGGTCTCTCAATGCGCTATATTTTTTAAACTGTTAGAAATTGGAGAACGAAGCAACTCTTGATTCTCTATGGCAGTCTCACATGATAAATGTTAAATTAAAACGTGGAAAAATTAGCTAATAATTTCAATAATTGTGCATCTTGCACAAAAATATAGATAATAATAATTTAAATAATTAATAATAATATAAGTAATTCTAATGAAATGTTTCTAATATGTTATAACATTTTTAGTTACGTCGCTGTTTATTTTATATGAAACTATTATGTTACATAGCACGACTATACTCAACAGTATGTACAATTTGTGTATATGTAAAGCTATGAAGCTTCTTCGAACTTCAATGATACATTATCAGTTATTTTATTATTGACAGCATTGATAAAATCTGGTGACACATGTACCTACATAATATTTAAATNTATATATATATATTAATAATAAGTACAACTTTACTCAAGCTTTTACCAAATTCTGTAAATACAAAACTGAAGTAATACAAACGGTTTTTGTTAAACCAATGTGTTATTGTTTATTCTAGAATACCCTGGGGGGTAGGATACCATAAGGATAAGACAAAAATAAGCGATATGACACGCATGCTTTATCAGCGGTCCCCTCTAGCGATCTATATTTAAGAAAAAGATGTTTGGCAAATACGCGACAAGTGTTCACAAAAATGGCAGTATGTTTAAACAGAGAGCTAAAAATAGAATTACAAATTATGCACAAAAAAGTAATATAACAAACCATATGCCATAGGTTTATTATGTTATTTTTTTATATTTTATTTTTTATACATAATTTGTTACTCTTATTTTAACTCACTGTTTAAACATATAGTATAAGGAGAGCAGCTCCAATAATTTTAGAGTATTTATAACAAATTCCATTCCAATCTAATTCCAAATATATTTTCTTTGTGTTGTAGTTTAACGATGAATACCGCTACCGCACATAGCAGCGTAGTCAGAGGGAACCTAGGAACCTAATGTTAAGTCACTCCGTTGCCCTTAAGACATTTCCGTTCTATACCTTCAGCCGATTTCTGGAGGCAATGTGTGGCGCTTTTTAACGCCGCGCTTCCAGAGGAAATGAAAATATAAATTATAAATCTGTTGATTATTATATCATACTATAGAATTCCTATAGAATTAGAAAAAGCAATTAATTGACAGTAGTGGTAGATGAGAAATATCCGTAACAAGTATAATAAACCTGTAGGTTTTTGTACAAATAAGTCACCTCTACCGATTGTCTCACGATCATATCCAATAGGTCAAGATGTCTGCAAACTGGGTTGAGCAAAAACATTAAAGAATAGCTAAGAACGAGAGTTGTATCGATTTTTACAGCATAAATAATTAGAGCACCATTACATCTCACGTTACGAAATAACGGAATGAACATAAACAATAAGGCGCTCTCACGGTTGTATACTGTGTATAAATAACAGTTAAGATTAAATAAGTATATATTTTTTTTAACTTAACGCTATATCCCGTTGTATATAGTAGGGTAGACAGTTAACCTAGTGTTAAGACCCTCTGTTCTTCACTTTCCGCCGAATTTTTAAAGCGTTGTGAGTTGAGTGGCGGAACTTAGCGCCCCGCTTTTCCTTGTTACCAGAGCAAAGAAATAAAAATATTAATAAATAATAATTCATTCCCCCGAGACTTTAATAGTCACACGCTTGTGCTACTACTCCACGAAGGCCTCATATTTCAATTAAAAAAAAAATAAATCAGCTTCACGCTGTATCCCGCACACAGCAGGGTAGACAGAGGGAACCTAGTGTTAAGACACTCCGTTCCCCACTTTCTGCCGAATTCTGGAGACATTGCGTGTTGATGGGCAGAACTCAACGCCGCATATTTTAATCATATTTTAATTAATATTAAATATTACACTATATATTGTGCATTTGATAAAAATATAATTAGCTAATGTACGGCGACATAAGCACATATCAAGGTACAGAATGGTACAGAATAACATAAATGATTTTTATATAAGAGCAGTTGAAAGCGAAATTATGATTATTACATTTGTTTAATACGGAGTGTCTGAAAATCAGATCCACGTGTTGTTTTAATATGGCGCCCACTGGCCGAGTTCAGAAATAATAATACGAAGCACTTTAGCAAATATTAAAGATAAAAAAATTTATATTACTGTAAGCTGTTTGAGTAAAATCTGGAAAACAAAATTGCAACTTGAATCTTACTGCATATCTTGTTCTAATTAGGTGCTTGAAATTCTTATATGCTCGTATTTTATATTTTTCGTAACCAACCGTGTGTTAAATGTGTCGTGAGATCTAGAAAACAGACACAAGATAACGGGACATACTAAAACTCATATTATAAGAGTTTGTTTGGTTGAAAGTAGTCTCAGGAGTCACTGGTTGGAAGTATAATTTTTTGTGTTTATGTGATAATCCATTTATCGAGGAAAGCCATAGGCTATACTATATCACTTAGGTGCTATTTACGCTATTCTCTTTAAAATAAAGATTTATTCTTAAGGTTAATTAATTTTTCATTTTAGTAAAAATATTTGACAAGCGCCTCGTTGATACCTGCATTGTTGCGTAATAGCTTTGCAGCGTCGGGAGGATGCCAAAAACCGAAACTTACAAAAATAGTGGAATGAATGGACGCTGTGCTATGACGAAAGTGAAATAGAATTTTAAAGTTTTAAAAATACGCATATGTCATGTAAATATTTAATAAATATTATGTTTTGCATACAAAAATTGGGCTTGTAGTATAAAGTTTAGTTAGTAAAAGTTTTTTTTTACTAAAATAATATTAATACTAAAAAAAATAAATTAAATCAGCTTCACGCTGTATCCCGCACACATCAGGGTAGGCAGAGGGAACCATGTGTTAAGACACTCCGTTCCCCACTTTCTGCCGAATTCTAGAGGTATTACGTGTTGAGTGGCAGAACTCAACGCCGCGCTTAACCTCGACATCAGAGCGAAGAAATGGAAATATAAATTTAAGTAAATATTTCATCTCCTCGAGTGGGGATCGAAACCACAACCAGTCGGTTTTGCAGTCACACCTCGTGCCGCTGCGCCACGACTGGCCTCGGTAATATTAATACTCTAATATTAATACTCTGGCTAATATTAATACTCTTTCTATTTAATACTGATATTTTGATCTATGGCAATTTGGTAAACAGCTATTTTCTTGTCAAGTATGCTTTATCATTGGCGGTAAAAGCTAAAATAACTATATTAGGATATCGGTGTGGCAAGATATAAAACACGTTTGACCCATAATTTAGTGATTTATTTATATAGAGCGAGAATGTAGCTTCCAAGAAGCTTTAGAAGGATTCTTAAATGTCATTAATTGGTATAAAATATTGTTTATTGGTATAAAAATAGAAATTCCATGAATTATTTAAAATTTAATTAAAGAAATATAATTAGTAAATTACAATTTAAATTCATTTAATTTGTAATATCTGTTTTTCTATTTGTATTTTTTTTTGTAATAGTTGGTTACAAGTTAAAACGATTAATGTGATACTGAATCAATTAAAATACTGCATATTAATATTATTTAGCTGTAGTAAAAGAGTGTTTTGGAAGTTATTGACGTACACATACTAATGTAAATATATTGTATAAAACGGTAATCAACTGCAAATGGCAGGTTGACTTTCTATAACATTGATCATACTAGTGAGCTAGTGACTTATTTCATACATAAAATGATTATTTTGTATTGGATTTGGTTTAAATAAATAAATTTAGTTTCAATCCTTAAAAACTCAAGATTAATTTCAAAATTCATTTTTAAATGTATTTTTTATTTGTATTTCAAATCAAAAACACTATCTGTCATAATATACGCCCAGTATTAATAACCTATCTCCAACGTCAATCTTAGATTGTTTCATACATCTATCCAATCTCTAGATTGGATAGATGTATGAAACAATCTAAGATTGACGTTGGAGATAGGTTATTAATATTGGGCGATAATGTCATACAATTGGTGAGCAAGAAATTTATTTTGTTCACTGATACGATAATCAAAACAAGTTACAATTTACACCTAAACTATAAATTTTCTATACGTTACGTAATAACAATTATACCTACTATATTTAACATTTAAATAAATAGAAGTAACGTTTTAATGAAGGCTTTGTGAGATTATGCTTGTTTAATAATGTCAAATGTGCGTTTGCTATTTGTATTTCAGAATTCAGAGCATAGACTATCTAGACCAACATGGCGGACATCGTTTACTAGTAGTTGAGTTAGTAGTCTATGAAAATCACAATTATAAAATACAGCTTTTTGTTTTTAAAATGTATTATATAAAAAAAAATTGTAGTAACTTGTTTGGTATATTAAAGCAAATTTTAAAACTTTAAGACGTAATTAGAAAAGTAGCCTATTTTGTTGTTATGTAAAGGATTTTCATAAAACACTGTAAGACTATTTGTGTGTTTAATTTGACCTTATCTATTACACTAACACACAGGGGTAGTATAATGTATTATATGTGAAAGTGGGTGTGTGTTCAAGGTTATTATTGTGGCCATATTACTTGTGACGGTCGATACAATCGGTAGACCTTTCAGTTCTTCGAAGGTTGTTACTTAAAACGACTACAATGACATTACTTTTCTTATTTGTGTATAAACGATGATTGATATTGTAGTTATTTTTTTTTAACTTTACGCTGTATGCCGCACACAGCCACTGCTGTGTGGAGTGTGGAGTGTAGGAACTTGGGAACCTATTATTATTAAAACACTTCATTCCCCACTTTGTACCGAATTCTGGAAGCACTGCGTGTTGCCGTAACTCAATTCATTTCTTCGAGTGGGAATCGAACCCACAACTTGTCGCGTTTTACCGTCACACGCTTGTTCCCTGCGCCACCACTAGCCACGCTTTTATTCGTTTTAAGACCTTTAAATGTTTTTGTGTTAAAAATATTGATTAATTTTCTTATTAACACTAAAGTGTTTAAATTATGCTATATCTGTGTATTTTTCGTTTACTTATTACCAAGCTTTGTATGAAAATAATGTTTATATTTTATAACCGTACGGTTATAAGTCACAAAAAGTTAAGAACTACTTTATAAATGCAAATATTTTGAATGACCTCTTCAAACCATACGCTGCCTTAGGGCATGCAGCTGTTTCTCATTAAGTACAAAACTAAAAGAATAGAAGTGAGGTGAATAAAATATATTGTATACGGTAAATGTGACTTTGGAATGATTTGCATCTATTATGTGTAATAACATAATACATGTAAATTAAACTGCGTGCACATTTATAAAAAATGATTTTAAAAATTTTAATTCGAGTAGTTGAAATTTATTTAATATATATATTTAAATGCGATTCAATTTTCTCATCATATATTACCCACATAAAAAAATCATCCGTTATTGGGGCACTGGCAGAATATAGAATATAAAATCATACACAAAAAATATGGTGTGTAAGTGATTCAATCTTTCTTACTACTAGGTATATTTATTATAAAGAAGTGTTTAAATATTAAAACTTGTTTCGCACGATTTGGCTACGTGCACAGGTCTTATTAGATGCAGGCAGATCAGCAAAACTCATCGATGGACCGGTTTCGAGAGCGAAATGACTCATCCTTAATCTTGTACACGCTTAATTTTCTTTATTCTTTAAGGAGTTTAGTTTGTTTTATAGAAAATATTTAAAATTGTAAGCAACATCCATTAATACACAAATATTAATTATATATAACATAAATAATCAAATTGAATTGGAAAATTTGATTGAAAAAGAGTACAACCTTCTTTCGAGTTAATCGACTATTTTCAAAGACGCATTGCGTCAGTAACGTGAGGGTTTTAATGAGAGCTGTTGTGATTATATTAAATAAAACAAGTCCATTAATCTTCCACGGTGTAGAATAGTTCACTTTTAGCCCAAATACATTACCAGTTAATTTCCGCAGTTTTGTTTCAGCTGTTCTCAATAATAAACTCTTACATAATACTAAAATGACTAGATATATAATAAGGCACAAAGTGTGACGGTAAAACCGACTGGTTGTGGGTTCGATCCCCACTCGATGATGAAAGATGAAATATTTACTTAAATGTAAATTTCCATTTATTCTCTCTGGTGTAGAGGCAAAGCGCGGCGTTGAGTTCTGCCACTCAACACGCAATGCCTCCAGAATCCGCCAGAAAGTGGGGAACGGAGTGTCTTAACACTAGGTTCCCTCTGCCTACCCTGCTGTGTGCGGGATACAGCGTGAAGCTGATTTATTTATTTTTTATATAATATATATAGGTCATATAGGGGAGAGGGGGGCACATTCGAACGATTTTGTGTCATATCTAAAAATTCTAGTTTTTAACTTCTTTACAATTTCACAATACTTAGTCCAACTATTGTGCCACACAATCGTAGCATCATATGTAGAAAAATATATAAGTTAAAGGTGCAATATCAACTTTAGTAGCAGTAGTCAAATGTTCAAAGCTGCCCCCCTTCCGGGGTATTTTTTCGTTATTTGAGGCTAATTAAAAATTAAACCGTTATGTTATAGCACTCTTAAAGAATGTAGCTTTCATACAAAATAAAAAAGATCCGACCAGTAGTTCCAGAGATATTAGCGTTCAAGCAAACAAACTATGGATGTTATTATATTTCAAAAGTCGCACTGTGCGACTGTAAAAGTAACGTTTCCGAGTTCAATTCCAACTCGAGGGATTGAATTATTTTTATTATCTCACTCAGGTAAGAAGCGCGGCGTTGGGCTCCGTAACTGAACATGCCACTCTACTAGTTTCTCTCTGCCTACCTCTTGCCCGCTCTACTTTATACGCAAGACACAGCATGAAAAGTAAAAAAATCTTAAATAAATAACAGAAAAAATAATAATAAACAGAATTCTATTTTCTGGTCTTTTAAATAAGTTGGTTAAGAAAACATTTAATTAACCTTTGCTTTACAACACTTTTCCAAGATTTTTTACTGTGAGAATATTTTCTTTCATATTTCAAATAAGGTTTTTAACTTTTAAAGCGTCCNGTGCTGCCACTACTCAAAAAAAATCTACCAAAATTTCTTTTTAAAATAGCTCTGTTAACACATATTTTCAAAGGTGCCCCTGTTCTAAGCTACCCCCCTCTCCCCTACATAAAAACAAAATAGCTGTTTTGTCAATATGGTATTGTATGGTTTTTTGATTATGGCGTTCCGAGCGATTTTGTCAATATATCAATGTATTGTGTAGGTCAAATGTCATGTTGAGCATATTAAAGTAATCGGAAAATTATAATTTATAAATTTCAGTCTTGTTTTTTTATAAATCGCTATTCGGTTGTATTTGACATAAGCTCCAACTTCAACATATTTGCTATTTTTATATACTGCTGATAACGGTTAAATCTGTTCAAGTATACGAGTATCCTTGTAAGCAGAGTTCAGTAGGCTATATAATATATTACATTTGATAAGTATTAAAGTTAAGTACCTAATTATTTAAGAGTAATTATTTAAAGTTTAATTTAACCGTTAAATGTACACATGTATATACATGTGTTTTTATTTTAATTGACGTTTGTTTATAAATGGTGAATAAAAATTTAGTAACAGCCATGATATTATTGATCAATAAAATATAGTGTTATATCAAAATAAAACAATCTTTTTACTAATTTGTGTTTCTTTGTATATTTGACAAAGTGACAGGATCCTTCACTCCATTCCCCAAAATGATTTCAATTCGGACAGAATTCGTTGATTTAAACATTTGTAGACGAACAATCGAAAGTAAGATTTAGATTATTTACATCCTTATACATAATCCACTGATTTGTTTAAGCTCAATTGATAGCTATTTATTACTTATTTGTTTATTATATGTTAGTTACAATACTTTACGTCATATTTTTACTTTATTTACCGACTACTTACATAAAAGTATAACATTTTAAATGACATTTAATAATAAAAATTATTGTTATAATGTAAATGCTGAGAGTAACTACTTAAGTTGGTTGATACGTTATCAGTTTTATTGCTTGTATAATTTTAAAATAAACATACTTCTTTATTTAACAATTTTAAATTGTTATCCTACACTTAGGAAAATACTTTTTAGAAAACGTATAAAATTTTGAACGTACCGTGATTTGGGACAAGAGGCACGGGTTCAAATCTTACTACGTTCAATTTTTATATGTTTTTATCGTATTAAGGCATGTAGTTTAGTAGGATAATTCATCCTAGTACAGTGGTAACTCTGGTAACCATTGACTTTAATAAAGGAATAACGTCACAGCAGTAATTTACTAGTATAACCGGCCGTATTTGAAACGTTATAACGCAAGTACATACATTGTCCTTACTAGAAATAAAAGTGATAAAAGTTAAATCATAAGAAATTCAAAACATCAACGATTAAAGACTACATTTCAGAAATTTTAAAAAGATATATAATAGTAAAATTAAAAATAATTTTTTAAACTTTTTTAAAGTGTTATTCCACACTTAGGAAAGAAAAATACTTATTTTAGAAAAACGTATAAAAAAAAATGTTTCCAGGAAGCGCGGGTTCGAGTCCCGCTACGTTCAAATTTTTATACGTTTTTCTAAAATAAGTATTTTTCTTTCCTAAGTGTGGAATAACAGTTTAAAAATGTTTAAAAAATATTTAAAAAATAGTATTCTCTCTTGCCAAACGATAATTCTTAGTAATTATCTTTGGGTAGCTGAAATTTGTAAAAATCTCCCTACAGAGATACTAACAACATAAAAAAAAAGTTGTAACAAGCGTATAAAAATTTCGACGTGGCTTGGCGAGAACGTATGGCTTAGTGGTCAGAGCGCCTGGTCGGTTTCCAGGAGGCGAGGGTTTGAGTCCCGCTACTTTCAAATTTTTATACGTTTTTCTAAAATAAGTATTTTTCTTTCCTAAGTGTGGAATAACACTTTAAAAGTGTTTAAAAAATAAGAAAAATACTTATTTAGAAAACGTATAAAAATTTGAAAGAAGCGGGACTCCAACCCGCGCCTCCTGGAAACCCACCGGGATCTGGTCGGTTTCCAGGAGGCGCGGGTTCGATTCTCGTTACTGTCAAATTTTTATATGTTTTCTAAATAAATAAAAATAAAATTGTTAAATATGGATTGTTTTTTTATTTACCTTCAACACTTGAAGAGCAGCAAGTCGCGCCTCCTGGAAACTGACCAGGATCTGGTCGGTTTCCGGGAGGCGCGGGTTCGAGTCCCGCTACTTTCAAATTTTTGTACGTTTTCTAAATAAGTAAAAATAAAATTGTTAAATATGGATTATTTTTTAATTTACCTTCAACACTTGAAGAGCAGCAAGCCAAGCATATCAGTATCTGGAACAATATAATCATACCTTAATTGACAATAAATAGTTCGTCACGATGTAGTTAGAGTGCTCCACTTAAAAAATCCATCTTTTAAAATTATTTTCAATTATTTTATTTATATTATATATTAGTGATCGGATTGTGGTTTCGTCTACGACTTCTTATTTTTATATTATAGCCTAGGAATATATATATATATATATATATATATATATATATATATATATATATATATATATATAATTTAAAGAATTAAATTTAAGTTCGTAGTTATATTTTGTGAAAGAAATGTTTGTTTATGATAATTAATAATATATGATAGTATAAGTGTTATGGAACTTGATGTTTGCTTTATTTTTTGGCGGAAGTAGGGTAATAAGCAGATAAATTGTTCTGTTTGTAACTGTTAGATGTTTATATAATGATATCTTTTATGACGACCGCAATTTAAGGCATACATTATTATCTCCTTGTGTAGAATTATAAAAAAAATTAAGATGTAGTAGAAATTTAATATAATAATATACTAAATAAACAAATTTTATGTAAATATAAAAGAATTTGGGTAAATAGAAAATATGTAATATGTACATATTACTTTTATTGCTCGTTTCGATTCAGACCATCTAAATATAACTAACTGTGCCACTTAACAAACGTCGCTAGGTAAGTACTACTTGCTGCATATATTCGTATTTAAATCGATTTAAATGACAGCTATACTTTCAGACGACACTATCTTTATTATATATAATGGTATATATAATGGTATATATATGTATATCACATGCATATTTCATCAAATTGATGTATAAAATTTGATATTTTGATCATTGACATAATTGTTTTGTGTAATGTTTAATCAATTTTAATTATGTGCACGAAAAGAATAGTTTTTTTTTTACTAATAATTTTATTCTATTACAAAAGCAATATAATCTATTATCGTTTCATTTGTCAAATTGGTCGCGGCTTTCTGAGCTGTAAAGTTTGCCATGAATGCAATATTCTCACCATGACTCACACTCACACTTTATTAACGCTTTCTCCACTTGGAAATTCCCTATAATGCCGTCGTTTGTTTATCATTTCCTTACGATTTAATATATCGCTTATTTTCTTATCATTTGTCCTTCTTGTTTATGTATAATTTTAAATAAGATATATAAAAGCAAGTTATAATCAATGACAATAAAAAATATTACATAGGGTTGCAAGAAACCTAGACGAATGAGGTGAGCGACCGTCCACAGGTCATCGTCGCGTATCCATCGGCAACGCACTGATTCATCTTGCACTTGCATTTTGTAATATTCGCCCATGATTATGTAATAGTAAACCGTGAGTACATAATATTATTATAATTATAAACTAAAAATATACATAATTAAACTTGATACCTATAGATTACAGGGATGTTAATATTTACCAAAAGATAATTAAATAGGAATACATCTTCTTCATCTATTGAAGTATTGTTTAATAAATTTATTAAAAAAAAAACAAAGAAAAAAGTAAATAATTGTCAGGTTACTTGGAGATATTCATGTACCTACTACATTGTATACAAGTTTAATACTAACATTAGTTTTAGCTTAATGACTACCCCAAGCGTTATACATTTTAATAGCATACGTATACGGCTTGATTATAAAACATATAATCATTTGGGAACCTAGTGTTAAGACATTTCGTTTTCATTTTTCGCCGAATTCTGGAGGCATTGCGTGTTGAGTGACGGAACTCAACGCCACGCTTTGTCTTTTTACCAGAGAAATAAAAATATTAAATATTTCATCTCCTAGAGTGGGAATCGAACTCATAACCTGTCGCACAGTCACACGCTTGTGCCCCTGCGCTACGATTGGCCTCATAAAAATTGTAACATCAATATATTTTATTGTACTAATATTATGTAAAGCGGCTGAAAGGTTAGACTTCATTTACGATATAGGCCAAGATCCCAGGGCCCCCAGACCTACGTCATTTTAGCAAAGCTGAAATTTTGAGGACTATTAGTCTAACATGTACCTACTTATACCTACTTAAGACAGTATGCATACTCTCAACTTGAAAGTGGGGCCTTTTCAGAGGTAGCGCCAAATAATGGTATATCTCTGCCTGGAAGGATGATTCAGCCATCGAATTGGTCTGGGTACCTATAAGGGGTCTTGAAATAGTCCGTATATGATATATGTAAAATTATAGCTTGCTATTATAACGTAGTTTGCCCGAATTTTGAACAACCTTTGGAACGTTTGGCCGGAGTCAAGACCCACGTAAAGGGTCTGGTGATAATAAATATACATTTTTTTACATTATTCTTAAAAACATCACTTTAAAGGGCCCCACTTCCAAGTTAGTACGCATATATACATAATCTAAACTACATATTACACTATTTACTCAAAATGTCAGGTTTGCTAAAATGACGTAGGTCTGGGGGCCTTGGGATCCAGTCTAACAGTTCGATCTATTTGTCTCTATTCGCGTGCTGTTCGTGAGGTTATTTAGTAGGTAACGGATTAGGCAATATTGGGTGACGCATGGAATTTTTCTAATTCTGGGAGTGTTTTAGTATATCAGAATGTATATTTTTTAAACCTCACAATGTATCCCGGTTACAGTAGGGTAAGCAGAGGAAACCTGATGATAAGACACTCTGTTCCCCACTTTGCAATTTTATCGAAGCAATATTATTGCGTGTTGAGTGATAGAACTCAACGCCCGCTTTGCTTTTCATTACCTGATAATAATAAAAATAAATAAAGCGAAATACAATTGAAATCCACGTGTCCTATTCCAATGCGAATTTCGGCCAACCAGCTGCGCAATAGACGATATGAGGTCATCGGCTTGTGCATTGAACCGATAACGAGTTTCTTTGACCCTTATTACTGAATGTATATAAATTTAATAAATATTAGAATAATATTAGAAGACAGAGAAAGAAAAAGTATAATCATGTAAATTATAAATCGACCAGGGTTTTTAAGGTAAAAGTGAAAAAATTGGAAATAAGATAAATTGGTTTCAGCTTAGTCATCTAAAATTTGGTATTAACTACATATTCTTATCGTCAATATAGCGTTTGTCCTGTTTCATACTCACTCTTTATCGTCAGTTATATGCATTGCAATATGCACCTTATAACGGGCTTGTTTGGCTTCGTATTTATGAACGCAAGATTCCCATTGTTCTTTATAGAAAGTGCAGCTCATGAACTCTGATCACGACAAGCATTCTAATTACTCGACCACTTTCAAAACGAATCTCGTTTGTGTCTTAATATAAAAAAGGAATAATATTTTTTTTTAGCTTCTTGCTTTATCCTAGCGATGACTAGTTGATGAAGACTGAGGAGTATAGAGACCTTATTGATCGTGTTTAGAAGAATAGACAAGAGTCTATTTGAAACACACGATTTTTTTCAATATGAATATCTGTTTATAAAATATTATTTAAGATATGCTCATGAGAGTTCTATATAAACGTGCCATTTCTGTATAAACACTTTTCCATATAAGGTAATCATAAAAAAACTGGTACTTAATACGGAAGTTAAAACAGAAACAAAATGTGGTATAAGTTTTTCACGACATCATAACTATATTTATGATCATTTAATTGTTATTTATTTATTGTCATGACTTTATTGTATAGATGAATCTTAATATAATATATACAAGAGTGTGACACTGACTGACTGACCGCAGCTACAAACAAAGCGCATCCATAACGATAGTGCTAAGGATTGTTTCACTATAAATATATAAAAAATATTTTAGGAGTTTTTTCATCACAACTCAGATATGGAGATATTAATTGAAAATAACCATGGAAGAAAATAAATTTGTCAAAAATAGTAGTTTCCGAAGATAATTCAATCTAATTTGTACGTAAGCTCTCGATATAATATTTTTATATAATAATCCCTCATTTAGCATTTTCAGTGGGGTTTTATCAAGGTAAAGTAATCACCTGGGGTGTGACGCTTGTGCGCACCCGAACAAACGCCAACAACCTTGCAAGGTCGGCCGCCCGGCATTAGAAAATAATCTTGTTGTTTGTTATATTGGGTACTTATTAGATAAGTATAATCAACTTTTGTTCTCTTTGCATAGCTTTAATATTGACAGGAATTTAAAATAGGTACATTTTAAATTCTGCTTTACGATGAAATGTTTATTATCAAATTTTATTACATACTTAATTTACTTAAGAGTTACTTAAGTATCTTGTTATGTTTTAAAAATTATAAGATACTATAATATAATAAGTCGTGGCGCAGCGGCACGAGGTGTGACTGTAAAACCGACTGGTTGTGGGTTCGATCCCCACTCGAAGAGATGAAATATTTACTTAAATTTATATTTCCATTTCTTCGCTCTGGTGTCGAGGTTAAGCGCGGCGTTGAGCTCTGCCACTCAACACGCAATGCCTCCAGAATTCGGCAGAAAGTGGGGAACGGTGTGACTTAACACTAGGTTCCCTCTGCCTACCCTGCTGTGTGCGGGATACAGCGTGAAGCTGATTTTATAATATAATAAAAATATTTATTATTATTATTTATAATATTATCACTTATACACGTATTAAATATATAATATTTATGTAATATTTTTTAATGGATTCTCTTATTAATACACAATATTGTGTTAATATTAATTTGCAAATTAATTGAGTTCAACGCAGAATGCTTCTTGTTTTAACAAAGAAGTGGCAAAACAAACAGTAGCTACGCGACAGTTGAACATTGCTGCGGACCTGTCCTTGTCCAATCTATTGTGTTACTTCCAATATAAATGCTGAATGGCAACGGCTGTCGGCTCCCCGTCAGACACATAAACTAAGTATAATAAATGATATCTTGAACAACTGTGAAATATTTTTTAATACAATAATAATAGTGATGTGTTTTATAATAATAATTATCCACATAACGCGCCATGCGCATAACTCCGTAACAAAACACATCACTTTATGCAAAAATGATTTATTGTTCATATTTCCGACACATACGAAGTCATGCTTGTGTCAGTTAACTTTTGCTATTAAAATAAATAAATCAGCTTCACGCTATATCCCGCACACAACAGGGTAGGCAGAGGGAACCTAGTGTTAAGTTAAACACTCCGTTCCCCACTTTCTGCCGAATTCTGGAGGCATTGTCTGTTGAGTGGCATAACTCAACGCCGCGCTTTGCCTCGACACCAGAGCGAAGAAATGGAAAAATAAATTTAAGTAAATATTTCATCTCCTCGAATGGGGATCGAACCCACAACCAGTCAGTTTTACAGTCACACTTTGTGCCCCTGCGCCACGACTGGCCTCGCCTCTCACCTCGCCTGGACTTTTGCTATTAAAGTAATATTTTAAAATTGAATGGAAACTATGTAATATACAGGTGGATGCACATAATTACCACAATAAAGAATGTTTTAATAGGAAATATCCTAGTATAATAAATATCCTAATCGAATTATTAAATGTACAGTGTAAATAACATTTTTGTATATGTATAGTAAAATTTTATTAAAAAAAAATATAAATATATGAATATGTTATAGGCAGCGCAACAATATATATATATATATATATATATATATATATATATATATATATATATATATATAAATTTTTTGCAAAACTATGCAGTGTAGTCTACACTGCATAGTTTTAACTACTTTTATAAATATTTACCATATATTTAACTACTTTTATAAATATTTGTCGAACTATAACGATTTACACAACGATTCAAATAATATTCTTTTTATTTACCTAGCAACATTTAAAAGACATAAAATAATGTATTTTCAAGTGCATTTCGAGTAATACATTTACATATGAAAGTAGCTCATAAGTTTTATATATAATAATTAAATAAAATAGACTACTCTACCTCTCACCGAATGAACTATTATGACGAGAGTACGGCAGGTACCGAGCATTTCGCACGAGCTCATGCTCCGCCGAGCTGCGGCCGCAGTTCTTGCGCAAACACTTGCGTCACTAAATACAGAGTGCGCTCTCCTAAGACGTAGGTATTTAAAGTTCCTTTTGGGAAATCAAATCCTGTTCTCATAATTACATATGTGTATATGTTGGTACTAACGGCAATAAATCATAACATTAATTCACCTCTTCCGTAACCTATATGGTTTTAATGTATGGTACAATAATGTACTGATAAGATTAAGAAATGCAGATTTAGTGTGGTGAGCGGATGATTTTTTTCATTATATTTTATTACTATAATATTTCTAATAATTAAGAAAATAATAAAATGGTGAGGATTAATTATATAAATCTTCTTTGTTCAGATGAAACTAATAAAGCGAATACTTATCTGTTGTTAATTTGTATATATTATACTAAAATCGGAATAAGGTCAAAAACGATAACTGCGATGCGAAGGCAAGACTATGGCATTGACACACGTGACGTTGTCACTATCCCGTTGCAAAATCAACGAGGCCGCCATTTTCAAATACATGTTATTTGGTTAAACAATCTGAAAACACATATCTGTGCTGCGATACAGTTAATTAAAGGAAAATTAAACGCAAAGATCAAATTTTAGTTACTTTTTTTTAGCTTCACGCTGTATCCCACACACAGCAAGGTAGGCCTAGTGGGGAACCTAGTGTTGAGACACTCCATTCCCCACTTTCTCCCGAATTCTGGAGGCATTGCGTGTTGAGTGGCAGAACTCAACGCCGCGCTTTGTCTCGACACCAAAACGGAGAAATGGAAATATAAATTTAGATAGATATTTCATTTCCTCGAGTGGGGATCGAATCCACAACCAATCGCTTTTACAGTCACACTTCATGCCCCTGCGCCACGACTGGCCTCACATTTTAGTTACTCACTTATATAAATATTCAATAGCTGACATTAAACTAATTAATTCGGTGCGTTTAATACGTCGTGTATTTATATACTACTAGGTTTTGATCTGCGTAGTCAAACTGAAAAATTATATGAAACATGACACACTCTAGAGGGCAGTCGTGGCGCAGCGCTACGAAGTGTGACTGTAAAATCTACTCGGTTGTGAGTTCGATCCCCACTCGAGGAGATGAAATATTTACTTAAATTTATATTTGCATTTTCTTCGCTCTGGTGTCGAGGCAAAGGTGTGAGTTCAGCCACTCAACATGCAATCCTTCCAGAATTCGGCAGAAAGTGGGGAACGGAGTGTCTTAGCACTAGGTTCCCTCTGCCTACCCTGCTGTGTGAAATAGGATATCAGTTATCAACACTACCGAAATATCCCAATTCTAAATGTTTTATGTATCAAAGTAGTGGGTAGTTTATGTTTTCGAATAGTCGAATAAAACGCCACGTAATTCTGATATAGCGTACATATATAGCGTATTACAGATTACGCTTGTGTAAACAGTTGTGACGAGCTATGTTTGTTTAAAAATCCTCAAAATTATCGTCAAGACTGCGCCACATTATATGATACTGCGGCAAACTACCAGAACCATTTGACTGTGGACGCGCTGGTGATATGCGCAAAGTGAATAAGTGAATTAATAAAAATTAGGTCTGACCAACTGGGTCAAGATTACTTTGTGCGTGTAAACAACAAAGAATCGTTAATTATATTTTGCTATAATATCTTGGTTACATTTGGTTATTGATTTTTGCTGACTATGGTGTATTAGTCAGCGTCTTGCGAACATGACTTTTTTTAAAACTGTATGAAGCATAGCAAAAATAAGCAAGCATATGAAGCGTTTGTTAATGGTTTTTAAATTTATTAATTATTTTATAATATGGACTTCTTAGTATTTATAATAAACAACATGAGATTTAAATGTAACAGATTTATAAAATAAATTAAATTAATGTATGTAGGTATTTATACTGTAACTCTCTCTGAACGTTTATACGTGGTAAAACTCATTGTCGCGTTTTGACAATGCAAGATTGGGATCAGCACAGTTGGTACTTGCATCCGCATGCATTATATTTTAATACAATGATTGTATAACTGTTGAACCGTGAGTATCATATATAATTAAAGAACTGCGTGTCATCTAATATATAATTAAAATTGTATAAATTAAAAAGAAATAAACGAAATCTGAAAAGTTTATATATAGGGTAGAAGCGTCAGCGCTCCTTTTACGGAAACAGCATATAGGGTAAAATATTTTAAAGCCATACCTAAAAGAATTAATCAAGATACCTCAACAGTTTAGACGTAGGATTTTTTTAATAATATATATATAATCAAATATATAGCCCGCTAAGCTGGTCCTTTATTGGAACATCAATTATATTTAACAAATGATAAGATACAGATCCGCGTTGTCGTGCGGCCACTGATGCGGAAGCGTAAACTGACCCACTCTACTCTTCCACTTAGCTGATGTAAATGTTAATCATGTTCCTTCAACAGAATTATATTTAACATGCAATTGATTTTGTAATTTTATAAGAAACCTGATCATCTTCTTAGCTTCATGTATAAGGTATAGTGCTTTGTATAAGGCTTTGTATAATATATATTTATGATTTTCATATAATCTGACAAAAACTAGCAATAAAATTTAAAGTTTTGATGTTGTAAGCATTAAAAACATACAAATCATCGTTTGTTTTTAATAAGTACAACTTTAATGCTAAAAAAACATATACAATTTTCTTTTAATTTAAACCTTAACTTTTTAATCACAGGTACTAACATTATAATCCTATGAATTAGATATTTACATGTACTTTAAATTTTAGTAATGGTGTTGTGTTAATAGCAAACACAACACACAGTGTTTATTATCACTAAATTATCTGTCTTTATTTATTTTTTTCTTTACATTTACTATTCATATATATATGTTTATTGTATAATAGCGTTAATAGTGAAAAAAAAAACAGGACAAGCGCAAATTGGGCTCGGCCACCGAGGGTTCCTCATTTAAAAATTTGGATCTCGAGCTTTTTCTGAAATTCAGGATTTGCTTAGAAAGAGCCCTTTCATCTAATACCTCACTTGCACCTCTCTTTTTTCGCCCCTCTTTTAAGTCTATTATTTCTTAGGATTTAACCACAAATGTACAGTTTTCAATTTTTTCCCTAAAAGTCAAAGTCAAATAATTTTACTCAAAATAAGAAATTACATGCTTCATTTTTTTAACGTTAAATAATTTATCACCAGTTCGCTAAAGATAATGCCTCAGACCTGAGAAGATCCGGCGCAAGAAACTCAGCGGGACTTTTTTTTAAAAATCAATTATATAAAAACACATTTTAACATTTCTGACAATAATACTTTGAAACAGACTGGAGTGAGCATTTCATTCTCAAGGCGTGTTATTATTTATATAATCATTAGTTTGGTAATAGACTTTAACACACAAACGTCTTATCACCACTGTTTTAAATTGTGATATAGAAAACTAATACTACCTATAGATGCTAAATGCAGAATTTTTTAATTTTATTATAGATCAACCGGAAGCATCCTATGAATTTTGATTCCCTTGATAGTGTCGAAATACGCGTTTTTTGCGATATAAACGGACGATAAACGGCCATATCTTTTTTCAAGTAAATGTAGAAATATATATTTTTTATGGAAATCATGGGACGCAGATCTGAGTATATGGTTTGAATTTCAACTCGATATCACCAATTATTCCTGAGATAAAGGTTCTTGACAGACAGACAGACCAATTTACAGACCTATTTTCCTAGATAGATTTATTTTCCTTAAAAGGTACAGAACCCTAAAAATTACTATATTGTTGACTATCCTATTATTAAAAATGTAGTGGTATATAAACAGTGTGGAGGTTTGTGGTTATTGTATTAGAGTATAGTGGACAACATGTAGCCACCCTGATGTTAACTGTAGATGCCTGGGTAGATTTCATTAAAGGTTTTTGTTACTTTTGATTATTTTCTTCTGAGTGAACAAAGCACAAAAGTTCAGAAAGCCTAACTTCAGGGCAGCCAAAACTTCTAAACCATTTAACACACAGTACCATCTTGTTTGAATATAGCGTTCAAAGTAGCTAAGATCAATCAATATTTTATTCATTGAGTAAATAAAATGGCAGTTTTAGTTCTATCCCCCATGTAGCAGGAATGGCATAGCTAATGCGTGTTGAGTGGCAGAACTCAACAGACACCAGAGTGTAAAAATGGAAATATAAATTTAAATAAATATTTCATCTATTTGAGTAGGGATCAAATCCACAACCAGTCAGTTTTACAGTCAAAATTTGTGCCCCTGCACCGTGACTGGCCTCTTATTATACACAATACTTCTTATAGTGTTTTGGCAATACAATTCTTACTTTACATACTCAAAAACCTTTATAATAATACTAGTGCCTAAATAAATAATAGCTTTTAAACTTTATATTATTATTTATTTTATTTCCTGTTATATATATATTTATATTATATTCTAATCTCTGTGGTCTAGCACATGGTGAGGGTGTACTTACTATTGTATGTAATATGTGGGATATTAGATCAAATTATATCTTTAAACTATTCATAAACTCAATGAAATATAAAAACAAAATTTAGTTGGATTTATATATTTAAGATAAAAGGAATAACTTTTGACCATGATAATATATTATGAACTGTTAACAAACAGGAAATATCATTATGTATTTGCATTACAAAAGTCTACATGTCTGTTTTATGTTTATGTTTTATATTTGTTTTTGTAACTCTAATTGTAAAATAGAGATTTTATATGTTTTATTTGACTAATAATTATTTTCAATAAATGTTGATATATTTTAGCATAGATCAATATATACTAAATATGAAATAATATTCAAAACATGAAAAATCTATTAAAGTTTATAATAAAAATATTCAAACCTCATAATTATTTCAATGTTTTCCAGTATTCATATCACAATGCTATATTATAATAGTAATTAGCACATGTACTAAAATGGTAGTAGTTCTGCTAGAGTGAATGGTCACCATATGCAATATGCCAATTTAGAGAGCTGCAACGACCTTAACTTTAATACAATTTATATATACTAAGAATCAGATTTAGATACTTTCTAAAATGCTTAAATAGGGTACCTATATCATTTTAAGTAGACTAAATTAATTATGTTATAATATGTAATAAAATAAAATTGCATACAAAAACTACAATACGACACGACAATAGATTTAAATATTTTGTATTTTATCTTTGTCATCCACAAAGGAAACTCGAAACTTCGTGTGCAGTCTTCTATGGTGAGATTATTTTGACATTTATAGGACAGTGAGTGCTGCATCAATTGTATAATCGTAATTCGTAAGTGGCGTCAGAAATACTATCCATATTTTTATTTTACATGCGTAACATAACCAAATTATAAAAAAATATTTCCGAATGTAACAAATCGAACATATTTATACCATAAATCTATAAAATTTCATGTGACATTTAACTCTTTAAGTAATCGATATTAATTAAGTAAAATATCCACACATGTGTTATATATCATACTTACAATAATTGTTGTATAGGTGGAATCTCTCCTGTAAAATGCGCACGGATGAGAAAACCAAATCTCTTTGTGAAAGGTAAAACGACACAAAAATTTTAATGGCACTCAAAACAATAACTGGTAGTCTATATATGAAACGGAAATTATAAAAATATATGTAAAGATACTCTTTCCTTATTGTTTTATACAAAATTTGTCAACAAAATTAAAATTTTGATAGAACCAACACCACATATCACAAATTAAAATCTCACTGACTGGTCGACTTTTCTTTAGTCTCTGGTAAAGAACAAGAGTGAAGTTAGCAGCAAGTTCAAAGCAAAACAATCTTTGAACAGCTGTTTGAAATTAGTCTTGAGCGACCTCTGCTACGAAATATTTGGCTGTAATCTTTTATTCACTAATAGATGGCGCTTATTTTTTATAAGAGCCATCTAGCGAGAAATATTGTATTTCAGAAACATTCTCTGCGTTTAAGAATCTTAAGATAAATTTATTATTATCCAGAAGATGGCGCAGATTTTTTTATTTAATTGATAGGGTACACAAGAAGTCCCTCAGAATTTGCTTAAAATTTACACCTCCTTAAATATATAATAATTGATCTACTAATGATTTTAAAGATGTATGTTAAATGTTATGTTTGTTGTTTGTTCTTGAAATATGCGTTATATTTATAATATAAAATTTGTCAATAAAATTAACAAAACAAAAAGGCAAATTTGCAAATCTCTCTCTGGGATTTGAACACGAAATTTGAAGGCGATAGGTTTTCACAAAATTTGTAATAAAAATAATTAAAAAATAAACCGACTTTAAAGTTAAACACATGGACATTATTAAATATGTCCCTTACAGAAAAGCGTGAATGTCGGTGCCAATATACCTACTCATTTCAAAAACTCAATCGATTTTGATGAGGGTTGGACTGTTCCTTAACTATATTTAAATCAAAAAGGTAATCTTGACATGACTTTAAGCTTTCGTGAAATTTGTGGAGACGTACGATGTGTAAAATACCATGATACTCATATATTACCCCATACCCAGTTCGTATATGATATTGTTGGGACTACATATCAAAAAGACTCTTTGAGAAATAATAATTATGTATTTTAAACTAGCGACCCATCCGCGGCTTGACACACCTGAAAAACACGATTATTTATTTACTTAATATTATTTAAGTGTATTTATGGAAAATTAATTGGTTCAATAAATAAAATGTAATTTAAATCGTTTGGAATTTTATTTGATTTTGTTTGCAAAAAGACAATTACTTTTGGTTATTTCGACAGGAACTTGTGCGCGGTAAACGTAAATATAAATTTTAGTTTAAAAAATTGCATAGCTCCACAACTTCTTTTATTTTTCAGTGACAGTTCCATAAAAATCGGTTTAGCCGTTCCGGAGATTAGCTGTGACAAACTGAAAGACAGACTTAGTATCTTGTGAATACTTAATTATGTGAACTCGAAAATACATAGTACTATTGATATCACAGAAAGTTCGTTCTTATGTAGGTATAGAGTATAAATGGTTGACAAAGGGAACATAGTGTTAAGACACTCCGTTCCGAATTTTTAAGGCATTGTGCGTTGAGTGGGGGAGCTTAACGCCACGGTTAAATGTATGTATAAACATATAAAACTATAATAGCATTTTGTGATTGACTCATTCGCTTATCAAAAATCTAACCCACGTCTAGGTCCAACTTAGTGCCATAAGATATTTGGTGCTAAGACGTACTAGTGTTAAGAGTGTCTTAACACTAGTACGTCTTAGCACCAAATATCTTATGGCACTAAGTACGCTTCCTACTCTAATTTTGACTTGGCTCTTTTTTACCACCAGGCACCAAATCAAATATTAACCTAATAGCCCAGTACAATACTTTTGTAGGTGACTACTTTTTCATTTAACTTGGCTCTCATTTCACATTTATGTTTCTGATGGGATTTTATTTACTTACTCCAAAAAACAACAGCGATACATAAGGAGCAAATAGCGAAATACAAATATTTCATAAAAATACTTCTTTTATAAAAAGTAAACAACAATAACATTTTCTGTTAAATAAATAGTAAAAATAACAAGAAAAATATTATGACAAAATTAACGCCGTCATAGTTCAGTTGAGAAGTGAACGAGATGGTTGTGGGTTCGATTTCTACGGGAAAAGTGGAGGATGTAGCGTGCAAGCACTAGACATAATTCCACATATCCAGTTAAAGGTTCTCTAATCCATATTATGGAAGTTAAAGGACTCATTTATTTTGGTTTTTACTTGAAGGTACCTCTCTAGTGACTCTACCATTAAATCATTTAAAATAGCTAACCGCTGATATTCTAACGTTTTTATGCCTGAACTTGAAAGTTTCATAATAAGTAAAGATAATAAATTCTATTATTAACTTTATTGAATATTACATATTTTATACATTTTTATATTTTTAATACAATATTTTTTTATTCTTGTTATGTTTACAACGTTCTTTTAGGAAATAAATTAGGCATTCCAGCTTAATTTGTAACACAAAAGCGTGAGTGCTGTCTTATTTGTAGTCTACAGTGGGTGCGGCGTTCGCAAGGCACAAACTGTAACAGCCTTATGTCACTTAGACCACGCGATTTGACGTAATTAGAAGTTATATGACCATACTACACGAAACCACGTACTATTCGCGGCTCGTCTGCCCGTAACTTGAACAGGCTCATTGAAAAACTGTAAGTGATCGTTGTGTAAGGGATTTTCCTGACTATTTGCATTCTACGTATACGGTGTGATTATGAACGATTTATGAACGCATTATATACTTAGTAACCGATCTGATGTACTGATATACTATCAATATTTATTCAATCAGCTTCACGCTATATCCCAGGCAAAGGGAACCTAGACATGTTAAGACACTCCGTACCCCACTTTCTGCCGATATTTTCGAGGCATTGCGTGATGAGTGGCGGAACTCAACGCCGGGCTTTTCAGCCTTGGTGCCAGAACGATGAAAACAAAATATTAACAAATAATAATTCTTTCTTTCGAGTGGGGATGGAATCCATAACCGTCGCATTAGTTACAACTGTCACGACAGCCTCGAAAGAACATATAATGAGAAATTAATAACAGTTAACAACAATAACTATACTATATATCTATTAGCAAATACATCACTTGTACATATTTAAAATAGTATCATATTATAATATGCACATAGATATGTAAAGAATTTCTCTTCCAGAGTCGCATATTTATGTCGGTTAACTTAGTGGGAATTGAATGAAACATCGTTGTGTTAAACTAAATGGTTCATAATATGGTAGAAATGGCATGACGCAGTGGCACAAGCGAGTGACTGTAAACGTGACGGTTGTGGGTTTGATATCTACTTGGGGGAATGAATTATTATTTATTAATATTTTTATTTTGTTACAAATGCATGGCGTTGGGTTCCGCCATTCACTCGTTTGCGGAAAGTGTAAAGCGGAACCTTAATACTAGGTTCCCTTTGCCCCCGCTATATGCGGGATAAACCGTGAAGCTGAAAAAAAAAACAAAATGATAATATGAAATATTGTTAAGAATATTTAAAATTGAAAGTAAATTAAAGAAAAAAGAAAAATTTACGAATGTTTCCTTATGTCCATTTAAGATTCCGTATACATTTATATTGTAGCTTTTAGTAGCTAGCCTTTAACTGCGGCTTCACTCCCACATGACATCTAGGAAACGATTATTGAAAACTTGAAATATACATCCTCTATAAACTATCCAACTTTAGAGAAATTTTGTACACACCAGCAGTTCCTGAGATTAGCGCGTTTAACCAAACAACCTCTTGAAATTTATAATATTAGTATAGATAGTACAGATGTGCTATGTATACTAATATTATAAATTTCAAGAGTAACCTATATATTATAGTAATAAATGAAACACCTAAATAAATATAATAAAAAAAATAATCTAAATAAAAATAATAAATATGAGGCCAGTCGTGGCGCAGGGGCACAAAGTGTGCCTGTAAATCGACTGGTTGTGGGTTCGATCTCTACTCGAGGAGATGAAATATTTATTTACATTTATATTTTCATTTCTTCGTTCTAGTGTCGAGGGGAAAGCGTGAGGTTGAGTTCCGCCACTTAATACGCAATGCCTCCAGAAATTGGGGAACGGAGTGTCTTAACACTAGGTTCCCTCTGCCTACCCTGCTGTGTGCGGGATACAGCATAAAGCTGAAAAAAAAAATAAACACCTATATAGTTATATATGTTTTGCTATGTAAGATATTCCTGAAGTAATGATAAATGATAATATAGTAGCCATTTATTACTGTAAATTGTGAGTCCTAATATAAAAAATGTCTTATATATTTAATATACATACATATTTCCTAAGAACTATCGGCACATTTATCTTACTCTTACGCGTTAATGTTTGCTTGCTATTTAGAAATACCGCTGACATGAGGATTCATCTATTTGAACAATACAAATAATATAGGAGGTCACCAAATAGTGGCTAATATTTATTACAGAGTTTAATTATATACCAATATTTTTTTATAAAATAAATAGTTTTTATAGGGAATCTGAATATTAATATCAGATTTACACAAATAGTATGAATAATAAATTGAACTAATTAACATTATAAATAAATAATAATAAGCATCGTTATTTTTTATACATATATTAATTATTCGTCCGCTTGAACTACATAATTATTAATTTTCTAATCTCTATTATTTTTGTTTTCTAATAATAATATCAAAATTTCAGCCAATTCAATAAAACAAAATGATATAACTTTTTTACCATACTTCCATTTCTTCGCTCTGGTGTCGAGGTTAAGCGCGGCGTTGAGTTCTGCCACTCAACACGCAACGCCTCCAGAATTCGGCAGAAAGTGGGGAACGGAGTGTCTTAACGCAAGGTTCCCTCTGCCTACCCTGCTGTATGCGGGATACAGCGTGAAGCTGATTTGATTTGATTTTATATAACTTTTTTATTTACGAACCTATTTAAATAAAACAAGCACCAAATGTCAATGGAAAGTTGCCAAAATACAATTGTGAAAATAAACAATAATTAAATCGATTGAGCCGTTTCTGACAATAAAAATATAAATTATTGATTTTTTTTCTATTACATTATTAAATGTCACCACTAGCATTGTTTCTTATGTGTCTTCCATGTACTAACACCGATCCGATACGATTTTATTATAAGTATAGATTAATATACGTAATTTCAACGTCATAACATAACATTTTTTTTTAAATTTATGGTTCACAGATGATCTAGTCCGTTTTAATTATATTGTGTTTATTATAACTATAGTTTGTACAAATATTTTAGATTTTAAAGATTTTGCCCAATTATAATAAATTACAATGATAAGAATGATGAAAGGTGTTTAATGTTTCCGGTTTCCAACGGTTTAATGAAGGGATATAGAAAATGGCTTAATGTTTAGGTCAAAGCTTATTAATCAGTTTTGGTTTCGAATTACTAATTAAACCAATAACGCTATCTCGTCACAGTTGGTAGTTGTCTCATGATTGGGATATTTTGGGATATTTCATTAGGTACTACTTGGAAACATTATAAACAAAATTGACATAGAACGTACTCGATATTATTTTATTATGGTTGGCAGTTAATATTTGTCAAATTTGTACTACAATGTTTCGTTATTTCTGAAAATTGTGAAAAATATGTAAAAATAAATAATTAAATAAATATTTACTGATAAATTATGCTGTCATTCTATGTTGAATATAAGACACATGAAGAAAAATCAAAAGAATAGAACCCATTCACATAGACAGATGTCTTGATAAAGTAACTATTTATAAAAATGGAAAAAAAAATGTAATGCTTTATCATGTGCTTTTTACTTTTATACACAATATTGAAATATGATATCTCCGCTGAGAGGCCGAGGGCGTTTAAGGAAACCCTATAATAATAAAATTAATTTTAACAATTTCCGACTGGCCGAATTAAGGTCGTCTGGTCCTCGTGTTAATTGCCTTCAAACTTTGCAAAAAACTATCACGTCCAACTTAAATGAGCATCTGGTAATATTTAGTTGTAACTTTAGTTATGATGCGTATGCGTGGACTTGGTTCAACTACTTTTTCCATGAACTATGCGCAACGCCTAGCGTGCATCGACCACCTGCCCTACCACGTCGCATCACATTTACAATCTATAAAAGAATTCGATACCTCCTCATTGTCATCTGTGAGTTAGTGATCGCTGCAGTGCTGTGTTGTGTTCAAACAAAGCTACCAAGGTACCGCATCCTCTACCGCACTTAGTATTCCAAACGTTAAATACTCGTACACTTTACGATTTGCGAGTGATATTACGCTCTACGGTTTCAATGTTCTCTACTTTTGGCTTATTGTTGTAAATATTTATATAGGTATTAATAATATTAATAATAACACTTTATTCTACATAAATCCTTATAAATTGTCATTTTAATTATATATTTTAGCATAATATTATGCACAATGGCGGCCTTATCACCACCAGTGATTTCTTACAGGCCACCAGTAAGATACAGTTAACTATCATTAGGTATTATCGTTATAACTTCTGTTGTTAGTATACTTCACGACCTAATTAATATGTTGTAATGATTATAAAATTTGTTGCTTTACTCTATTATCAAAATAAATGGAACATTCAAATAATAATTAGATTTGATTTTATATTTATGTATTTTTATTTAATATTTATATGTTTATTTTAGGCCAATCGTGGCACAGGGGCACAAGGTGTGACTGTAAAATCGACTGTGTGTGGGTTCGATCTCCGCTCGAGGAAATAAAATATTTATTTAAGTTTATATTTTCATTTCTTCGCTCTGGAGCCGAGGCAAAAGCACGGCGTTGAGTGCCACCACTCAACACGCAATGCCTCCTATATTCGGCGAAAGTGGGGAACGGAGTGTCTTAAAACTAAGTTCCTTTTGCCGACCCTGCTGTGTGAGGATACAGCGTAAAGCTTAAAAAAAACATTTTAAGCACAAATAGGTGTATAATTGTATACAATGGAAGTATTTCTATAGATAGGGAAGTACCTACTCGGTTTATTTGTACGTCCTGTGCTCTTTAGTCAAAGAGATGTTTAAAGGAAAACCAAATAGAAATGTCTCCACTTTCGAGAAAATGTTTCCTTGAAAACGGTCGCTTCACCCTTTAGAAACGCCGCGGCGTATCGAAATATGTTCGCTTTCCTCCTTCAAATCGAAATAGTATTAATCAAGACTTGACTATTATATGTAACTATAGTGCATTGTGTAAGTCTAAAAGAATAAATCAAAATAAAAAAATAAAAATAAAGATCTAGCTTGTCGTTTGTACAGTAAACTTTAAAAGTAGGATTTTATTATCTGTACTGAGAATGGTGACAAGGCTAACTGTCTATTCTGAATGACATATAAATAGTGTAGGTAGCTCATATTTGTTTTGTTACTCTACTTAGAGCCTTGGAGGTTACGCACAGTGAATAACCTTCGACGCATTGAGTGATTGTCATATTCCGCTAGACTTATAAGCTTTATTTGTATGAATTACGTTAAATAACATAAGTTTGGGAATAAAGAAAAAGAAATTGGGAATAATGTTTATTCATAGAATAATTGAAAAGTTCCTTAGGTGTTAGTCGTTTTAATTAATATGTCAGGGTATTTAAATGGAAGTATATTAATATATATTGTTATATATTATGGATAATTTATAATAGGCATACAGTTAGCTTTGGGCCTTGTCCATCTACCTGAATACTTCCAAATATTAAAGTAATTAAATTACACACATATTACAATAATAGCATTAAATAATTCCGCCTGTATACAGTATTGATTTACGGCATTTCATGGAAAATAAATTTGTTCGTTCAGTCGTGTGCATCCTCATATATAAGTATACAATTTGTAAACCTGTCTGCTCCATATTAAATCATCCCTGGCGCCTTGCTGTTACGTACCTACGAATATTTTGTATTCAACACATATTCTACATTTGAATTTCTTACACATTAGTACTGATTTTTGAGACGTAGGTGGAATTTAAAAAAATATATATTTGCTAAGCATATTTAAAATATATATTTTTTCTGTTTATTTTTTTCAATACCTAACCAAGTGTTTAATCATGCTCTTTTAAGATTAAATTGAATACTAATCTGTCATTGGTTTTTTAGGAAAAAATATGCAGCCCTCAACAATCATTGTTCTGGCTTGTCTCGTAGCCGTTGTTGCAGCGAGCGTGCATTATGAGTACCCAGAAAATACACAAGACGTACAAAATATCCACGAGTCACTGCACGAAACACCAGTGCACGAAAGAGGCGCAAGAACGAAAAGAGGTCTGCTACTTCTGAAGAAGAAACTTATCCTTGGTAAGTTGTTTGATTTGATTTGACTAGATATATCATATGATACCCCGTTATAGCAATCTATTTCAATTAATAGACAGAGCCTATTACCGTACGTTGCGTATTGATTAGCAGAACTTAACTCCGCGCTTTGTTTAAGGAGAGACGATGAAAGGATTTTTAATATAAAAATACTGGAGTCGGTATCATAAAACATATATCATCATATATCGGTAAAAATTGTATATCGATAAATACATGTACAATAATAATAGTAAATATATTTATTTTCTATTGTTATTTGAGCTTGTTTGTTATGTTACGAAAGATAGCTTATGTGTCAAAGGATAAGTAGTTTCAGTGAATATAATTTTATGACTTTCATTAATCAGGTAAAATAAACTGACAATAAAACGAAGTCATGTGAAGTTTGACTTAAAAGTTAAAAATCTTAAATTCATTTAATACCATGGTCATTGCTTTTTTTTAAGGATTTGTCTAGTTGGAGAGAATCTTTTATATAGAACAAGATTATAGTAAATATTATCGAATTCACAACCTGTCACGTTTATCTGCCACACTTTGTGCCCCTGCGCCACGATTGGCCTCAAGTACCAACAAATTATTATTAATACCAAAAATTAAAAAAAATCACTGTATACTGGTTCACTAAAGAATATACAGTTATATTATGTATCTATAATTTATATGGTATTCTTTATAGATCAAGACTGGTTGTGCCTATTGTGATTAATTTGAAATTTGACTTTACCGTAAACACATCTTTTGCGATTTATTAAGCAAATAAATATAAATATTTATATTTATATCACACACACCCACACACACATGAAATATTATTTATTATTTTAATTTGATAATTGATATTTTATATGAGGCCAGTCGTGGCGCAGAGGCACAAAGTGTGACTGTAAAACTGACTGGTTGTGGGTTCGATCCCCCACTCGAGGAGATGAAATATTTACTTAAATTTATTTTTCCTTTTCTTCGCTCTGGTGTCGAGGGAAAAGCGCGACGTTGAGTTCTGCCACTCAACACGCAATGTCTCCAGAATCCGACAGAAAGTGGGGAACGGAGTACCTTATGACACTAGGTTACCTATGCCTACCCTGATGTGTGCGGGACACAGCGTGAAGCTGATTGATTCGATTTTAATTTTACAGGTGCTTTAGGTTTGAAGGCAGTGAAAGTAGGTGCTGTGGGTGCCGGAGTAGTGGGCGCTATAGCACTCAAGAAAAAACAGTCAGTACCCCCAAAAGTCGTTATTGAAACTGATCCTGGGTAAAGACTAACATATTAACCAACATATTTATTTATGACATTTAATAATTATACTAAAAAAAATTAACAACTTAATTAATTCTTATTATTTATATATTACTGTAATTTTTTATATTTACTTTTTTAATTGCATATTATTATTTGTAGCATTTATTTATTATATTACGCTTATTTATTTTAATTTTGGCTTTACATTACAGTCATGCGCCAAAATACGTCCAAGTTGAGAGGTGAGCATATATTTTTTTCCTTTAAGTCAATTAGAACAGAATGTCGAAAACTTGTTATCGATTTGTCCTCCACGGAATAGAAATCATAACCTTCGTCTGTAATTTTGAAATACATCTTATAATTTACATAAAGTTTATCCATAAACCATGGGCTACATAGATGTCGTATATTGCCTAATTATAACCGTCATTTACATAATCAGACACTAAAGGTCAAATAGATATTGTAAAAAAATATTTAGTCATTGTGTCTTAGGTTACCAATAGAAATGTACAGAAAATTAACAGATCTTTTCAATGATTATCTAAAGATAATTAATGAGCGACCATGACACTATGCAAATGATTCTATGTTGGACATAACGTTAGTACTCCGCGATCTTTACAACAACCACTTTTAAAAATATGATTCGATAAGTATGAATGTGGTTAAATTCACGCCTGTTAGAGGTCTGCCCAACGGGTCCAGCATCTAAGGCTGTATGTCATATAAGAACTATGTCGTACATTATATTATACTAATAAAATTGTTGTTACGTTTTTTATTGCCTTACGTTACTTTAGAAGATTGTGCTTCAAAAACAACAAAAAACTTCGCCACAATTATTTCCATCAGTTATTTTCTATTCTTTATAAATATAAGAAAAAGATATTCTAATTTGGCATATTAAGCTTAGATCGTATTATTTATACTGTCCATTTTATTGTATTAGTTGTTTTTATTATATTTTATTCTTTCCTTAAAACCTAATCGATTTTCTTTTTGATTCTTTCTCGATCCGGATTTCTTTGAAATATTATTTTATTCATGAAGATGAAAGAAATTAATGACTATGACCTCTAAACATTACGAGCAGAAGTCGTAAATTATTTTCATTATTAAGTTTGTTTTTCCCGTTCTTTAATTGAATTTCTTAATTATTGAAATTAATAATAATATATTATAATTAATGTAATCAATTATAAAATTAGTTTTTCATAAAAGGTTCTAGATTCTAGGAATGTCTATCATTTGTTTCTTAAAAACATTCTTTACTGTCTCTTAAGTTTCGCCTGTATATTTGTGTGGAAATATAATATTCTCTGATCACAAATAAAACTCTTTATTTTGTAAATTAAATAAAATAGAGTTGTTATTTAGAGTATGCGTCATTTTCGTAGCTGTTTATTTATGCGGCAGGTTTTACAAACCGAATTATGTAATATCATCGTGAATATTTTTTAAATCATATTATTATATCTCAGTGTCGGTAAAACCCGAATTTGATGGGTTTGAAGGAATGCGGATCCCATGTTCACGTGTAAAATGTAACGTTATCAGGTTATTATAATTTCCAAAAAAAATTATTGAAACCTCATGGAGATTAATTTAAACATATTTTATTTTATTACAGCTGGTCCGGTTGAAGCGCTTAAGATTTCTGTTTAAGCATCCTGTGCGTTAAGAAATCAAGAAAGCATCGTTAAGTAATATTAGAAATAGTTAAAAGCTGAAGCCAATCGGTATTTTTTAATATGAACTAGATAATAAGAGTAAATACAGGCTATTAAGTGAAATCAATTATAAAATTCGAATGACAACATTGCTACATCGAAAAAGAAACGGAATATACTCTGCATCATTATTATTAAAAATATTACACTCATGTCAGTTACGGACCTCTGGTGATTGACATTGAAAAACAAGAAAAAACTGTAATAAATAGTCTGTAAATTGCCATAAATACAAATCTTAATACTTAAAAGTCAGATAAACCGAAACTGATTTGTTTTATATTTTTATACAATAATAAATATGTACTTAACATAAATATCACTTTATAGAACATGTATTGTAATAAAATTGAGTAAGAAACCTTAAAGTCAATTCTAGTTTCAGTATTAACTATAGAAATGAGGTCAAAATTTGTTTTATATTTTTTCAACAACTTGTGAAAACCGATGGTCATATTAATATAATACCGGCGTTAATGTTTGTGTTTGTTATAATATTTATAACAAAATCGAATAATATAAGCTAGTGTGTATTGTTGCTTTTTGAATATATTTTTAAAAAAAAATATTTATTTTTTTCTAAACCACTTATTAATTATTCACACCACCAGAATTCGGCGGTAACTGGGGATGGGCTTGCCAGTGTCTTTTCACTAGGTCTACCCTACTGAGTGCAGGATACAGATAAGCTAAAAAAATAATAATATTTTTAAATATAAAAAAAAAACAGGTTTGCATAAATTGTAAAACATATTAAATTTACTCATAAATTTACAACCGTCATGATTTCTTCTTTTAATAAGTTATTATAATATAATGAATATAATAAAAAAAAATTGTAAGAAAATATATTTTTAAATATTTAAAAAAGAATTTATCCTATAATATAACGTCGATATTCTTGGATAGAATTTTTTTTGTGTGCTATAATTTGGCCCGTTCATTTGGTACTCATATCATGGGATTTGAGAGATATTTTGTATGCTACCATGAGATGTTCTTCATGTTGAGTTCACAAGGACATCGTAGAATTTCCCATAGATTTCTATCATACATTTATCATCCACATCCGACGTGTATATACAATTTTAGCTTATTATAAAATAATAAAATATGAAATAAGTTATGTTTTTATTTTCTCGCCCAAGCTAGTCCAATATACTAAGTAGCTCCTAAACAAGGACACTGTAAAGTACAATATTATTAATTTTGGCAAGTACCTACAAATATAATATCTATTTTTATTATATATAGGGAACCTGGGAACAGTATACATATAATAGTATTAGGACACTCCATTATCCATATAGTATCTTGGAATAAAATATTTTTCACGTCCATATAGTTTTTATTATAATTATTTAATAAATATTAATACATATAATATTATGTAATTATTTAATATTCTATTTTATTTTTTTAATTTTATACATACGAAACAAATATTCCCAGGTTCTCTCTGCTGCTTTGTGCGGAATAGGAATAAAGTCTCTGTAATATGAAAATGTTATAATTATATTTATTAGAAAAATGATATAAGCAACTGTTCGTGCTTAATTTCACATTCGTGACTTCTAATTACCAATACACAGACGTTGCACCTTGTGCAATGAGGGAGGGAAATTTTATTGTTTTACGTAATGTTTGTGGATTTAAATTTAATTTGGAATATTTATTACTACGAAAGAGATATTTTTTTAACACACACATTCGGTCCCATTCGATTCCATTACCTGAAGCCTGTGTTCTGAAAATAGAAAATATACACCGTAAATAGAAAATATTTACTCTGTAAAATGCGGGACATGCCTTATAGGCTTATAACTTTAGAAAAACCAGACAAGTACAAGTCAGTGTCGCCCATGGAGAGTTCCGTACAAAGCTTGAAGGTTTCAAGCTTTTTCTGAAATTCAAACTAGAGCCCTTTCAATTGATACATCACTTAAAGTAGCAGCTTTAATATCACATTTTGCCCCCCTTTTAAGGATATCATTTGACAAACAGACAGACGGATAGACAGTCGGACAGACAGTCGGACAGACAGACGGACAGACAGACGGACAGACAGTCGGACAGACAGACGGACAGACAGACGGACAGACAGACGGACAGACAGAGAAACAGGCAGACAGACAGACGGACGGACACCAAAGTGATCTTATAAGGGTTCCTTTTTTCCTTAAAACGTACGAAACCCAAATGAAAATAAAAGATCACAGTAGTATGAAAATGGGACTTTGTCAAACACAAAAACACCCTTCACACTTGTAAAAAGCTTCAACCGACCTACGGTTATAAAACTTTGAGAAACCCTTGTATTTTACGAACTATGCCTGTTGAGTATGAGAGCAAAGAAGTGAATTCACCCGGCGCGAGCGTATCCTGCTCTTATATTACATTGAAGGCTTAACACGGCTTTGTGACGTGTAATATGAATAGATTTTTGAGCTCACAGCGGTTATAAGCGTATGTAGAACTTATTTGTTTTACTGTTAGCATTATAGTGTTTACGAGAGTTGTGAAACATACGTAAGTACTACGTACACACATATGTATGTCTAGAGTTGGTACAAGAAAGACGAGTAAATTTAATATAAATTAATCGAATCGATACAATTGTTATTCATTAAAAAAAATCCAATGAGTTGCTAAATTGTTCAAAGTATTAAGTTAAGATGTTTTTACCTGACTGCAAAGGATGGGTTATGTTTTTGTAATAAACTTTATTACCTCATATTTTTAACATTTTTTAAAGTACAGTCCACACTCAAAAAAGAATAATACTTATTTAGAAAACGTATAATAATTTGAACGTAGCGAGACTTGAACCCGCGACTCCTGGAAACTGACCAGGCGCTCTGGCCACTAAGCCATATGTTGTCATCAAGCTACGTTGAAATTTTTATACGCTTATTACAACTTATTTATGTTGTTAATATCTCTGTAGGGAGATTTTTACAAATTTCCGCTACCCAAAGATAATTATTAAGAATTATCGTCAGGCAAGAGAGAATGTTATTTATTAAATATTTTCAACATTTTTATAGTGTTATTCCACACTTAGGAAAGAAAAATACCTCATATTTCCAGAACCGCTGAACGGATTTACATAATTTATGTGTCGTTGGATTGGTCTTAGTAGCCCAAGTGTTCTGAGATAGGTGATGACGGAAGATTAAAAAAAAATCAAATATGGCGGTTGTGCGACCCGTAAAATCCGAAGTGCCCGACTGTTAATCCTAATGAATTATTGGGCTAGTTTTTATCTTTTTAGTTTTATGATGTTGGGTTTTATGTTTTTGATAATTATTTTTATAAAATTGTCTAGTTTGCATTCTGTAAATATAGCCCACAGCATATCTTTACAGGATGCAAACCAGATCTGTGTATTGTATATATTATTATTTTTAAGCACAATTTAGCAAATTCAAATTCAAATAATTTTATTCAAAATAAAAAGTTACATGCTTCATTTTTTGAACGTTTTGACGTTACCTTACGTTAATTTACCACCAGTTCACTAAAGTTAATGCCTCAGACCTGAGAAGAACCGGCGCAAGAAACTCAGCGGGATCTATTTTTTTAAAATAAATTTATACAAATACATATATGTGATAATGATACCTTTGAAACAGACTGGAGCGAGCATTTCATTCCCAAGGTGTGTTATCATTTACGAAATCATTAATTTGGTAATAATCTTTAAGCTTTTAGGTATTGTATGATAATTTATTTAATTTATCACTAATCAATTGCATTAAAAAGGAAAAAGTGTCAATAAATATAATATAAATATTATATATTTTTGTATTACTAAATAATAATTTACCTGTCTTGACATTCAATCAGTATGCGAGTATGTTATAATATAAAAATAAATGTGTCAGAAGGGGAATTTCCCATCGAATTCACGACGATGTAGCATGAACATTTACATAAGATTTGCTTAACTAATAAGATGTTAAAGTGCTAATAAATTGTAGCTATGATATGTAAAATAAAAAAGTTAAGGTCTCAACCTCATGATATTCATTATAAATGAAATTATTTATTTATTATATTATTATACATATAAGTATTGTTTAAATGTACGCCACTGCAGTGTGGGTAGTTTGGTTGTTTGTATAGAGAAACGTTCATATTTAAAATTTTTTCATAAAATGTAGTGTTGGAAAACGTCCTTAGTTTTAGTTTTTTTTAAATTATTTCTTTGTTGATGTATGAAAAAAAATTATAACAGTGTTAAAGAAAAAAACGTCACACCACATTGTCACATTTTGGACAGCCATGCTAACATATTATAATTGAAGCGGACAACAGTCATCTATGTTTTGACCTGCGACTAAAAAAAAACCTTCATAAAGTGATACCTGGCGGTGTTCCGCGGTATTGCAGAGTAAACTAAATACGAGATCATATCAACTTGAATAAAATGGGAATAAATAGTAATAAGAAAATTTAGCCAGTCGTGGCGCAGGGGCACAAAGTGTGACTGTAAATCGATTGGTTGTGGGTTCGATCCCCACTCGAGGAGATGAAATATTTACTTAAATTTATATTTTCATTTCTTTGCTCTGGTGTCGAGGCAAAGCGCGGCATTGAGTTCTACCACTGCCACACGCAATGCCTCCAGAATTCGGCAGAAAGTGAGAAACGGAATGTCTTAGCACTAGGTTCCCCCCTCTGCCTACCCTGCTGTGTGCGGGATACAGCTAGAAGCTGAAAAAAAAAGTAAATTTATGTGCTTGTCGACTGCTAATTTTATATGTAGGTATTGCTTGTAGCAAATTACTTTTGAGGAGAGATTATTTAATTCTTAAGAGGATTAAATATTATAGAGCGTTTATGATGCTTTATTTTTCTGTCACAAATTAGTGGTTCGATTACAACTACAAATAATATATAAATAACAAATAATAATAGAGGCCGCCGCGGCGCAGGGGCACAAGGGCGTCACTGTAACGTGACGCTTATGGGTTCGATTCTTACTCGAGCGAATGAATAATTATTCATTATAATATTTTTATTTCTTCGTTTTGACACCAACGCCGGCGTTGAGTTCCGCCATTCAACTGGCAAAAATAGGCGAAAAGTGAGGAACGAAGTATTTAGGACACTTCGTTAAATTCCCTTTGCCTACCCTACCTACGCCGGGTCATGTTTTTTTTTAAATAAATAATAATAAATTGACTGAATACAATGATTATTATAAGAACAGTAAAAAATAGATGACAATATTTTCATTCATTTGTATAATGATTAATGAACTTGACCAATTGATGTTAAATATAATCAAAATAACTTACGTATACTTATATCATGAAAAAGTTTAATTTCATATGTCTATATATTAATATATTCAAACACGGTTTTCTAAACTTGTATATTTGAGCCTGTATGTATGTCTACGTGCATACTCGTATAAAACAGGCCAGCCAATTTATTTACAATTTTTAGTCCATGAGATATTTTTTTATAATACTAATACGTAATAAATTTTAATTATGTTATTTGGGGAAAGGGGGCATAAAGGGGACGCAAGGTACAACGGGGCCCCCACGTATATGTACTAGTAACTGTGGCCACTAGCCGAGTTTTGTTTTCGCTAATAGCCAACCGTTTTGCATCAGTCTTTAGTCCACCAGTGACCGGAGAGTAGTTAGAGTGTGCATTTGTTTTGTACAACAGAAACTTAATTATTTACATATGTTTTATTTTACGTTAATTAAAAATATTAAACACAAAATACTTTGTAATCACTTAATATCAAATAATTAACAGAAAGTAAATCATAAAAGGTATAAATACCATAATAATTTTTTGAAAGTATTGTTATTATATGACATTACATTTTTTAAAATATTATTTTCCAACTAATTGCATAGGAATTCGAAGGCTTAAGGTTATTATATACAAGTTTGCCCATATCCAGCAAAATTAAGTGAGAATGTTGACCGTGATGATAGAGTAGGTGTTTACGTATACCTTGTTTCCGTGACGGGTCGTTGACTCACTGTGCACGAATTGACGTGAAAAATAACTAAATGGTTGGTTTCAATAGTAATCTGGTAATAACATATGAAAGTAAATTAAACGGTTAGATAGTTTTTACAGTCATTTTCATTTTAATATATATTTCCTGAAACCAATTTGATTTTCCTAAACTGTTTTACATATTTCTTTTATTTTTTTTAATTACACGTTATTATCAGATAGACTTATTGGACAAATTTGTAGTTTTTTTTATTTTTCAATTAAGATTTCGTACATAATAATAACATCTTACATCAGTAATATCTGCATTAGTATAAAACTGTGGTGTAATTATTAACTCCCGCTTCGCAGCCATCCTTTCATATAATAAATAATGTATCCAATATTAACCAAATAACATTTAACTAGAATCGAACATGAAATAGGTAATAAAATATAATAGTAAAAATATGTAGATTAAATATAAAATAAATAATTGTATACACATAAAACATTAAAATAAATGAAATAAATTAAAAAATAACACAAAAAATACAAACCATTTCACTTTGATTATGATATTGATAATATCTTTCAGCTTCATTTTTATCCCGTATGTAGCAGAGTAGGCTGGAAGCACTAAGTTCACCAAATTCTTCTCTTGACGTATGCTTTCTAGCATGACTGGGGGAGCTGAACACCCTACTTTGTTTGGAAATAGAACCCGCAACCATTGCGTTTTCAGACACTGCGCTATGATATTCGTTATAAATATATGAAATTGGTTCTTAATACTCTATTTTATCTGATATTTTGACTCCACATTTAACAGCAGTGAAATCAAGATATTTACAAGGTCAATTAAATATTTATTTATGACTTTATAAATATAAAGTATAAATTTCACAGCAAGTTAATAATATGATTGATGAAAATATAAGTAGTAATAACTGAGCTAAAGTAACCTTACTTTTTATTGAATAAAATTGTAAACCGTAAAGTTCACGTCAATTAGCTGTAAGGCTTACTCGCCTTTTGTCCATTGTTCGCTCATTATTAGTCACCGTCACAGTACCTATATTTTATATCGCCGTAATAAAATATTGTGTAAAGTACACAAACAGATACTTCTTCCTAATTCAATTTATTTTTTTTATGATGACAAAATAAGCTTTTTAAAAGGCATATTAGGTTTTATCAGTAAAGGTTATTTCTTGCATCAACCGTTATGCTTTTTCATGTTTTTTAATAAATAATTCTCATAGAACATATTAAGTATCTAAGTAAACTACATATTTAAGTAAAGTTTTGATTTTCATTATTTTTCGGCTATAAACGTACTATATCATTAGGTCGTCAAAAATTGTCCTTAAATACTTAAACATAATTTCATATTTTTCTTGCAATGAACAGTATAATAGAGTATTTTATGTATGTATTATTATGTTTAAGTATAGTATTTTCTTAATTGTGTTAATAACAAAAAGAGAAGAAATTTTAAAATAAATATAGGTAATTTAATAAATACTTCCTAGATTTATAATTATAATGACGTCTTAACATAAAATCTTATACAGTTATATATCAATAAGAACTTTAACTTTCAGAGTATAGTGCTTATAAAATCTTTTATTTGATGAGTACAAATACATACAAATATACATAGTGCACATTTAGACGAAGTCTGCCTCACGGCACACAGAACACATTCTGAAGCTTATGAAAAATGTCTCTTACGAGGATTTTCTCTGAGACGTTCCCAATCGCTTCCATCTGTGGCCCCGCACGAGACGCAAACACATTAACGTAACTAAACAACTGCCGAACTATAAATACTTGCAGTCCTTTAGAGAATATTTTATTTTAAAAAGTAGTAATTTTAAATTAAAAAAAATTATGAAGCTTTAAATATTTTAAATTTATTTATACTTTAATTATATTATATAACATCGACATACTAAATTATCGAATTCAAACTGTTTGTATGTTATGTATAACTACATATAAAAATAGCAACAAAATAGCTTGTATGGCGTAGGTCATTGATATATTGTATACTACTTCTACGACTTGGTATGCAACTAGTAGGTGTGTGATGCTATTTTATGTCTCAGCTCCGGTGTATGTAGTAGTGTCCGCCCGTCTCAAACGGGTGCGTGGTGCTATTTTATGTCCTGGAACTCTGGTGTATGTAGTAGTGTCCGCCTACGGTTCGAGACACGACTGTGGGGTGTGTGCCCAACTACATATAAAAATAGCAACAAAATAGTTTGTATGGCGTAGGTCATTGATATATTGTATACTACTTCTACGACTTGGTATTTAACATATCGACCGCCTTGCGGTAGTGCGTTCGTTCCAACGACTTATATTGATTTCACAAATCAATCAACATCACGAATCACCATTCTAATACAATCCTAATATAAACAATCGTAACAAGTACCTTCAGAAAGATTACACACAAACGTCCCGGAGAGTTCAATAAGACTGTTGCAGCCGCAGTCTGGTAGGAATTCATGGTGTAGGGGCGGGGCGATGCCCTTACTCTTTCTTCTTTTTATTATAACTAGTTGGAGGTTATAGTGGAGAGGAAGATAGTTGTGACAATGTTATATTGTCGAGTTTTAGTCAACTTCTGATGGCAAATATTTTATTAAAGCGATCTTCTATTGGCATAAATGAAATTCTTGACACTGTTACCTCTGAATCTGTAAAAGATTTTAGGTTCTTCACGATCACAACTATAAACGATTCTAACCACTAGACACATCATGAGCCAAGGTATTATTTATTAAATAATAATTTTAAAATTGTTTGGGATATCAGTTACACTGGTTTTGTTAATTAAGAAGATCTTAAACGGTAAATTTTGTTAGAGATCATAAAAAAGTCTTGTAGAACTAGGACTTAGGACTTTTATTTAAAATGTTTAAATCAAATAAGATTATAATTTGGAGTTTCAGGAGTTGTAGCCATAGAACGGCTACGGTTCGCGTTGCTCAATGTCCGTAGCTATAAAAATGTCTTATTTGAATTGTTATTGAAATAAATAAGAAGTAATGTATTACTATACTCAAAATTTAATTCATAAAGCTTCCTTAAATACGTAAACAATTAAAAATTTCGTTACTTTATATTCTCCAGCAAAAGAGTAAATCGATTATCAAGTTGTAAGTAATAAATGCAGTTTTTACCATTAATATTAGTATTTTGGCAAACTTCCCTTAACATTTAGTTCTTGTGTAAACAAAGCGGGCGAAGCCGCGAGCGGGTCGCTAGTAGAAAATAAAATTATAGTCTACTGCAATTGACATAGATGAAATTCTAGTTTATAATAGAAAAACTATTTAATGGAGTTGCTGCACTTCTGGAGTAAATTAAATTGTTTTTGGATGCACTACAATTTTTCTGAACAAAACTTTTATTGAACGTCAAAAGAGTTTCACCGCATACAAGTACTTTGCACTACATCACGTGCAACATGCTTAGGGAACAATTTTGTTTACTTCTGTTTGCTTATAAAACTTTTGATATTCATTGAACACGAATATTGTGAAAACTAAGTAATATCCTAAAAATATTATTTATTCAATAATATTTTTAGGATATTACTTTAGCTTTAACTAGTTTCACATAACTTTTACTACAGTGTATGTCTGTAAATGCGATCGTTGTGGATTCGATCCATACTCTTATAATTCCATTATTTTTCTTTATTTGCTCTGGGAACATAAAGCAGAGTATTCAAGTCAATTTCAAGTAGCAGTATTGCACCACTCGAATTTGGTGTCCTCATACACTAGGTCCCCTTTGAGAATCAAAAATCCAATATATATTGTTAATAATCCAAACAAAATCTATTTATGATTTTTAATAAAGCTGAAACATGCAGAGAAAAGCGCATGGCAAATTGAATTTAATAATTTGCAACATTATTCTATAGCGTAACTCACTTGATGCAACATAAAAGTTTTGAACTTCCCAAGTGCAGTTTGTAGTTCTGTCAAGTTGCCAATATTTTTTGCTTACTTATGCGGAAGGCCATATATTGCTAAATGGGTTAAGATGTGGATATGCTTTTTATTATCGTGCATTCTTACCCCTATGTTTTTACACTTTTTTGATTCTGTTAGTATTTGTTTTGTCCAAGGATGATATAGTAAATATGACGAGATCTTACTTTACAAACAACGCGAAAACGTCAAGAAACCATTGGGACTTGTCTGATATTGCCCACAACATATTTAGCTTTCAGGTTATAATTAAATCAACACTTTACATATTATATATTTATATGTATTATATATAAATTAAATAAATTGTGATGGCAAAATACTAATTACAAAATATTTATCAATAAAGTCTTTATCAAAAAGCCAGGTTTTATTGTGTATTTTTATTTTTAACTGTTCATAGAAGAACATGATTTTTCTACCGAACACGAATGATAAGATTTCTCGTACTTCAGTATAAGACTAATAACACATTTTTATTAAAGTTATTTTTAGATAATGTATTGCTATAACCTGCCATACATAGGTATATATGTATATATATGTATATGTATATATATGTATTTACCCTTATCAATCTTGTATTAACCTGTTATTATAACAGTTTTTGACTTTGCCATTAATTATAATATAGCCGATATATCTTGTAGTAAAAATATAAAGAAATTTTTAGGGTGTGGCTGTGACACGTAAGGATCGTTGACTTCAGTGATATATGCCGTGGACGGCCGAGCGACCTATAAAAGTAGCAAGCAGGATCTTCGAGCACAGTGTATATGTGTATCTTGTCATAGTGTCACTATTATTTCGACAGGTAGGTCCTATCTTAAAATTTAAATTATTAGCAAATTTATATTATTATTTTTTTTATCAATTGTTACGATTATTTCGAAGAAAATAATAAAAAAGAAAATATTTTATAGTTATACCTTTTTTAAAATAAGTAGTATAATTTGACCTTAAAACCTTTTCAATGATTAATAAGTGTGTTTCCAAAAGATTGATTGTACATATTTACCTCAAGGTTTACCTCAAGTAAATTCATGTATAATCTTGAAAAAAATATATATCGTCTGGTTAAAGTGTATAACTGCTATATCTATTTTTTGTATTTTCGTTATATAGAAATTTTTATACTATTTGAAACCCTTTATGTTTTATTTCATATTGCAGAAAATGCAAATCAATTTTCGAAATTGTGAAAACCATCTGATAAAACATAAATGCTCATAATTTTTTAAAAACTTATTTGTCTCTTCTGATAATTTGCTTAACAGGCTTTTAACAGGTTAACACTCTAAGCCGATGATATAGAATTCATTTATATTGGTAGCAGTGTACGTAAAAAAAATATTATTTAGAACTTTAATCTACTTCGTTATGTAAAAGGCTTCATTTATTTAAATATAACATTAAGTTAAAAATGTGGTTAATTAAATAAAAAAACATGTTTTTAATAATAAAAAAAACTGTAAACATAAAAACGACGACTCATATATATACGTGTATATAATACATAAATCGTAGTTTTATGTATATTGAATTTAGTTAGCAATCACGGTCTAAGTGAGTCTGCAAAGTAGTAGAAACACAAAGTACATACGTCCATTGCAGAGATTCAGTAAATAGACTCAATCCCACTTCTAAATCATTTTATAGAAGATGAAATCAATAAAATTTTATTTAACCTACCAGTGCTAATATGGATATTTAATTTGAAAATTCTTTTTTTATGTTCTAATGGATGAATCTATGAGGATAGTGAGAAAACAAAAACTATTTGAAAAACTATACTGTAATTAGTATTACCTATTACAACTACATGTTTTTTAACAACTTCACGCTGTATCCCGCACACAGCAGGGTAGGCAGAGGGAACCTAGTGTTAAGACACTCCATTCGAAAATTATACTTTTAATTTTTCTTCCAGTGCAAGATGAAGCTTTGCTCAGTTGTAGTCAGTCTATTAGTGGTGTGCGCGGTGAGCTTCGCCGTGGAACATGGCCCGTTGATCAATGTATTGCAACCCGTTGACTCCCACGACTTAGTCCAAATTGAACCTGTACAAAATATTAGACCGAAGAGGCATTTACTTCTAGGTGAGTAAAAATATATTTTGGCGTAGTTAAAAATAAAAATATATGTATATAATCTATATATATAAAAGGACTTGTGCTGACTGACTGAGGTAAGACTCACGCAGAGCCGTAACTGCTGATGGTAGAAACGTGAAATTTGGACAGATGTTTATTTTCATATTCTGGACTTCCACTAAGAAGGGAATTTGAAAAATTTTAACCCGAATGAAATAGGGGTTGAAAGTTTATATGGNGTGGCGCAGCGGCACGAGATGTGACTGCAAAACCGACTGGTTGTGGGTTCGATCCCCACTCGAGGAGATGAAATATTTACTCAAATTAATATTTCCATTTCTTCGCTCTGGTGTCGAGGTTAAGCGCGGCGTTGAGTTCTGCCACTCAACACGCAATACCTCCAGAATTCGGGAGACAGTGGGGAACGGAGTGTCTTAACACAAGGTTCCCTCTGCCTACCCTGCTGTGTGCGGGATACAGCGTGAAGCTGATTTAATTTTTTTTTTTTTATAAATAAAATCTATTATCTTAAAATATGAGCAAGAAACCAATTTAAATAATAAAATATATTATTATCTAAGATAAAATTATAACTGAAATAATATTAAAAATAACGTGTTTATAAGCAAAATATGTAGATTGTCAAATAGGGATTATTGGAGCTATTGATATGCAGGGCAAAACAGCGTGAAATTGTTGCCAAGTATCGCGCGTGACTCTCCTGGCACTTCATTTGCGAGCTGATATTGATGGCTGATAATGTTGTAAGAGGCATCTACTATACACTAAAGTTTCAGTTTGTTTGTGTTATAATACTAAATAGAATAAAATTGAGGCAAGTCGTGGCGCAGGGGCACAAAGTGTGACTGTAAAACCGACTGGTTGTGGGTTCGATCCCCACTCGAGGAGATGAAATATTTACTTACATTTATATTTCCATTTCTTCGCTCTGGTGTCGAGGACAAGCGCGTCGTTGAGTTCTGCTACTCAACACGCAATGGCAGATGCAGAATTCTGCAGAAAGTGGGGAACGGAGTGTCTTAACACTAGGTTCCCTTTGCCAACCCTGCTGTGTACGGGATACAGTGTGAAGCTGATAAAAAAAGAATAAAATAATATGTGACTTGCAATATTATGGACACCAAAAAAAATTGTTAATAAGTAAATTTTAGGAGGCCAGTCGTGGTACAAGCGTGAGTCTGTAAATTCGACAGGTTGTGAGTTCGGTTCCCATTTGAGGAATAAAAAAATAATATTTTCATTTATTCGCTCCGATGTCGATTGAAATCGCGGCGTTGAATTCTGTCAATCATAACGCAATGTCTCGCTAAAGTGGGAAGCGGAGTGTTATCCTATCCTGCTACATGCGGGATACAGCATAAAGCTGAAAAAAAAATACATTTAAATTCCATATGAGCAGCGGATCCCTATAAAACCAGTTTTACTCGTTTTAAAATTGATGAATAGTGTCGCAAAGATAATTTGTCAGGTTTATTGTGTAGAAATAATAAGACACTTATTATAACAACATTTAAGGTGATTATAAAGCTATTTTAGTTAAGGAAAATATTACAAAAATATACAATGAAAGAAAATCTTAATAAATGTTCATATAAACTAAGCAGGGAACTAAACAGTTGTCATACAAAGCAAGTTAATTTTCTGGAAACATAGCTATAGAAATCTAATAATTCTTTAGAATACCTGAGCAAAATCAACTTTACGGTACAACTCGAAGGAGCTCACCTGAAGTTAAGCTCATTAAACAACTTAAAACATAATAGTTTTATATGATTTATACCTCATTTTGGCTTTACGTACCTTTAAGTAAGAAGAATCGAACCTAGTGTCAATGCTCTCTTTTCTTCCGCTCACTCATTTCATAGATAATGCCAAATATTTTTTTGGCAGACTAGAGAAATAATTTAAATACGTATATTCCCTGAAGGCCGTCGTAACACAGTAGCACGAGCGTGCGTGGCGGTTGTGGGTTCAATTCCTAGTCGGGGAATTGAAATATTTAATATTTTCATTTCCTGGTTCTGGTAGCAACGCAAAGCGTGGCATTGCGTTCCGCCACTCAATAAATAATGCCTTGAGACTTCAGCGGAAAGTGGGGAACGGAAGTGCCTTAACACTAGGCTCCAAGGTTCCCTGTGCCTACTCTGCTATGTGGAGAATAGAGTTGAAGCTAAAAAAATCCTTAAAGTCAGTATCGGATCATCAATCATCGTGCTTACGTTTAGTTTGTCGTTCTTTCCTTAATTTAGGTTTAAGATTGATCAGTTTTAATCATCAACATATTAATTTCTTTATCAGGTGCCGGAGCCCTAGGTGCTGGCTTAGTAGGAGCTGGAGCCCTTGGAGCCGGTATTTTAGGAGCTGGTGTGATCGGTGCTAAAGCTGGACTTATTGGCGGTGCTTTAGTAGGCAGTGCCCTGCAAGGCAGAAGTTACGGAGGTGGATACGGATACGGCGGCGGATACGGTGGCGGATACGGATATGGCGGCGGTTATGGATATGGCGGTGGTTACGGATATGGCGGTGGATACGGAGGATACGGTGGACACGGATACAGGTATTTATTGAATTTATAAATAGCAACTATTTTGCCAAAATGTAATAGAAAATTATTTATTAAAAAAAACTGTTGTTAATTAACTCATACCAGAGGTAATTGGCTTTGTTAATCGATTTTATTTAAATTAAACGATCACTAATATACCGACAGCTATTTCTTATTAATAACCGGGCTTACGAACGAGTTTACGAAAGAGTTTATTAATATTATTTTATATATTTGATGATATTAAAATGTTTACTGAGGTGGATTCAATTTTAAGTATCGTTATATATTATAAACGAACATTTTCTCTCCGAGACATACATAAAATAAAAAAGTTAATTTATAGAAAGAAATAGAAAAGCCTTTAGTATTATAACAAACAACTTGAATAGTGAAAACTTCAGAGATCTTTCTGATTCTAACATTAGACTAGAACTAGAATTAGACTTGTCTAAATCTACGTTAATTACTCACACATTATACGAATACATAGAATAAAGTATTTTTGGTAAAGTTAAGACATTAAAAATATAATATTCCATAAAAGCAATTTATACGAAATTATTATTGTTTGCCTGTCGTGGCGCAGCGGCACTAAGTGTGACTGTAAAACCGACTGGTTGTGGGTTCGATCCCCACTCGAGGAGATGAAATATTTACTTACATTTATATTTCCATTTCTTCGCTCTGGTGTCGAGGACAAGCGCGGCGTTGAGTTTTGCCACTCAACACGCAATGGCAGATGCAGAATTCTGCAGAAAGTGGGGAACGTAGTGTCTTAACACTAGGTTCCCTCTGCTTACCCTGCTGCGTGCGGGATACAGCGTGAAGTTGATTTTTTTTATTATTATTTACGGAGTACAGCGTGAAGCTTATTCACTAAGGTTATTTTATTTGCAAGTTATAATAAAACAAATGGATATCCTACATAATTGTGGTGGTCGTGAAGATATATATATTCTTTTAATATAAAGTTATGTTATAAATTTAATTTCCCCCATAAATAAAAAATGAAATAAAGTAAATATATGAATAAATAATTATTTTTGTTCCAGACGTTACTACCCTACTACAACATATATTGTAGAAGAACCCTGGTGTTAATTTCAACGTTGCTTCGTAGTTGTTACGTAATCAATTCCAACGTGTGTAGAGATGGGGATATCTCGTGACTGATACCTGCACGTTTAGTTGTTAAGAATAAAGTTTTATAAAATATTCCTTGTTTTTATATTTCACATTAGATATATATTTTCATAACTTATTAATATATATTTACACAAACCAACATATTGTGAGTAACTAAATGTTCCTGCAACTATAGAAAATGGTTGGGGCTCTTCAGAAGAAATGTGATTTTATTTTCTCAAATTGTCTATGTCTAATTCTATGGGTTATCATTTACTTCATGTGCTTCCTATCGAGATTAATACATTAGAGTCACTTTGGTTGATCAGCAAATATTTATATCGTAACTATTATGTCGTTTTCTTAAACATTTTTTAGTGTTATTCCACACTAAGGAAAGAAAAATATTTATTTAGAAAACGTATAAAAATTTAAATGTAGCGGGACTCGAACCCGCGCCTCTTGGAAATGTTCAAATTTTTATACGTTTTCTAAATAAGTATTATGTCGTTGTTAAGTTGGAGTATAAAGTGGACATTTACGTCACGACGGAGATTGAAAAGTACATGTAATAAAGTTACGATATCACACAGCTATTGATGACATGATATACATTTTTTAGGATAAATGTAAAGCTTATACGAATAAAGACGCCAATATATCAACAATAATTTATTAGTAGCAGATTAATATTAATAATAAATATAAAGAAATAACAAAACAAGCCATAAGGATATATTAAGTAGATTCTTAGTTAGAATAAACTATTGACTGCGAGAATATATATAAAGTCTTCTTTTCAGAACCAACGTTTTGGATTTAGAGAGCACGTAAAGCAATTTGTACTTACTATGTCTATAAGAGATCTTATAGGTCGAGAATACATAGATCGAGAAAAAACACTCTTGTTAGCGTACACGTTTCGCTAATATCTTCCAGAATAGATTGTAATATTATTTAGAATGGCCGTTAGAGTATACAATATTAAACGATCTCGAGGACTCAATATTGGTGTATGATTAAAATAAGCTTTCGAAATCCTTTAATATCGTGACTCGCAGTGTTTACAAACTATATATACAAAAAAAAAACATTATAACAGCTTAAATGCACAACACAATTGTCTTAGTAATATACGTTCTACTTTACCTGAAAAAAGGTACGTATAATTCAACGTGGGGAACTGAGTGCCTTAACACTATGTTCACTCTGCCTACCCCGCTGTGTGCGGGATACAGTGTGAGACTGATTTAATTCGATTAAATTGTCAGCAATGTTCTTATTAGCAATATTCAGGCTTATACGTGTATAGTAAGTAATTGGCATACACGAAATAATTACAGTACTTACAGTATGTATATAATATATACAGCTTTTGAAGCTTCATCTAGCAATTTAACCCAAATGAATATTCATATGCTCCCTAAGCAAGCCATTACGCCAATTTTGTTAAGTCATGATAATTTGTTATACATTTTAGTGTAAAATTTAATTATTAATGTTTGTAGCTTATTTTTGTTTACAGATGTATCTTTAGTTGATTGATTTCAGAAGAAAAAGTTTTTTTTTTATTTAAATAAATATATTTATATATCAGTTGCAATATGTAGACGTGTAAAATAAAGGTAGATTTTGGAGATGATTTTTAAGCTTCACGCTGTATCCCGCATGTAGCAGGGTAAGCAGAGGCAGGCGTAACACGCCTCTGCTCCCCACATTTTTGCCGAATTTTAGAGGCATTGTATGTTGAGTGGTGGAACTCTACGTCGCGCTTTGTCTCAAACTTATGTCTTTAGAGATGATCTAAATCTAAATTGATTTTATAAATGAATACTAGGATATGTAATATAACTTTGTATCACACAAGAACAGAAATTGAGATGAGATATTAACTATACCTGGTCTATCGTAATGTCGTTTTAATTTGTTATAAAAACACATGTAAAGTAAATCTAGTAAAATAAAATTGATGATTGATCAGACATAGTACAAACAATAAATAACATAGAACGATAAAAAAATTATAAAAAAAGAGATTTACGCACACAGCAGGGTAGGCAGAGGGAACCTAGAGTTAAGACACTCCGTTCCCCACAATAAAAAAACATGCATTATGATAATATGAGAGGTATGCAAACATTACACGCCGTGCCACGTCGGCCCCAGCATATTGAACGCTAACAAGCCACATTTAGGTAATTAGCTATCTATCGAGCAACGTTCAGCAATGGCAGGAGTGTAGGAATTTAGTCAATTAGTAGCTGCTTTCTGACAATATAGCGGCAGTGCGTCACGGAAACTGCGTGTAATATGATCACAATATATAAGGTCATTCTATGATTCATATACTCGTACATATATAATATATATATTGTAAATTGTGATAAAACAGAATTTTGTTAATTATTAATATTATTCATAATATTATTTTTGTATTTGTGAAAATTTGTTCTTATTTAAGTTTCTTGTCTTAATTTGTTCTTATGTAAGTCAACACATTACAGTTAGGCAACGCTGATTAAAGACTATTATAATATTTATGAGGCCAGTCGTGGCGCAGGGGCACAAAGTGTGACTGTAAAACCGACTGGTTGTGGGTTCGATCCCCACTCGAGGAAATGAAATATTTACTTAAATTTATATTTCCATTTCTTCGCTCTGGTGTCGAGGCTAAGCGCGGCGTTGAGTTCTGCCTCTCAACACGCAATGCCTCCAACATTCGGCAGAAAGTGGGGAACGGAGTTAAGACATTAACACTAGGTTCCCTCTGCCTACCCTGCTGTGTGTGGGATACAGCGTGAAGCTATAAAAAAAATAACAATAATAATATTACAACAAATTTTTAATTTGTTAAACCGCTTAAATGTTTAATTTTACTTTTCTTTGTGAGATTTAATCCAAAATGCCTTCTTATTGTGAAGACAAAACGATACTATATGCAGCTGCATATTAAAAATGAACTTTAAGAAACTGTAGGCGCGTCAAAAATCATCATCTTACATCAAAATTACAAAAAATACTTAAAAATCACTTATAAAACTTTGTTGCGATGCAATGACTGAGAGTGAGATGGGAGGAACTACTAATTTGTGCTACTCATCAAGTAAATGGTGTTAATAGTCTTAAATTTTAATTTAAGTAATTTAACAATTCTGCTTTACCTGCAGATTCCCTTTTTCCTTCTGTTCCCCTATTTAATTAACAGAGTGTGCCTACGTCATGAAACAACGCTTTACGTACGCTTATCTCAGGCTAAAACCCAGGGCTCCACTCGCCACTTCTGAAAGGACCCCACTTTCAAGTTAGTAAGTACGCATACTGTCTTAACATACTATTTCTACATATTAGATTAATAGTGCGCAAAATTTCAACTTTGCTAAAATGACGTAGGTCTGGGGGCCCTGGGATCTGGGCTATTAGTATTTATTTAAAAACTTTATATTCGATCGCTAATAAAATAATACATTTTTAAATTGAGTCGTATTTATGTAATATTGAAAGAATTTATAAAACTATAAAATATTCAGCGCATATCGCAATGAAGAAAGTGTAATATATTATCATTATTGAAACAGTTTATTAAACGAGTTAATATACAATATTTTTTAATATATTAATCAATATCTTTACATATAACACTATGAGAAATAAATATATTCTGCGAAAGAATCGGTTTTCGTTAAGCAGTGGTTAAAATAATATAATGGTAAAATTGAGATGAAAATATTTTATTCCGCTACAATACTTTATTAGCATTCGTAAAAGTACTTGGCCAAGTTCGCAGCGTGACGATAAAAGTTAATTACTTTCTTTATTAATTATTCTGTGGTGAAGGTTTAAGCCTTTTGTGTTTCAGAGTTTCTCACTTTTCTTAAAAGATTATTTGTTGTATATCTATATTTGATATTATTTAAGTGTATTTTGGGAAAATTAGTTTCTTATTTTAGTATGGTTACTATATATTAATTATATATGGTTATTTATACTGTTATACACTCAAAAAATGTCGTAGTTAAATTCTTTAGTAAATTATTTAGTAATTGCATATATATTTAGGTACGTGCACACGGCAAACGCGATTAGAGTATTCCTATAATATTGCTCCATAGCCTTCAGCTGTTCCGAATAATAGCTAGGATTAACCGAAAGACGTTGTTTGTGTTTTAGTATCGTGTAAATAACTATATGCACTTAAAACACGGTTATTTTGAAATCATGGAGAGAAAAGTCAATTTTATTTATATGTAATAGATGAAATTATTTAAATTCCTTTAAATATAAATTTCTTTTTTTTTTCAAATAAGTATAAATTAAAAAACAAATGTATTCATGATTAGCTATACATAGAGAAAACTACTCGACACGCATTATCTCCGAAATTAGGTGGAAAGTGGGTAAAGGAGTCTCACTGTCGCACTGTATTTCCCGCTTAGCAGGTATGCAGGAAAAAACGTGAAGCTGTTATTCAATTAAAAAGTTGAAACCCAAATATTAAATACGTCGTTTAAAAATGCCACTCAAAATATAATTACTGGGTGTGTGTTGGTGAGTCTGAAACAGTGCAATGCAAAATGTTTTGTTTAGTGCGTAACTGTCGGCCTGTCCGCTGTCGGGCGCAGGGTATATCAACACGTAGAGAAATTTGGAGCCTATGGTTGGCTCTCTCGCGGAATTGGCTAGACGGAACTAATTGAAATTCAGAGCTGGAGCAGTGTTCGCCGAACGTGTTAGTTTGCCAAATTTTATACGGATAGAGGGTTGTTTACCAAACTGTCATATAACTTTACATAGGTTAGCCTACTAAATATGGATGGTAAAACGCAAACAAAGATATTGTGATAATCATTTAACGATGAGATGATTAATGATATTTTTGATCGTAATATGACAATTATGTGGAGGCCGGTCGTCAGGCCGGCGCAGGGGCATAAAGGGTTGTGGGTTCGATCCTCACTCGAGCAAAAATAAAATATTTATTAAACTTATATTTTTATATCTTCGCCTGGCTGGACACTAGATGTCAAAGCGCGACGTTGAGTTCCGCCACTCAACATGCCTCCAAAATTCAGCGGAAAGAGTCCTGGCGCAGTGGCACGGCATGTGATTGTAAATGCGACGGTTGTGGGTTCGATTCCTCGTGGGGAAATGGTTTTTTTATATTTTCATTTCTTTGGTTATTATATTTTCTTATACCAGAAAATACGTTGCATTAAGTTGCGCCAATCAACTCGCAACGTCTCGATAATTCAGCGGAAAGTGAGACCAAAACCGAATGTTCTAACTGAAGCTAAAAAATATATTTACGATAACGAATTTACTCAGGTTAATACTAATGTTCATATAATTTAGAGTGTTTTATTTTTTATTTTTTTCAGGGCACTTAAACAATAAGAGCTATAAATATCAATAATTTTCAATACTAATTAATGTACTCTAACTAATTATTTTGTTAAAAAATTGATTAAAGATTTCTGGATTTTAATAATAAACATTTTAAATTCCCTATATTTCTAAAAAATAATAGCAATTATCACTTTTGTCAATAAGTTTGAACAAAATCAAAGGAGTTCAAGTATAAAATTGAGTAGTTTACGGTTGCAAGTGAATAGGGGGCGGGCGCTGGCGTCGAAACAGCATTTATAGGAGATGGATGCTAACGGCCCACGCCGCTGCCTCTTTAATCTCGCTTACAAAAGAGATATACGACTGTGCTGCGTGCTCGGTGCCGCGTCGGTAATTACTCACATGGTTTGTCAGAACAGAGTTTATGATCACCCTTAAATTGGAAATAGTAGTAGTTATAGTTGTGATTTCGCATATCTGTAGTATAATATCTGTCAATACAATAGTACAAATTCAGATGAGTTTTCTTAAAGCTACAAATCGTAATATATAACGCTGCACATTGATGTTACGATAGTTTTGGGGTTAACTAATAACTTCTAAGATCTGTTCAAAAAATATCTAAACAAAAAAACATTAAGTGAAATAGACGAACCGCTAGATAGCTAGAAAGGCAGTAAGTACCGAATTGATAAATCATATAATATTATATATGTGATTAAAAATAGAATTTGAGTATTATTTTATATTGTTTGATCTTAATTTTATTTTTACTCAGCTATAAAACTATTAACTATAGTAGTAAGTACTAACTTATTATAAAAAAAATGCTAGCTTATTATAAATAATAATAATAATAATAGTACTTATTTAGAAAACGTATAAAAATTTAAACGTAGCGGGACTCGAACCCGCGCCTCCTGGAAAGAACGTATGGCTTAGTGGTCAGAACGCCTGGTCGGTTCGAGTCCCGCTACGTTCAAATTTTTATACGTTTTCTAAATAAGTATTTTTCTTTCCTAAGTGTGGAATAACACTTTAAAAATGTTTAAAAATAATAATAGTAATTTAATATTTCGATCAAAATAAAAAATGATATTTCGCCTAAACTTAAAAAAGAAATGAAATTATTATTGAAAAATATGAACTAATGCAATATAATAAACGTTTGTTTTTTTTCTACAACTAAAAGCGATCAAAACTTTTCAAATAAAGCCAATGGGAATCCTTGTTTACTACCATCGCTGGCCCTTAGTTTTGTTCAAAACGTAATTTGCGACTCTTGGCTTAACTATTGTTTTTATTACTTTGAGCAAATCACAGCTCAGAATTTTTTCAATCATGTTTGGCAGCATTAATCAAGCCCAATACACAAATCATCGATGTAATATAAGAAATGCTACAATCAGCTTCACGTTGTATTCCACACACAGCAGGGTAGGCAGAGGGAACCCAGTGTTAAGACTCCGTTCCCCATTTCCCTCCCGAATTCTGAAGGCATTGCGTGTAGAGTGGCTGAATTCAAAGCTGTTCGAGCAAAGAAATGAACATTTAAATAAATATTTTATTTTTTCGAATGGGTATCGAACCTACGACCATTCTCGTCTACAGTTACACATTTGTGCCCCTGCGCCTTTAGATAAATCATCAATGTAATATAGGGGATGCCACAATATACTCGTATATCATTATTACAATACTATAAGCTCGAGGCGTTATACGAAACCATAGTGGTTGGGTAAATTTCTTTCCATATTATCTTTTCCAGTGTTATTATAGAAGATGAGGCCAGTCGTGGCGCAGGGGCACAAAGTGTAACTGTAAAATCAACTGGTTGTGGGTTCGCTCCCCATTCGAGGAAATGAATTATTATTATTTTTTTCTTTCTTTTTTTTTTAAATCTAATTTAAGGGCTTTGTCGCTTATGCGAACATGTCGCCCTGGTACATAAATATTTATTTAAATTTAATTTATATTTTTATTTTTTCTCTCTGGTGTCGAGGCAAAGCGCGGCGTTGAGTACCGCCACTCAACACGCAATTAATCCAGAACTCATCGGAAAGTGGGGAACGGAGTGTCTTAACACTACTAGGTTCCCTCTGCCTTTCTTGCCATGTGCGAGATACAGCGTGAAGCTGATTTAATTTTATTTTTTTTATTATAGAAGATGTTTAATTTACAGTCTAATTGGGTAGTAGCTAAATATCGTGGATTACTTTGTATTAGCTAATGTGTAGTTACTTTGCAATGTATACTGTGAGACCGGAAAAATAAATAATTTACTTCTGGTTCCATATCCGCAAGCAATTAAAATAAAGTAAACATAAGATTCCACTTCTTATAATTTGCAAACCTGCCATATAGTTGATATTGAATTTTAACAAAGCAACGCTGAAAGAATATATTTTTTTGATTAAATAGTCGTTACTTACATTTAAATGTACTACTTTATTTTTAATTGAATATAATTTATTAATATTTAATTACATTTCAAGGAATTAAATTAATTGTGGTTTAAAAACTAAAATGTCTATCTAACTTAACACTAGGTTCCCTCTGCCTACCCTGCTGTGTGCGGGATACTGCGTGAAGCTGATGTCTATCTAAAGCCTAAGATATTATACGCATGGGAGTAAGATAGCGTAAAGGTCAATAAGTAGGTATATATTTAGACCATTATAGAAAGCGATCAATCATTTACACGCATTAGAGTATTTTATCAACCAACAGCGGATCAATATTATCCAGACAAAAGAGCGCTTCACATCCAAACGTTCAAACAATGGAGTGCGATTGATGACAATACTGCCAGCAAACAAGCAAAAACAAGTATATTATTCTAAGGAGCTTAAGTGCGACGTGATAGCTGAAATGGAATTATACAGCAATCAAAATGAAAATGTGAAATTTGGAAAGATTTGCAAATGAAACGTCTGGGTACGTTACGGTACGTACCTACGTCGTATTTTAATTAAAAGATCAAAAAAGTTTGTTATGAGGCCAGACGTGGTAAAGGGGCGCTGTGACTGTAAACGCGATATGTTAATATTGTAATTTCTTCGTTCTGGTGTTGAGGTAAAGCGCGGCGTTGAGTTTCACTACTTAACAAATTTCAAATTCAAAATATTCTTTATTCAAATAAACTCTTATAAGTACTTTTGAATTGTCGAATGAACATATAAACAAAAAAAAAGCTACCACCGGTTCGGAAGGCAGTTCTGCTGAGAAGAGCCGGCAAGAAACTCAACAGTTGCTCTTTTCAAAGTCAATGGTATTATTACATTATCTGGCAGCTATCCTGCATCACATTCAATAGACATTAATTCCATACATGTTTATTAACATGTAATACCTCCAGATTTCGGCGGCGGCGGCGGACATTAACACTATAGGCTTCTTTTGCCTGCTCCTTTCTACATGTGGGATACAGCGTGAAGCTAAAAAAAAACCAATATAGTTGATATACATATATTATATGACTCTGATAGGTAAAATTGCAGTGGAATTAATGAAAGTAAAAGGAGTCACAGTGGGAAAACATAAAATGTGTACCTAAAATTCAAAAGGAAGCTGGAAAATATTACTATCGCTGCACCCGTGTATGTATCACCGTATCATGAGCTCTTTTCTAAGTAAAATAGATACGTGGCGCTAGCGTCGAAACGTTTAACAGAGATGAGTGATATAGTCATAGCGTCTTTCTAATTTTACTTAGCAAAATGCTTATTATCTTTAATAACACGATTAAATAGAGAGAGAGAGAGAAAGAGAGAGAGATAGAGAGATATTAAATAGATGTTAGAAAATTACTAAAACGATTTAAAATTGTGAATATATTCTACAAATAAACATTAGTTAAATAGATTTACTTTTAAAGTATTTAAGTCAAAAGTTAATAAGCTCTTATAAAAACTTTGCCATGTACGATAAAAGCTAGTAAGTGTACAATAGTAATAATACAGGATAAAAAAATATTGAGTGCTATTTGAATCAATACATGTTCAGTGTGTTAAAAGAGGTTAGCTTCAGCCCTCGAGGGTGTGATACCGCAGTACAAACGAGTCGGAAAGCAAAAGTTTTTCATACGTTTCTTTGTAAGAGTAGGTATGTAACAAACTTAGCGGTCTACCGAACCGAATGGGTATTAATATTTGGGAAAATGTTTCCAATATTACAGGGAACAACTTTGATTAATGATATTTGTTGGAGGTTTCTTTGTAAATCAGAGTCTTTTGAAGTTTTAGCTGTAGATTATTAGATAACTCTATTCACAGTATTGGATTAAATTTTAATATTAAGTTTCTTTTTACATGAAGAGAAATAACTTTTTTATTGTACTGTAATCCAATGGAAAGTTATGTTCGGTTGAACACGCTAAATGTTTTTGCTTTGCTATACGGATAAACGATTAACATGATTAATAAACGATTAATCATCATTATGTTAATCGATTCGATTCTGTTCTTATGTTGACAGCCCTCACGCACTTAGGATGTGTCATATATGTCTCTTATTTATCTCCCTTTGACCATACGGTGAAGTCGCAGTTAAGAGCTAGTATAATATACATATTTTAATAAAACTTCATAGACAATACTTTTTAATCTATTTTTTAATTTATCATATGACTAGGTACCTGAGTAGGTTTACTCAGGAGTAATTTTTTTAAAAAGCATGAAACATTTTTTTAACAAAACAAGTACCTAAGACATGTTGACCCTTATAACCAATTATTATTTTACTACTTACTAGAGGAAGGTCACGTAAAAAGCATGAGGAACCCCCGAAGGGCATGTATGAAGAGGTTGATGGCAGAGGACGAGGCGATAGAGGTATTCAGGGTCCGTAGCGTTTGGTGCTCCGTTCTCTCTGACTATCCCGCTAGGGATACAGCGTGAAGCTAGATTAGATTAGATTTTCGTTACGTTATGCACATAGAAATATATTAACAGTTATTTGTGTGTCATGTGAAATTTTAAAGCAATCTACATTATTAAGTTGTGAAATATTGCCTTCAACTTAACATCATTCAACCATTAACATGTCAGACCGGTGAAAAAGCGACGTCAATATGCATGCGCCCAGCTCGGGCTCAAGCGATATGCTAATAGAATATTTTGACCTAGACTCTTTACAATTTCGTATTACCTATATAATACAACAACTCGCTTTAGAAATTATTAAATCATAAACAAGAAAGTATATTATAATAAAAATCATGCACTTGTTTAGTGAAATTAACTTCTATAACTTAGTTTAACTTTTTTAATAATAAAAAATTAAATAATTTTTAATAATATCAGCTTTATGCTGTATCCCGCAGACAGCAGGGTAGGCAGAGCGAACTTAGTGTTAAGACACTCCGTTCCCCACTTTCGTGTGCGGGATACAGCGTGAAGCTGATAATCGGAGTTTTAAAATAGCTTAGACAAAGATTTAACTAGCTCTACTATACACTAGCTCGGATGAAAAGTTCTAAAACGGGTCGCTTGTAAGTTTTTTGGTAACAATAAGCTTAAAATTACATACCTACTCAAACTTTAAAACTACTTCATAGAGAAAGAGGTTGCTAGCAAATTGATACGCTGCGGGCGCGGTTTGAACGGTTGTATTCTTCGGGTGCTCCTTTATCGTTACTCTGGGAACACAAAGGTTGAATGCTGACTATCGATTGCGCAAATTTCCTTTGCATTGTAACGCCTTTTGTGACGTGAAACATTTAAATTCACTGAACAGTGTTAGTTTGCTGAGTTACGGTGTACTAAAATAAGTTACATCATATATCATTTTATATGTTGAAATTTTTGTGATTTAATATTAGGTATATGAGGCCATTCTTGGCGCAGGGGCACAAGTGTGGGACTGGTAGATTGTTCCATCCCCATTCGAGGAAATTAAATATTTATTTAAATTTATATATTAATTTCTTCGCTCGTGGGCTGAGGCAAGCGCAGCGTTAAGTTCCGCCACTCAAAAACGCAATACCTTCAGAATGCAGCTCAAAATGGGAAACAGAGTGTCTTAACACTAGGTTCCTACTGACTACCCTGTGCGGAATAAAGCTTGAAGCTAATTTTTTTTTTTAATATAACTTGGCGGCTACACCATGACTACGGTGTAATTAATATTAATTATGAAGGAAATTATTTCTAGAGAGAAAATAAATTGAATTTTAATAAAATTCTCAGATTGTCCTTTTAGCACCGTCGTAGCCAGTAATAAAGGAACCCATAATATGTTTTGTGTTCGAGAAAAATCTCTAACCATAAAAGAATAAAATTAAATTCTGTAATATCTTTTCTGCCGTCGTACTTTACTACCCATAAATACGTAAAGAAAATGGCAAGTAATGCCTTATTGTTTCATAAGCTCAGGAAGACGCTTTATGAAGGCTTTTCGTTGTTTGATACCATGATATAAATCGGAGCGGAGGAAGCCGTGTCTATGGAACAGTCTCGTTCTGTAGTAAATGTGAACAGATTTATATTAACATTAACAATATAATTCTGTTAGTATGATATATAATTAATATAATATTTTATTATATTCAATCTAATAATTCTGTTTCCAATAAACATAATATAAGGGGCATAATTTAACATATAATCATTTATATTATATATTGAGAACTAGCGGCCCGCTTGCGGCTACGCCCGCTTTAACTACATGATTATTTATTTATTATAATAAACAGAATTAATTGACAATTATAATGACATCTAATATGATTTTTTATTAGTTTAATCTGTAATATTTTAATTCTCCGGCGCCCAACCCATCTTACATGCAGGCAATGCACCTGCAGCTCCTCTGGTGTTGCACGGGGTCGTGGGCGGCGGTACATTATCGTAATTTCTATAAGAATTTTCGATTGTTTTGAATTAAAAAATACGACCATTGTTGATATTTGATATTTATAAAATATACATAAAGCTAATTATTTATTAGACGTATATATTTTTGTAACATTATGTTCTTTTTACCTATGTACGTCTTATCAAAATTCTAAAACTGTTAAATGTTTTGATGTCAGTGAATAATTTAATTTACTCTTTCAGAAACCGCCTTAAATGTTAAATTAATAATTTGAAAGATTCATAATATTCTTTGTAAAATAACTGTAATGATTGCATATTAATTCCTGTACAGTTTTTAAATTAGTTACATATATTATTTATTAACTAAATGTACAATTGGTAAATATGTAGTTATTACAGAGTGCACGTAGAAAGGCTGTTTTTAGGCATTTTTATATAGATTTATTTCAAACGAACGAACGAACCAAAAAATCTATGTATTTGCTTGATATCTCTTTGAAGATCAAATCGTTCTTTATCTCTGTGTTGAATTAATTACGATTTAAACTTAACTGTTATGATTTATGAAGGTAATCTCCACTAACAATTCAATTTTGTTTACTTTATTGTATAAAATATTGTATAATAGTGCTTCAAAAATATATATTTTTATCAACAGTCATATAACCAAGACGTTTCGAATGTCATTCTTTAGCCAGGAATCTTACCAGCGCGATTGCTATATAACATTCGCAGGCAAACTAATGCCTTGAGTTCATTCAAATGACGATAACTTTTTTTTAATGAACCGATTTTGATGAACCAAACTTTAGTAGTTAAGTTGAGTTAAAACAAAGCAATTGGTGAAACTTTTAAGTAAATCGGTTCAGTACTTTCAGAGAAAAATGTGGACATACATATCGACAGACAGACAGACAAGAAATTAAAAAAAATATTTTTGCTTTCTATTATTCTTTTTAAGTGTCCCTCCCTCTATCCATTTCAGTCAAAATTACTAAATATACAGACAAAATATTTTTACTGTCTTATTATATAATATAGAGATATAGAGAAGAGATAAAATTTTAAAGATTTACTAGCTTTTGCATGTGAGTTTATCAACAAAAAGTATCTACTGCGAACAATATAAAATGACTATATTTAGAAATTAGGGAGGTATGAGGTATGACTTATGGACAAAAGAGAAGAATCGAGAAAGTATAATCGAGAAAGTAGATTATGAATAACTAAATAAGAAAAGTGACGAGCCAACTATTAAAATAGTGTCAATTTGTAACAAATTTTAAGCGCAAAATTTGACTGGTTATATGTACATATGAGTATATGGCGAATATATATGCACATAAATAAATTCAAGGCTTTTTGTCTTCTTATGACACTATTATTCTTTTAAAGGACATGTGAGAGACAGAGACCTTACATAACTCACTAAACTAACTATGACCATTTTTGGAAGTACTAGTACTTTTTATTGTAATCTTAGCCACGTTTGTTTTGTGTAGTCAACGTAGCTTCCATCAAATAATTCTGTTTCAAAATAAACGTTACTTAAATAAATGAAATGACAAGAAATATCTTATTGTTTTTCTTAGTAAAACAAGATCTTATAAAGGCTTCCATTTGTTGATAAAGATCGGAAGTAACAGATCTTAGCGCAGACAACAATGGCGAAGATTTATTACAGTTCAATATATAATGACTGAATAACTTTATCTACTACAATATCTTCATAGATTCAGCTTTGTTCGATTTTCTTCTTAATAATAATAACCGAATGTACAACAAGTATTTTATTCTACAAGTTTTGTTTTATCGAGGAACTTAAAAGAAACTATAGAGGAAGACGAACGAACATAATATACAAGAAATAGAAAACTTTAAGTTCTCCATTATTTTCTTAGCTTTTAAATTTACACTACAAAATACAGTTTTCTTTTATGCTATATAGATTGTACAGTTAATGTTATCATAGTTTTTGAAGCTACGAAACGGATGGAATAAATGCAAGTAAATGAAAGTTTTCAAATAAACCCAATGAACATCTTTGTTTCCTCGCCATTGTAATGGCTAGTAAAAGGATTTTACGTTGCTTTGCTTTGGTTGCCTAATTACGTACCAAACGTCATTACAAATAGATAAGACATTAAAGATTTTCATGTGTTTATCTTATATTTAGCATATTTCGTTTAATAATAATAATAATAAGTATCTTTATTAAAATTATTTTTATTTTGCTTTTAACAAAAGTTGTTAGTATAAATTATTTAAATAAAAAATTGGCAACGTTAGCAAACAACTGGAAGTTTATTATGAAAACTTTGATAACTATCATAAAAAAGCAAAGACAACCTTAAAAAAATTACTACTTTTATATTTATGTTTATTATGAAACACTACTTACTTTTAACATATCACACCATTTTATTGAAGTAGTGTTTTACAACGTTCGTGTACGCTAAATTGATTTCCCTTATAAATGCAACGATAAATCACAAGTTACTGTAAATTTTAAAGTTTGAAGTCCTGTCGATGCAGAAAACTACTTTATTTGATGCTTGTGAATTTGAACAAGTTTTGCTTTCACAAAAGTTTTTGTAAATAGTAAAGGCAGATTTACTTTTCTTGAAGTGAGACGTTGTAAGCACTTTTCTGACTTGTTCTATAGACATGGTGAGCTGGGGGTACATTTCCGCAAAATTATACTAATTGTACCTAACGAAATCTATACAGTTAGTTTGGCCACTTAATACGTAATGCGTTGAGATCGTTTCTCTTCATACCAAATCCAGCCTTCCAGAGAGATGATGCGTATTAACTGCAATTTGCTTTACTATACCGGAGAAATTAAAATAATTTAAATATAACCATTTCATCGAGTAAGAATCGAAAGTGTCACAATCACTTTGTTTACTTGTAGGAAGTACTCCACTGCGCCATGGTAGTTTTACATTAAACAATATATAACTTAAAATTGTTAAGACAAGTGCCGATCTTATGAGAGAGGACTATATCCTACGAATGTTCCGGAGTCGAGAGGAAACATACGTCGTCGATTGTCTGATTAGAGATCTGTGTGCCGTAGATTTGTGTTTGTGCGCGCCGTTTGCCGCCGGTGCTCGTCTTACAATGTAGGGGATAGATAGTTTGTTCCCTTTGTTTATACTAACAGCCAATAGCAATATAGGATTTGACGACATGTGAAAATTAAGTTAACATGAATATAGGTACATGAGGCCGTCGTTGCGCAGCGGCACAAGCGTGTGACTGTAAACGCCACGGTTGTGGGCTCGTTTCCTACTCGAGGGAATGAAATATTATATTTAATGAAAATATTAAATATTTCATTTCCCCTACCTTTCCCTACCTTCCACCGAATTCCTCGAGAATTCGGTAGAAGGTAGGAAACGGAGAGTCTTAGCACTAGGTTCCCCCTGCCTAGCGTGTATTCATGGTCACATATATTATTTATATACATGGTCATAATTGTTGTAATGTAGTTGTGGGTAGCTGGAATTCAAGGAATATTTATGATAACGAATAACAAAACTTTTTGATTTAATAATACACTTAACAAAATAATTTAATGATAAGAGCATTGTGAAGTAGCTCTTTTGATATCATAATTGCAATCACCTTCATTTAGTATTTTTGTTCTTATACAAATTCATTTCAATAGTGAAATTGAAAGAAAACGGAACATTTTATTCATCCGATTATTTGTATAGGTAAATCGTTTCTCGCGTAAAACTTTAATCAACATCTTGTTTCAAAACTAACAAAGCGTTTAAGAAGAAAATATATTTTACTTTTAATTAAATAGCATCTCAACAAGATCTAAATACATCATAATTTTTCAAATACTTGAAATGATTTTGATAAATAATATTTTTAAAATAACTTAAGAATTTGATTTCGATGAGACATTGAGACATTACATAGACATAGTTATATAGATATATATTGTTTGTATCGTTAATGCTGTAACTCAACAAATGCAGTTTGAACTCACAACAACTATTTTACGATGCGATGTCTTCAACGTTGAATGTCTTAATGTCTAGATAAAATAAGACTAACGTTATATTTAGGTTTAAGATATAAGCTGTCTACATTATATTGGCATTGAGTAATGGAATGTTGGTATCTAGGTTATTAGTGGTTGTTAAAATGACTATATTATGTGTGACTATATTATAGATATCTGTACAAGGCTGTCTTTTATTCCTTCTAATAAAATATTTATTAATTCTTAGATGCAATTATTTCTTTTCATTTATGCTCTTAAGATAAATCTTACTTTTGGAAAACATTTTTTTTTATTATCAGCTTCACGCCGTATCCCGCACACAGCAGGGTAGGCAGAGGAAACCTAGTGTTAAAACACTCCGTTCCCCACTTTCTGCCGAATTCTGGAGGCATTGCGTGTAGAGTGGCAGAACCCAACGCCGCGATTAGCCTCGACACCAGAGCGAAGAAATAAAAATATAAATTTAAGTACATATTTCATCTCCTCGAGTGGGGGGATCGAACCCACAACCAGTCGATTTTACAGTCACACTTCGTGCCGCTGCGCCACGACTGGCCACAAATTTTATTTCTAAATTGTTTTAATACAAGCTTTCAGAAATTTTACGATTGAGAACGTGAGGTTGAGGCCACTCGTGGCGCAGGGTCACAGAGTGTGACTGTAAAATCGACTGATTGTGGGTTCGATCCCCACTCGAGGAGATAAAATATTTACTTAAATTATATTTTCTTCTATTATATTTTCGGGATACAGCGTGAAGCTGATATAATTTAATTATTTTTTTTTAATTAAACCCGAGTAAAGTAATTAGTTGATTTAACAATGTATATCTTGTACGAATGAAAAATAATTTATTTTGCTTTGTTAACGTTCCGACGTGATGTCGTGGCAAAACTGAATACAAATAGGACCACCCTTTCAATACTGCATAACACGGTTATAGAGTAGTAGTACATCAGACTACACAGTTAGTAATCGGATTACTCTAGAGGTGGACGTGGAGCACTGTTTAGTTCACATCACGTTTTAAGGGTGAAGCTAGCTTTATAATATAAGATTTTGATACTTTTTTATATTTAACATTAAAAAAAATCAGCTTCACGCTGTACACCGCCCATAACAGTGCAAAGCAGTAGGGTAGGCAGAGGGAACCTAGTGTTAAGATATTTCATTTCCTACTTTCTGATGAATTCTGGAGCCATTGCGTGTTAAGTATAGATATAGATTCCTTTATAGTATTCGGAGGCAAACCCATGCCTTGAGTTCATTCAAATGACGATAAGTTTTTTTAATGAACCAATTTTGATGAATTAATTAATTCAAATGTTATGATGAGTTAAAACAAAGCAATTGGTAAAAGTTTTAAGTAAATCGGTTCAGTATTTTCGGAGGTAAGCGTGATCATACATACAGACAGACAGACAGACAGACAAGAAATTCATAAAAAATATTTTTGTTTTCTATTATTTTTTTTAAGTGTCCCTCTATCCATTTCAGTCAAAATTACAAAATGTACAGACAGATTTTTTTTACTGTTTTATTAATATATAGATAAAAAAATTACTACCTATTTTATATAAAACATTTATCATGAAAAAGGCAAAACATATTTTAGAAATTTACTATATGTCTCTTATAGAATATAAATACTAGGTTGAACGCTAATAATACGAACGAAATTTAATTTAGGATTAGCAATGCAAAGGCATCAATCCATGACACCGATTCCGACACTGAGAACAAGTCGCGCGGGATTCCGCGTCGCCGGCTCAAGTGGAGTTATGAGATTTACATAGCAACACGTGGAACTATGTTTTATTGCAGCACTGTATTAGTTTATATTTCCCGGAGGATATACGAAATTTATCTGAAAATGATAATTCTGTACGGAGGAACACTGGATTATGTTTAGCAACTGAATCAACATTGTTATGTGTTATTTCAAATATACGTACATACTTAGTCTTGTAAAAACTAAAAATTAAATGAAATGAGCTTCACGCTGTATCCCGCGCGCAATAGGGTAGGCAGAGGCCTAGTGTTAAGACACTCCGTTCTCCGGTTTCTGCCGAATTCTAGAGGCATTGTTGAGTGGCGGAACTCATCGCCGCGCTTAGTCTCACTACCGGAGCGAAGAAATGGATATATAAATTTAGTAGCGTTTACTGTCACACTTTGGGCTCCTGCGCCACTGGCCTCAAATTCTATATATAATAAGTCTTGTAATGGATTGTATAAAATATAAATACATCAATCAATTGTTTTAAACGATCAATTAATACTCAATTAATAAATTATTTGATTCGTCTCAGGTTATCATATCGAACGATATTTCTGTTATAGTTTATGCTGAAATAGATTTTAAAAATATTTAAAATAATGCACCGAGCTATTGATAGCAGTTAAATTAGTGCAGTCACCTGGCCATACGGCTGCGGTATTGATCGGATTATTTATGGCCTGCAGCAGAACAGTTTGTCTTCCTCACACCTCGCCTCGTATGCCAAAAATAAAGTGGAGGCAGTGCAATATGTACTATATTTATATAGTTTAAGTTATTTAGGGAAAGTGATGTTTAATTAAGCATGAAAATGTAGATTTAAGTAAATTTCTTAAGCATTTTATTTCTTGACTTAGTAGCTTGTTGTTTCTAGTAAAATATTGCCTCAAAACAAAAACTTACTCAACCAATTTATATTAATTATCAAACAATAATCGAAAATTATGAAAAAATATCTAGATAAAGATATTTGTATATTTATTTTTATAAATTACACCTACCTACGCTAATGTAGGTAGAAATACTAATATTTTTTTTATTAAAAGATTTTATTTAGTTTCACTTTGTCGCGGGTCAAATCTAGTATTTAAGATTTAACCTTGAAATTTAGTTTTTATTTTTGGTGTCAATACAATAATATATAGTCGATAGTATCACAAACCCAAGATGGGCGCCGCTACAGAATACCAGATTTTATATCCTTTTGAAATATTCTTGTCATCGGTATCAAATTAAATGTCTTGGCTAGTAAAATACAGCAGAGTAGAAAAAAATGGAAATTCAAATTGGCTGCTGCCGCAGAATGACGGTTTTCATATTTTATATTCATATCTTCGTCAATCTTGGTATCAAATGAAATGACTTAACTTGATTAAAATAATATAATAAATGTACTTAAAGGTAAAAAATTGTAGTTGACTGTATTAGTCATCACACTATTTTACACATCAATATGGGGTATTCGCTTGAATTAAATTAAATCGTGGAACCGGTCGAATTTCTACTTTCTGCAGTCAAACACAATTCTGCTGTGGTTGCATCGCTCCACACATTTTATTAAAAAAATCTTGATATCGGAGATGTGTTCCTTTACTCTGACACCTATGCTTCTTTTTGTTTGACAAATGAATGATAAGTCACAGTCAAAATCCATTTTGTGTACGATTATTTTTTTCACTGGTCTGAATAATTGGTTTACTTTCATGTAGGCTTACATATAGTTGTTATAGAAGCTCATCTTAAGATGTTTTTGACATTTTTACAGTCTTTCACACTTAAAAGAAAAATACTTATTTAGAAAACGTATAAAAATTTGCAACGCGCTCTGACTACTAAGCCATACGTTCAACTTGGACGGTTTCCAAGAGGCGCGGCTTCAAATCCCGCTATGCATATACAATTTTTTGTACGTTTTATATTAAGATATTGCCAATCCTGTCTGTAACCCTCTTCACATACGGTAGGACTGTGGGTGGCTGTGGTGTTATGATAACGCTGCCGCAGAACTGGCAGCTTGTTCTGGGGTATTCTTCACCTAAGCTCGTCCTCCTAGGTGTAGAGCTGCAAAGGTGGTGGGCTCTTTGGAACCAAAGTTTGCCAAGGATAGAAAACAGGGTACGGGGGCGTTGTGGGTGTGAATTTCCTATATCACTGATAACTGTGCCAGTAGGATTTTATATGACTAAAATATTCACCCTACAATAACTCCTTTATTTTTCTTCATGTTTTAACGCCATATTTCGTTCGTAGAATGTAAATACTACGAATAAAGTAATGAAAAACTGAAATATATTTACAAACAAAATTATTTTTAGGGAAAGTCATTTCTCTTTTTTTATTTTACTATACACAAGTATTATATAAATGTATTTATTTATACGGAAAGGTCGACAGTACTAAAATACGCAGTTGAGATCCATTAAGTGCTTAAGTGCTTTCCGAGCACGAAATTGGCCATGATAATAGAAATGGGTCCTTCACTATGTTAATATAGGATTTTACACTAAGACTAATTTACGTGTTGTTTCGGATAATGTTGGGATATAATCGCTTGTAAAACCCTCATACGGTAGACATTATAATGAGGTGGTGTGGTGAGGGTTTGTAAAGGATATGTGGATATGTGTGTGGATACTGTATAGAAACTTATTCCATAATAATATTGACATTGTATTTAATATGTATGGCTCTTATATAGTAGAGAGCGTGGTCTTTTGTTACAATGCAATATATCATTTCAAGTTTCCCAACTGCTCAACTGCGACGATGTAGTAGAGACATGGGGAAAATATTTATAGGTTACGACTTACCAGCTCGATATAAATGGAAATGGCTATTCTCATTGGTGGCTTTGTCACAATAAAGAAGTTCGATTTCTTTACGTGGCACAAATACGATAAGTTTAGGAAAGTAATCTGCTTTGTACATGATCGTGATAAACAGTGGTCCCACTGTACGTGCGTGTAGAACGATTTAATTTAAAAATTAATTAAATTATCTATGATTTTTACGCAAACTAGTAGTAAATAGCAATATCTAAAATTGTCAATATACCATATTTTTTTTCTTTTACGTTTGTTTATTTACCGCCAGGGACAATATGATGAATGTTTATATTTTTAGTATAACCACTCCATGACTCAACAGTTTTTGCCAAAGGAATATAAAAATATTTAGTAAATAAACGAGCATTTATTTCGAATATTCCATGGTACGGTCCTTTATAAACGAACTAGCTGTTTAATATACAATAAATATATTTAATTTAAACGTTGACAAATTGTAAAGGTCAGTCCTGAGTTTCGAAAAGTCAAACCATTTTGCGAGTGTTGCGGAGCCACCGTTTGCCAGAACAAAATTAATTACAAAATTGACGAGGAAACTTTTGGGTCACTAGGTTGTTGAATATTTGTTGCTAATAGACTTCCCCCAACCTCGATTGGAGAGGGGAGGGTAAAAGGAAATGGATCTTTGGTACAGTAAGTGAATATCAAAAGAATAAAGCAAATTCATCTTCTTTTATTTAGTTGGATAGGCCAGACATTCCGTTCTCCACTTTTCATTCATTATTTTTAGAGACGTTACATGTTAGATAGGAACAGCTTTAACTACAGAAAACTATAACGTGATGTAAAAATATGGACTATATTTTTTCTTGATAAGCGAGTCCGTTTCTCCAACACAAACAAAAAGAATAATCTTCAATCTTCTTAAAACCACTTCCTATTACGGCATTGAATTAGAAATTCTGTACCTATGACATTAGTATATATATTTTAAATTTCAAATAATAATTATTTCTTTGCCGTGGAGTTGACGGTGTTTACCATGCCACTAACATTTACCACACTTATATGTTAGTAGTTGTTTTATATTTATATCCGCATATTATGGATGAGCTGGGTTGCTAGAGTTCCATCCACATCAGGCGATTTTTTTTATATCAACTATATAATATAGGTTTATGAAAAATTTTAATATTTTTTTCCTTGTATGTTATATAAATGTCTCTTATAGATTAGATGGGAGCTAGAGTTTCACATAAGGTGTTTTAAATCTTCAATTTTTTAATTTTGTTAGAAAATACTCATGGCGTTGCACAACAAACGTTATATTCTGTTTCTATTAAGTTATAGCTGGGCTGCTATGGTTCTAAATCATTTAGACCAAATTTGGACCTTTGTAAAGTAATTTCAAAAAATACACTTTTGGCTTCTGTTTTTGTATAAAAATACCTAGAAGTCTTTTTTAAAAATAAAAACTGACAATTTTACTATATTCTGAAATGAGCTATATAAATATATATTTTTATTTATAATCGTAATTTATTAATTGTCTATCCAAATTTACGCAAGCTGCTATCAAGTTAATTATGGATAGCATTAGAGGTATAGGCAGATCATTATCAGATCCGATTGGGTAATGAAGCTTGTAGCATTAATGTAAGTTGTCATGTAGTGAAGCTTGAATTTTGTACAAGTTAGCATATTTATTTTAAGTTACTAGCTTGCTTTAATATACAATACTTAATAGTAATTCATTTTTGGGATTTTTTTTTATTGTATTAGACTTTTATAGAGTAGTTAAAACTGTGGTTTCATTTAAAGTGGTGCTGACACTTTCACCTCTATATAGATGTCATAAATTAAAATATTTTAAATAATTTTTCATATTTACTAAGTATTACAATATTTACGTTATACAATTATTGACGTTGACTGGTAAGTTTTGTTTTTATATAGATTTATTTTAATTAACAAATTTTTAACAATAATATTTTTTATTTCTTTATCATTTTATATTTCAAATGGATCTTTACAAATATGACTTAACTGATGCTTATACTAATTTACTGTTATTTCATTTGTTTGTTTAAATAATAAAAAAAACTACTTTTTCAATTTCAAGCGGATCTCATAATCAGAACTAAACCAAACTTTCATCAAATTATTCTTGAAATGTATCTTTTCCAATAAAAAAATATCATCGAAATCGGTTCACCCAGTCAAAAGTTCTGAACCATAAAAAAACACCCTCTAATAGAAGTCGGTTAAAAATAATTAAATTTTATTATTAATAACGATCTACATACTATTGTGATTCGTTTCTAGTAAAGTTTTGTAAAGTTATTTCAGTACGTATTTCGTCCGCAAAGCTCCGCTGTTGTCGATGTGGCTAAATTTACTTGATATTCAGATGTAACTTTTGCCCTAATAGTTTGTGGTTTAACATATGAATAGTTTGTATATTTCAGCTACATATTGTTAAAAAGTTTATGATATTTTCATGTGCTTTATGTTTTCATTGTAAAAGTATTAAAATAAAAAATATGTACAGCAATTTCTTAAATTGGGAATACTAAACTAAATGCATATATACACGCATTTAGTTTAGTGTTCACAATATAAGAGATTAATATACATCCTTATTTTATTTCGGAAGTTAAAAAAAAGCTGCCATGATTACTATTTCCCTATAAATATTATGTTCAAATATCTGTTGGTTTTATATTGGAGATGTAAAAGAAAAGTAAAAATTGATTTATCAATACTGCCAGTGTGCATAAATCATTTGTCAAATGTATTATAATAAAATATAGTAGGAAAATTGTATAAAAATCTGAAATCCAAACGGAGTTTATACATATATTTTATTGTTGTTATTGATTTACTGGATCTACACAATGTTATTAGTAAATACACATATGTACGGTAGCCATATATATAGCAGTATAACACACATCACAGCAGATCGAAGATACAATCAAAAATTTCACAGAATGCCAAATTTCAATAAAATTATAATATTATATAATAAATGTAAAATTCAATGTAATGTTTATTAGGAATTATAAAGTAAATCATCATTTCTAGCCTATATATATATATATATATATATATATATATATATATATATATATATAATGATGGTATACCATTATTAGTACCTACTTTAATATTTATTGCCACTTTCAAGTGAAAATTACGAATGGGCACGGTCTGTCCCCCAAAGTTAAACCCACTAATACATAGCTGTAAAACACGCGATATTACACCCTATCACTATTTTATAGGTAGGAATCACGAAATTTGTTAATTACATTGAAATGCTACCTGCTTAGCTGTGTAGCATTAAATAATGGTAAAATTAGACCAGTCATCGTTAAGTGCTTCTATTATAAATAAAAAATGCAATGAATTTTTCGTTTTCAAATTTATTTTTACTATTATATTATTTTGTTATTAAAGGAAGAAATTACAGAGTAGCTGCAACTACGGTGTTGGCATAATGCTCTTGCACAAAGAAAGAGATGAATGTCCTGTCAACAATATGTTAGTAATATTGCATACGTTAAGTAAAATATTAGTCTTATTGCGACTAAGATTTTACTTATGTCTTTACTTTTTATATCCAATATTATTGATACTAATATGGTTTGATGTCGGGGATAGCATCACTTCCGAAAAGTTTTATTTTACGTTCTAATAGTCGGAAATAATAAAAAATAATATTATTGCCTCACGCTGAAAGCTACACTAAATCTAACTAGAAAATATATTTGTTGTAAAAGAATATATAAACCCGTATTAAATACATTGAACAAATAAATTTAGCTAACATAGATATGATAATTACCATTGTAAAATTGTAATTTTAAACAGGTTAATCTATAATATAATAATTATCGTATATTTTGTTATTTCCATGAATTCGAAAACTTTATGTTCATATTATTAATTTAAATTTAAAAGTATCTACTTTAAATAATAATAATAATAATCTTTATTTCAGACTTTAGATCCATATAATTTTGTTATATGTATAAATATTTTTTTAATAATTTTATACCCTGCGTATACGGTACTTCTATTGTACAATGAAGATTCTGTAAGAAAAAAAAAAGAATTTAGTCTTTTTATAAGATATGCGTAATTTGAGGTAAGGACTAAAGACTATTAAGTATAATATGCACTGTCCTCTACCAAATCGAAAAAACATAGCGCTATAGAATGCCATGATTTTTTTATACTAATGCTATATTATTATATAAAAGTAAATCTTTTATAAGAAAGATTTTGTTTCCTTAAATGTAAATTTTAACTTAATATATGATAGTATGTGTAAGTGATCCCCTATCAAATTATTATGTTAATAAGCAACTTCCAGGTCGGTTAGCACTGCGGTAATTTAGCTCATCTAGGAATCGCAACGCGTCTTACGTTTGCCGTGCATATATTGCACCAAATTCATACATAATAAAACAAACATTTCGAAATTTAATTCACAACGGTGGACTTATCTCTAGAAGAGATCTCTTCCAGCCAACCCGTGGAAGTGGATAAGTGCAAAGTAGCGGGAAAGACAAGAAGACAGTGCAGTGAAATTGAGAAAAAAAAACAAAAATAGCAATAATAAACATAATAAATAAAATAAAAAAATAATAATAATAATAATAAAAAGGGTATACATGAAATATAAATAATATAATATAACAATTAAATATAAATACACATATACTATATAATAAATATATATACTATATAATATAAATATATATGTATAAGAAATACTTATACGATAAAGATATAGCATAAAGAGAAACAAAAAGAAAATAAGGCATTACTATAAGATGAAGTAAGGTTATAGTATATATATAAGTAAACCACTATATTAATAAAGATTTAAGTGTCTAACGATGCAAGAAGATGTTGTTTTAAATGGGATTTGAAGGAATTTATGGAAGGGCTTCTTTGGATAGTTTTAGGGAGTTGGTTCCAGAGGGATGCGGCGTATACAGAGAAGGATTTCTGAAGGAATTTGGTGTTGCTCTTCGGTACGTTAAGTGTCGGTATGACACCAGACCTCCGTGAGCGTGTAGGGATAGGTAGAATGTTAAAGCGGGAACGAAGATAACAAGGAAAATTCTGGTAGTTAAGGATCTTAAAAAGGAGTGAAAGGATGTGCATATCTCGGCGAAGTCGGATTGGGAGCCAATTAAGCTGAGCACGAAATTGGGAGACGTGGTCATATTTACGCAAACCGTAAACAAAGCGTATGACGAGATTTTGGAGTCGCTCTAATTTGTTAAGAAGC
>JAAIXJ010001864.1:353483-385873 GCA_013403705.1 Heliconius hermathena
AAAATGAACTAAACAATGTAACAAATAGTACAATATATTGTGTATAGTCTGTGTGATAGAATGACATTTACAAGTGAGACAAGATACTCATACTGTCATTCACTCAGATGTCATTTGTCATAAACAACATTTTTAAGTGTTACGAGCATAATTTTAATAATTTAAAGTAAAAAAAAATAGGACATGAATGTACCCTACGAATGTAAAAAAATATAAATACGTATCAAACTATGTTATTACACCAGCAATTCAATATAAACTGAAGAAATTAAGATGGTATAAGCAAATCACATCCAACCAATTTAATTGTTGTCAGCTGATTTCATAACAGAACATCGATGTATTAACTGTTTTAGTTCAGATAGGGAAGAAATCTTACTTTTGAGTTTATTTGGCATTAGTATAATAATCATGCCATCAGCTGACCAACATTTATTACTTCCAAAATGCTTACGGGCCTCTATAAATACCTCTTGACGTGATTTCGTTAGAAATTCGGTAATTGTAATTTTAGAACCCTTCAATGATGTTTTAGCCTTCCACACGTTGGAGCGGACCTGCAAACTAGTGAATCTAACGAGGATAGGTCGAGAAGAGTCCTTTTTAGCGCCCAGTCTGTGACAAGATTCAATAGCTGCAGACCTTACATCAGGCAACTTCATTTGGCTAGATAACACTTCCATTATTTTATGCATCACATTTTCATCCTTATCCTCCTTTACACCATGCATAAGAAGGACTTTTCTTCTGGATTGTGTCTCCAGGCGGTCCATACCAAGCACAACAAGTTCCACCTGTGATTTTAGTAAACCCAGTGTCTTCCAAACAAAAGCCTTAAAGGTGTAAAATTCTGTGGATAAGGCCTTTATAGTGGTTGTGGCGGCTGCAGGACCCGGCTGAGACAAGTTTTTCTCAAACTCGCCCATTCGTGTAGAAAACATAGAGGAGAGTTCCTCCATACTCTTGAGAAGCTGGTCCTCTGGTGTCTCCATTGTTTATTTAGTGCAGAAAGTGTGTGAGAAAGTTTAGTAAGGTTTAACTTAGCACAGGTATCAAACTGTTAACACATAAGTACACTTATTATTATTATAATAAATAAAAATTAGGAGCAATAAAAAAATATGTCTAGTCACAGTTGCGTCTACCCACATGTTCATAATATATTCTGCATAATATATTCTGTAAACGGAAAAAGATAAAATTTAATTTTAAAATATGTCATTTTAAAAATAACAATTCATTTTGCTGTGAACTATAGTATTCCGCAATTATTTAATTTAACTACAAACTTTAAATAACTAGCAAAGTTTAAATAATATTTTATTATATGAGATTATTATAAAACACATTTTACTCTATTCTATAGCAAATACAAATAAAATAGTATAAATTCGTTATACTAAAAGGTCTACAATATATCATTATCAGGTACACCATAAATTTTATTCTTGCACATTGCTAAAGAACGTAAATAATATCCGCGCGGAAATAAAACGCCTAAAATATATTGAACGGATTTCCGTATGCTGTAACCATAACAGTCTACATCCGATTTCCATGAAGGCTATAAATTGTGGAAGTGATATAAGATGGATGTTTGTGGATCTATGTTAATTTCGATATTCTGTTATAAATAAATAACATTGTAATACGATTTCGGCGGAAAGTGGGGGACGGGGTATCTTAATACTAGGTTCCCTTCCCTGATATAGGCGGAATATAAATGTTACAAATTATGATAAATCATATGGTATTCTATGCTTCCATTCTACAGTTCACTTTGCACTTTTTAGAGCGAACCAAGTGTAAATTTTAACGTTTTTTATATTTAGACAGAGACAGGCTTCATAATTTTCACATCATTATAATTTAATTCATGTCTGTCTTCATGTCTATTCATGCAACTATTTATCCAAGATTTTATCCAAAAACTTGTGATTTATATAATACGTTACAATTCGTTTTGCCAACAAGGAAAATAAACTTTTTTAGTACTCCAAAGAAGGCTTACTTTAAAAAATTATGTAATACAATAAAGAACAACCTCACAAAGGCTCTCAAGATTTATGTTTTATAAAAAGTTTTGTTTTGTGTATAATGTAATTCTTTTAAAGATTAGAAGAGTTATAAGGGAATCAAGATAACTTTTAATGTTGGGCTCGTTCATCCTTTAATTATAAAAATTGAAAAAAAAAATGGAATAAATTAGATGTCGTTATGGCGAATATAATGTAGAAAAGTGACGTTCAAAAAGAAATGAAAGTGGCGCAAGTGCACAAGCGTATTACTTTAAATGAGACAGGATGAGAGTTCGATTCCCACTCCAGGAAATTAAGTATATATTATTTTCATTTCTTCACTCTAGTATCGAGGCAAAGCGCAGCGTTGAGTTCCGCCACGCAATCCTTCAGAATTCAGCGGAAAGTGGGTGTTGACACTAGGCCTCCTCTGCTATTACATGCGAGATTCAGTGTGAAGCTAAAAAAAACTACCAAAGGGATTTAGGTAGAGATTTTACAGAAATATAGCGTACACATCAGAATAATACAAAGGCTAAAATTTATGTAAAGATTTTGTATAATTTGAGTAATATAACGTTTAGGGGACGCGTGGGTCCCCTAAAAAGTAACGTGGGATAGTAGTGGCTGTATAAAAATGTGCATAGTCAACTTAATTGCTTTTCGAACAATTTGCTAGTGAACGGTAATGGATTTAAAAAAAAACTTTAATCTTCATCAGTGGATTTGCCGCTACAGTACCTATGCTATTAATCATACATATTTCAAAATAAAATATCTCGTGTATTTCATAGCATTTCGACAAAATTTCTTTAATTTGGCAAGTACTTATTATTATAAGTACTTGCCAAATATTATAAGTATTATTATAAATATGACTTATGAATACGAATATCCACACATAACGTATTCGTTATGTGTGGATATTCGTATTCATAAGTCATATTTATTATAACGAGAGTAATATTGATACAAATAAAAGTAATATTTTAAAACTATGAAAATATATAATAATATAAGAGGCCAGTGGTGGCGCAGGGGCACAAAGTGTGACTGTAAACTGACTGGTTGTGGGTTCGATTCCCACTCGAGGAGATATTTACTTAAATTTATATTTTCATTTCTTTGCTCTGGTGTCGAGGACAAGCACGGTGTTGAGTTCTGCCACTCACCCCGCAATGCCTCCAGAATACCGCAGAAAGTGGGGAACGGAGTGTCTTATCACTAGGTTCCCTCTGCCTACCCTGGAGTGTGCGGGATACAGCGAAAAGTGAAGCTGATTTATTTTATAATATTTTTTATTTTTATGAAAATATACTAGTAACATAAATCATATTTTTATTGTATGTAACTGATTATATAATAATTTAAGTCATAAATAATTACTTAATGTTTTTGGCAAAACACTAAAGCTCTACAGCAATAAATTAAATGGGTTCATTTATTTTACAATATTATTAGGCTCAATATATTATGCATTCAGTTATTGCACTTGCAATAATATTGGACAATAAATGGTTTCTAAAACAAAATTGTAGCTTACTTTACTCATATTTTTTTCTAATACAGCCATGAGCGTATTTAAAGATATTTTACAGAGAGATCTCCCTTCATCTTTCTGGAAAAAATCTCTAAATACGGATTTCTAACCTCCATTGATTACAAGACTTAATGACAATAAGGCAGGAAATTTAAATATTATATGTATACAGGGTGGAAGTGTCAGGGCTCCTTTTACGGGAACAGCATATAGGGTAAAATATTTTGAACCCATACTTAAAGAAATTAATCAAGATACCTCAACAGCTTAGACGTAAGATTTTTTTTCATTTTACGATGTTTATCCATACATGTATTTCAATGTTTTACTACAAAAATATTACTAAAGGTTAATCAACTTTGAACTTTGCTGCCAATACCTACGACTCGATTTCGGAATGAGGCGTATGCGGCGGTTTCCCTTTGATAGGTTTATGTGTGCGTGCGTCGTTCTTAACAAATGGCGTTTTATATTACAACAATAATTTTATTATTTATTTTGTTTGAAAAAATCACTTTTTCAATTTTGGGGATTTTTTAAAAAATTGTATTAGGGTTTTATAGAGTAGTTAAAACTGTGGTTTTATTTAAAGTGGTGCTGACACTTCCACTATACAGGATAGTTGTGCGTTTATTTGCAGATTTCATTATTTTTACACCAAAACAAACAAAACGAAAGCAGTATATAATCTTGATATAATTTAGAATTTTACGAATTATAAATATAAAATTTATACTTTTTAAATAATTGTTTCATCGAATATTATGTAATGCAGTAAAAGTTATATTGATTTTATAATTTCAAGTAAATATCTCGAGTGTATTATAATTATTGAATTTAATACTTTATTATATATATACCGACTAACACACACCGACTGTAACACTAAGCAAAATGCAGTTTTACAAAATCTAACTCTATTGCAATATTTGTCCATTTCTAGCGCTCGTAAAAATAAAAACTAAAACAAAGTGTATAAAATATATCAAACAGACTATTTCCATTTACTGTTAACACAACAGCCAATATCCGATTCAATTTGCATGAAGGTTATAAATTGTGAACGTGAAATAGAAGAAAGGTTGGTATTTTATGCCATGACAATGTCGGGGAATCTACATATCTGTTTACAAACGTGTAATTTTGTTAGCGCTAGTAGATGATTTAGATACAATGTCTCTATTATTGTGAAATATGATCTGCATTGAAAAAAATAATAAAATAAAATATTGTAACTCTATATTTTATATAATTGGATTACATATGTATGTATTTATTACTTTCACGCTATATCTCGCACGGAGGGAACCTGTAAACTTAGTGTTAAAACACTCGTTTACTTTCGACTGAATTCTGGAACGATTGCGAGTTGAGTGGCGCAACTTAACGCCGCGCATTATGTACACTTTTGATGATAAATTCTTAAACACGATAAGTTATTAAATATATGAGTATCATATTCGTTCAACATCTGCAGAGAGAATACTGAAAAAATATACAAAAGACTAATAGTGAAATTTGTCATTCAAGAAGACGTTAAGGGTCACATCAAAGAAGATGGATGCGACGGAGATAACCCTGCGACGCGACGCGACGCTGTGTCCCAGAAGGAACATTTTTCACACCCCATTCAAATTACCGACTTAGTTCATTTTGAATAATTTATATAGCGACGTTCCAAGCATAAATATCGATGATATATTAAAACGTTTTTCAATGTTACGAATCGCCTTTTAATATTGTATGACATAGTTTATTGTAATAGTTTATTGTAATTGTAGAATTCGAAATAACAAAATTAATGTAGTAATAAAAACGAATGTATCGAATCGTCCATTTCTTTGGAGTGAAGACTTTAGCTACCAACGAGAAGCAATTATTTAATAAAATATTATATCTTTATTATAAATACTTATTTAACTTTGCATATATAATATATTATTAAAAAAATATTGTAAAGCTACCAACATCAAAACTATATCTAGGATAATTTCTTTGAATTTTCTTTAAAGTATATTCTGATTTGTATGGAAGTAAGACTTAAGAGTTTTTACTGAGCAAGCGTATTTTTTTCTCAATAAAGTTTGGTTAAGTTTCTTCAGCCCTTAATTAGTTAAAAATTATATAGAGGAAAGATGTACGAGATGATGCTCTAAAGGGAGTATGCTAGTTTCTACAATATTAAAATTACCAGAACCGGAAGGTATAGTTTATGTAACCAACGTCATATTTGAATTTTTTTAAATTTTACTACAGGATCATTTTGGACACCAGAGTGTCTAAATATGTAATTTAAAGTTTAAAGTTTAACTTTTTACACCTCAAATTCATTCAAGTTTAATATCAAATTGAAATGTTTAATATCAAATAAGTAATCGCTATATTTCACACATATAAGGGTAGGTAGAGGGAGTGTAGTGTTGCGACACTCCCGACACCAGAGCAAAAGAGTGAGTACATTAAATATTTAATTTACTTGAGTAAATCGACAAACTATCGCGGTTACAGTCACACTTTATGCCCCTGCGCTACGATTGGAGATTATATTATATTGAGAGAAGTATAATGTTTAAAAAATATAATAGTATAAAATAAAAAACTAAAGCCACCGCGCCATAGCGCAGTGGTACAGCATGTGCCTGTAAAGGTGAAGAGCAAGTAGCATTGGCAAGAATCATAAAGTAAAAATCATCATAGGATTTCTTTAACATTATCCAAGACATATTAAATGCCCACATTCGCCTGTTCCAGGATTACAGAAAGTTATGAGTTTTTGTTTTATGACGTCATATATCTTAAACATTATTATATTAATAGATTATTATATAGTAATCATTCTTGTACTTTTATAGAAGAAATTTACTAACTGTTTCCCTAAATACATATGTCCCCATCCTTTTCCTATATCAGAGTGCAATACGTTTCGGCAAGCGAAACCCAGAGACGCTTTATCGTCTAACTTATCTCAAACTGATCGAGACAATCACAAGGCTCCCATCTGGAATTCAATTCTACTAGTGTGCAATAAGTGACGTTCTAATTTCAATCTGCATGTATTGTATGTAGGTATCTATGGTTAATTTACAAATATTTATGTATAATATTAAATAAATAAAATAAATAAATCAGCTTCACGCTGTATCCCGCACACAGCAGGATAGGCAGAGGGAACCTAGTGTTAAGACAAGAATTGCGTGTTGAGTGGCAGAACTCAACGCCGCGCTTTGCCTCAACACCAGAGCGAAGTAATGGAAATATAAATTTAAGTAAATATTTCATCTCCTCCAGTGGGGATCGAACCCACAACCAGTCGGTTTTACAGTCACACTTTGTGCTACTGCGCCACGACTGGCGCATTTATGTATTATATAAATAAAATATATAAATATAGTATATAAATATTTATATATTATATTTAAAAGATGAAGTGCAAATATCTTGATTACGCTGAAGTAGTTAATTTAACTGCAGTCGTGAATTGTAAATTGAATTCCGAAGTATAAAGCCATGATTGAACAGATAGATGCCTGTCATTGAGAATTATTGTTCTTCACTCGTGTTGAGGTAGCTCAAACAAGTGTTCGTATAAATTAGTTTGTGCGGTGTGCAGTGCGTTCTGTATGTTTACATTTTGTGTGTGCATGTATATATGTATAATATTTGTATTGGCTTGTATAGGGCATTTGTTGCTGCCCTATACAGTCGAAATTCTTATACATTTTGTACAACTTATTTATGTTATTAGCACCTCTGTAGGGATATTTTTACAAATATCGTTGTTAGCATTTCCCTACAGAGATACTAACAACATAAATAAGTTTTTACATAATATATTTTTATACCTTTATAAAAAAGTATTTTTTCTTTCCTAAGTGTGAATAACACTTAAAAAAAATATGTCAATTATATTCCTTTAATTTATCAAAGAAATATAATTAACATATTTAAATATCACCCGCTTTTAATAGCTTTACCTGTATATAATTAGATACCTGTCCATCAATCAATGTAAGAAGATCTTGTATTTTTGGCTATTTCTTACCGTACGAATTACTAGAAAAATTGTACACGTGTACAGATCTCCGGTTTATTTAGTCTTTTTGAAATTTGTTATTTTTTCCTAGAAACATAAATAGGATAACAAAATAAGTTATTTTTGATCAACACGGGTATAAGCCAAAACATTTAAGCCTTCACTGTAAGTATATACATATAAATAAACATAATAAATACTCTCATTGATAAATTGTACATAAAAGTTGGACACCATCAATCCCATTATCAAGAGAGACGTCCAGACTACGACACTATAGAACTAGACGCAAAGCCGGGATTTGCATAACACAGCTGGGATCATCAGTCGTGATTGTTTCGACGCTGTTACGGCTCTCGTGAATCACAGGGATTTCCAACAATAAATATTGTTTTTCAATTTACTCCTGTGGATGTAATTTAAACCTTTATATTTGTTTTTATAATTCACAATATTGTTTACTATGTGTTTTTTTCTAATAATTTTGATTCTTTGATTAAAATATATGTTAATTATTATTTAATTTAAAATTATAATATCTATAATATGAAGTCAATTTGTCGTTAGAAGACTTTTTTAATCGTTGAAGTTGGAGATTCTTTGTTAATTTATTTGATAACAAACCAAAAATATTATTCATAACTTTATTTAAAAAGTCAATATGAACATACTTAAATAATTTCTATTAATTTTTAGTATTTTGTAGAATAAGCAGTAAGAACAAGCGGTTCTTGCGTCGTGTTTGAGTGTAGGCTTATTTATATTTTGTATATCAAGTAGTGGAGCAATTCTGTATTTCAATTCTATCTTCTTATTCAGGATATTTATAGTATATAACTACATGTAGTATATTAATATATGTATTATACATGTTTTTATTAGTACCATAAATTCCCCAGAATGGTATATACATAAATCCTGTTTTTCGAATGGTGCCAATGAATATAAATTGTTATTATTGAATATTTTGTTATTTAAAATTTATTTTAGGTACTTTTAGTAGTGTCAGCAAAACTAACAAGCCTATTCTGAATAGACATTCGATGTAAAATTTTTACGCTTACTTGCGTAATACTAAAATTTCAACACAAGTACAAAAAACGCCTACGTTCACAAACTTCAATAATCAAACCGAATTGTTCTACAGACGTTATATTGAAAATATTAACAGTATATAGTAAATTGACAGTAAAATTTTGAATAAATAATAATTGCAATTGATAATGATATTGTTTTGAAAATAAAAAAAATGCTTAATTAGAAAAGGTATAAAAATTTGAACGTAGAGAGACTCGAATCCGCGCCTCCCGGAAATCGGCCTGGTCGGTTTCCAGGAGGCGCGGGTTCAAGTCCCGCTACGTTTAAATTTTTATACGTTTTTTAAATAAGTATTTTTCTTTCCGTAGTGTGGAATAACACTTAAAAAAATGTTAAAAATAAAAAAAAAATATCCTCTTTATAAAATATTAGTCGTATGAGCAAGGCAAAAAAGTTCAAATTCACTTCGCAATTAATGTTAAACAAACTATAATATTATGTTTTGGGTTTTGAAACTCGACGTAAACACGGTTATAATTGTGAACCCGTGTTCGTAATAGTTAATGACGTCAGTATAATTAAAGTAAACTCTGAAAATCGTCTCCCTATAGCTAACAGAACATGTTTGCCTAAACAGGTGCAGAGTGGATCGTTATGCGGTGGAATTAACATAATGTTTGCTGTTGAAATGTTCGCTCGCCTAAACGGAATATTGTACGAGAGTCATAAGCATATTCGATAAAAAATACAGAAAACTATCTCAAGTTATCATGCTACAAGATACATAAACTTTCTATAAGATACATAAACTTTTCAAAAGATACATAAACCTTGTATAATATACATAAACTTTTTATAAGATACATAATTTTTTTTAGCTTCACGCTGCATCCCGCACTTGGCAGGGTAGGATAGGGTAGGTTCCCCACTTTCCGCTGAATTGTGGAGAAGTGTTCTCTGTGTTGAGTGGTGGAACTCATCGCCGCTATTTGCCTCGTTACCAGAGCGACATATTGAATTGAAACATATTGAATATTTTATTTGCTCGAGTGGACATCGAACCCACAACCTTTATTCGTAATAATTGAATTAATCATATAGCTTACGTTTGTTGGGTATCGGGTATTCGGGTATACCTTTTTTATTAATTAATTATTTTAATTGTTGGATTCACTTATTTTATGTTTTTCATAAAAATTTAGGATATTACAGTATTAACAGATGTCCCGACAAGATTTATTTAATCAGTACTGATGATAATTTTAAATGTAATTTATTATATTTTATAGGGTTATTTAAATAATACAGTTACAGACACAATATCCGGTGTACAATTATAGATAAAATTGATAACTGTAATCTCTTAAGTCAAATTTCGCTATAAATAAATATTTTCAAAGCCGCTGCACTATCTTTAAGATAGTAAGTAATATACCGATATAGATTTCGATAATTAGTAAAAGTATTTTATTTAATACTTGAATAACGGTATAAACATATAAAAAGATAAGGTAGCCATAATACGGTACGGTTTACGTCAAGAGCTCATATACTCCTATACGATAGTTAAGTACCTATACTAAACCTACTTTTTCAATTTCAGCTGGACGGACGCCCAACAATCAATTGTTAGACGTAAAGCTTAAAGGATTTACATAAATCGACCTGGCTCATCAGACGTGATTGTTCTGATCGCTCGTGATGGAATTTGTAGGCATTTCCTATAGCAAATTAAATTTTGCAGATAAAGAAACTTTGTCATTTTCCAAATGGCCAATATCTTGATGGCAATCTTCGTTTATACAGTACTGGTTAATATTCGTAAAAAAATATATTTGAATTTATTTTAGTAAAGATTGTAAAAAATATGTGTGATTAAGAAATAAACACAATTTAAAACAAACATTACAATATATTTAATTTTCCTGTTTTGGTTCGTTAAATACGAAGCCGTCGAGTTCCTGATTGCTCAGAACGGAGTGTCATAACATTATTAGTAATAAAAAAAAAATAATTAGCATATATTTACATAATTTTGATGAGAAGGTTCAGGTTTTAAAGATTCAACTCTCTTAGCAAACATAAGTTATAATTGAGTTGTACAAGTAAAAGATGTAATAAGAGCGCTTTACTCCAGATTGGTACTAAAAATTAATTTCATTGTCAGGTTTATATTGCATTAACCCACAATAAGGGAAGTTAAGATTTTTTTGTTAAATTACCATATTGTAAGCATCTTTTATAATCATTGATTATTGGCGCAGGAGCACAAGCGTATGACTGAAACGCGACGGTTGTGAGTTCGATCCTCACTCGAGGAAATATTTATTTACATGTATATTTTCATTTCTTCGCTCTGCCGTCGAGGCAAAGCGAAACGTTGAGTTCCACCACTCAACACGCAATACCTTTAGATCGGCGGAAAGTGGGAAACGGAGTCTTAATATTAGGTTCCCTTTATCTACCCTGCTGTGTGCGGGATGCAGCGCCAAGCTGATTTTTTAAATTTATCCCTTTACTTTGAGGTCTGAGGTCTGAAAGATTCGCCACTCAAAACGCAATGCTTGCCTACCCTGTTGTGTGCGGGATACAGCGTGAAGCTGATTTATTTCTTATTTATAAAAATGTGACGTTTTGTAATCGAGTCATCCGCCATTTTTATAATAGATCAAGTTGTTAATACGAGAGAACTGTTTCCAGATATTTTCATTTAATTGTTGTTAATCTATTGTTACTTTTATTTTTTAAAGTTGCTTGTTTTATTAAGCTTATTTATTGTTTTGTTCTTGTTATATTGACGTTTTCGTGCTTAAAACAAGTGTGAACCTTCATCAACCTTAACCGTTCCCTTAATGTTCAGTGTTTGTTAATATCTATAATTATTATGATATCAAAAAATATTTTAATAAATATTATATAATAACTATATACATTATATTATGCTACGTAATAGAAATAATTGAATTTCTCCAATATGAGTTCTTATTCAGTTAGCCTTAGTAAACAGAGATCAATAAGACCGATCGGTGCAACGTAAACCTAATCATTGAGAGCTAACAGCTTTATACTAGAGTAAATGCCCACTTCTGTTGGAGAATGAAATTAATTTATACTGGTATATAAGTTTGTATAATAACGTATTGTATTCATTATATTTTTTAAATGGCATTTGGGGGAAGTAGAGTCAGAGAGAATTAAATAAATATATTATATTAAAACTTGACAAAAAAACTGAAAAGCAAATATATAATATACTTTTGAAATATTAGGACCTTGAATAAGTTGCTACTGTTTTTTGAAAGATGGCGTTGAGGCACTCTGTGCATGGAATTTCGTACGGTAACGAATCACCAAAGTAGTACTATATGTAACCTCAAATTATAGTAGAATAGTGTTTACTACAGTGTCAACTACATATTTATTTTCCCTTTGTGAAAATGTGTACTTTTGTGCCAAATAAAGTGTTTTTGCGGGGAATTTTATTGCACTGCTTTATTCAGAAAAAATCTGCAGCAGAAGCACACAGAATTCTCGTTGAGACAATGCTTTGTCGAATACAACGTGCAGAGACTGGTTTAGGCGCTTCAAAAGTAATGATTTTGACCTTGAAGACAAAGAGCGTTCTGGAGCACCGACAAAATTTGAAGACAGAATTGGAGGCATTGCTTGAAGAAGATCCATGTCAGACGTTAGTAGAGCTCGGGAAAACGTTACAAGTAGATGCGTCAACAGTTTCAAAACGTTTAAAAGCGTTAGGAATGATCCAAAAGCAAGGGCATTGGGTGCCGTATGAGTTGAAGCCGAGAGACGTAGAACGACGTTTTCTCATGTGTGAATTGTTGCTTCAACGGCAAAAGAGAAAAGGTTTTCTGCACCGTATCGTCACTGGGGATGAAAAGTGGATTCACTACGACAATCCAAAGCGAAAAAAATCGTGGGGCATGCCGGGTCACGCATCAACATCGTCGCCAAAACCAAATATCCATGGTTCTAAGCTTCTTCTCTGCATTTGGTGGGATCAGCAGGGCGTAATTTATTATGAGCTGCTTAAACCTAATGAAACTATCACGGGAGCTCGCTATCGACTTCAGTTGATGCGTTTGAGTCGCGCTCTGAAAGAAAAGCGGCCACTATACGAGCAGAGACACGACAAAGTGATTTTATTACATGATAATGCTCGGCCACATGTGGCAAAACCAGTCAAAACTTACCTGGAAACACTTCAATGGGAAGTTCTACCCCACCCGCCGTATTCACCGGACATAGCCCCCTCCGATTACCACTTGTTTCGGTCGATGGCGCACGGTTTAAGCGAGCAGCGCTTCCATTCTTTTGAAGAAGCCGAAAAATGGCTTGATTCCTGGATTGCCTCGAAAGATGAGTCGTTTTTCCGACAGGGGATTCAATTGCTACCAGAGAGATGGGAGAAAGTGGTCTCTAATGATGGACAATACTTTGAGTAATGTCATTGTAAGCATTATATTTTAAATTATTTTTTTTTAAACAAAAAAAACAGCGATAACTTATTCAAGGACCTAATATTAATCTAAATAATTCAATTCTCTAATTAGGTATACTATAATAAAAAAATCTGTAAAAAAATTTACTTTCTTTATTAATAAATTGGAGAAAAAACATCGTTAGGTGATGTAAAAACACTAATCTATGACTTTTTTAAATTTACTGTTTGTCTATTGTACACGCATATCTTCTGAACTACTAGAAGGATTTAAATGAATTGTTGGATAGCTGTTATATTATAATGAATTTGTTGAATAGCAATTAAGCCTGGGAAGGACCTAAGTTATATTTAATTTTGAAAACTGATACTTGTGACGTAGAACCAAAAAGTGCCTCTGAACTATAAAAAATAATGGAATACCGACTTAACAAAATTTGTTGAGCGTGATGAGCATTAAGTGACTTCTGTAAAACACTCAGAACTTTTGACTGGGTGAACCGATTTTGATGATTTTTTTTATTTGAAAACTAGTGATTCCCGTGTGGTCCATTTTTTGGCTCATTTTTGACAATCTATCTATCTATCTATCTATTTGGTATCTATGAGAAAATCATAATTATAAATCTTAAATTTGCATTTTAATATCACGCCAACCGATTTCGATGCTCCTTTTTTTATTTGAAAGGATATACTTCAAGGATAATTTAGTGAAAGTTTGGTTAGGTTCTGATTATGGGATCCGGTTGAAATTGAACAAGTTTGTTTTTCTTTTGGTCAAAAATATTATTGTACTGGTAATACTTACAAGGGAAAACATTGTTAAATTTGATAGAAGTGAGATTCCTTATCGTTGCATTTCTTTACAACCAACTTCAAAAAAGAAGATGTTCTCATTTTCAACCGACTGCAAAAAATGGAGAGGTTCCCAATTTTATGTTCAACCAGGTTGCAGGAAAACCACTACCTACTCCTTTGAGAAACATCCTCCATTATTTAAAATCGTAAAATAAAATAATTTTTAACAAACAAAAAACCGACTTCAATTGTAGTAAGGTTGTTGTAGCATTAGCTTGACACCGACTTCAAAATTATAAAATCTTTTTGAATTATTTTTATTTAATAAAATCAGAGTTCGGCTTATGTTACGTAAAATTATTTTTCGCTTTTTAGTTCGTTGTTTTAAGTCGGTTTTGTTAAAATTAGTTTATCCTTTGAGATATTAAAATTTAAGACCTGGAATATTTGATAAATATTTGATATTTTGGCACAATATGATATACTAGCAAGCTTTAATTTTAGGTATATTATTTACGGACTATTTCAAGACCTTTTGAAAGCACTCAGACCAATCTGATGGCCCAATCATCCTCGCAGACAGAGAGAGACCTTTATTTGGCGCTATCTCTGAAACGGCTCCACTTTCATATTGGTAAGTATGCATAGTATTCTAACTACATATTAGACTAATAATCCCCAAAATTTCAGCTTTGCTAAAAAACCTGGCGTCCCTCGGATTTTGGGCTATAAGAAATGGAATAGAACTATGTTTTGTTTTAAAAATATTACCTATTAAAATAAATTATTGCAACGCTTAGTAGAAAAAATAAATTAATTTTGATGAAGTAAGATGAGTTAACCGCATACCACAACTGGCGGAATAAAACCATGCAAACTGTAATGAGTTCTCGGAGAAGCACTTTTCCTTAATTTGTTACGAGCTGCGGTAACACAGTTGGTTAGGACACGGACGTCTTAGTGGCAACTACTAGTTTATTAGTGTAAATGTCTTCGCAGGTTTTATTAAATATCCTTATTTTTTTTAACTTTAATATAATTTTTTTAAAAAAATCTTTGATTACGTTTTTTCTATGTTTGAGGTTGTTCTTTTAAATATAATAGCTATTATACTATAAGTAAAGTAGCATTCAAAGTAACTAGAATACTTAGTAAATATATTTTTTTGGTAAAAAGTGAAAATATAATATTTTTTACAAAAAGCCAGAAATGTATCTACAATTGCAAGATAATAAAGGAATACAAAAAAATGTCGAGGTGCTGAGGTCAGTTGAGTATTTCAAAAAAGAAATACCTGCGCCGCGTTAACCGTGCCCATAAATCTTGACGACTTCCGAGGGTACTTCAGACCCTTCTCTTGGAAACTTTTAGGTAACTCGCTTGATATCTCTTATTTTTTAGGCCACTTCGGCATGTTCCTGCCAAATTATGGGTGTTCTTTGGGTCCTTATACAAAGTGTAAGTTACCTTAATATATTAAAGAAACAGAATTTTACCTACAAACTCACGACTATAAAGTAATGACTATTTAATTATATCAAGGAAAATTGAATTTTTTGAAAAGTATTTTTAATTTGAATTAATTGAATTAAGAAAATATTTTTACAAACATTCTTATACTAAGATTCAAAATAATTTAATTCGTTTATCATAGATAAATACTTTTAAAATCTGTGGTAAAATTATAATAATTGTTACTTTTTTTAGAAAATGTATAAAATTTTTAAACATTTTTTTTTAAAGTGTTATTCCACACTTAGGAAAGAAAAATACTTATTTAGAAAACGTATAAAAATTTGAACGCAGCGGGACTCGAACCCGCGCCTCCTGGAAACCGACCAGGCGCTCTGACCACTAAGCCATGCGTTCTCGCCAAGCTACGTCGAAATTTTTATACGCTTGTTANTTTTTTTTTTTTTTTTTTTTTTTTTTTTTTTTTTTTTTTTTTTTTTTTTTTCTTTTTTTCTTTTTAGTTCCGACGCATCGACTCGCGGGGTCTGGCACACTGGCAACGAATCCATACTACTGCCATATACTGTGTTATAACTTAACGAATCCATACTACTTATGGCTTTAGAATGTATTCAAAGTTAGTATTTCTAATTATATAATATCTTAATGGCTTAAACGTGGTCTTTAACATATTGCATTTAATCTGTATTCCCAGTTTGCAAGTTAAAATAAACAGTTAAAATTTGGAATCGTGCCTAATGGGTATACATGTGAATGTACGTATGTACAGATAGATAGTTTCTATTTAGCGTTCCTATTAGTTATTCATAGTACCATTTTGAATTCTCGCTTTAGAGACTTAGATATTAGACAAAGTTACCTTAGTCAGTTGTATGTTGCTTTTCATTTTATTTAAACAAAATTTGTGGTGGCTACAATGGTTGTTATTAAAGTTTAACACTCAGGCTTGGCATTGGTCAATTTCATGTGAAGGAAAGAAATACCTGAATCACGATAACTGCTCCAATAAATCTTCACGGTTTCCGAGGAGTTTCCTCTTTGGGTGCTTTTTCTTATAAACTTTACAAAGCTCGTTTAAAGGATACCGCACATTTATCGTCTTGTTACATAGTGCTAGAATATTACTTAAACTTTCTTATATGACTATTAAGTCATATTATTCAATTACCACTTTTAAGTCTTTGCATTGTTCGAGTACATCTAAATAATTAAATCAGCTTCCCACTATATCCCGCACACATCAGAGCAGACAGAGGGAACATAGTGATAAGACACTCCGTTGGCCAATTTCCGCCGATTTTTTCGAGGCATTACGTGTTAGGTGGCGGAACTCAACGTCCTTTTGCCTTCGTGCCAGAGTGAAGAAATAAAAATATTAAGAAATAATAATTCATTCCCTTGAGTGGGGAGCTAACTATATGGAAGTTCTATGAACGACAGTTTTCATCCATATTTTATTATTTTCCATAGCGTTTTATAATGTTAAATTAATGATTATAAAGAGCTTTGAAAATTCTTTATATTATATAATTTATGTTTACTATTGTATACTCGTATGTATGTTTCAGCGCACTTTTTCCTACATTTTAGATCAAGAAGAGAGAGATAGAGAGTGAGAAAAATCAAAAAGGCTGTTGATTATTAACATTCGTAGTTATTATTAAGTTAATTATTTTATAAATGATATCTCCACCAAATTTCAATAAAGTTTTTGATTGTTAAGATTTGAATAAAAAGATTATTTTTACTTGATTTATTATTACTTGAATTCAAGAAATATTATATATCCAGTTGATTATTTTTAACAGTAAATAAAATATTAATGTTGTTTGTTACTGTATTATTAATAAAAATATTGAATTTATAATTAATGTAAATAAAAAAAATGATTATTACCAAGGAAAGAAAAATTCTAATACAATTATTTTTTTTCCCAAAAATTAAAAAGTGATTTTTTCAAACAAAATAAATAATAAAATTATCGTTGTAAAATAAGACGCCATTTGTCAAGAACGACGCACGCATACATAAACCTATCAAAGGGGAACCACCGCATACGCCTCATTCCGAAATCGAGTATTGACGGCAAAGTTCAAAGTTGTTAAACAAGTTTGTAGTATTTTTGTAGTAGATGTGTTTACATTATTGGTATCTATGCGTAACTCCGGCACACGATATACAGGTATGGATAAACATCGTGAAATAAAAAAAAGCTCTACATCTAAACTGTTGAGGTATCTTGATAATCTTTTTTAGGTAAGGGTTGTAAGTTGAAATATTTTACCTTATATGCTGTTACCGTAAAAGGAGCGCTGACGCTTCCACCCTGTATACATACTTCCTTTATAATTATTAATATTATAGCAAAATTATGATTAACGAAGCTACACTTATACTAATAAGTATAGCTTCGTTAATCATAAATTTGCTACAAATTATGCAATGTCCCTTTCATAAATGATCGTGTCCCTTTTAATACAAGCTATTTCTGAAAGGGACAAAACACATTTTTTGAAGACTTTGAAAATAAATAACTAAGAAAGAAGAATTAATAATTATTGTTTTTTTTCAATAGTATAATGGAAGCGTCCCATTTAGCTCCAACCTATTCAATATATTATCTCACTCATTTACTAGAACTTCTATAATAAAGGTGTCCCTTTCATGGCACCTATCCCCTATAGCTTTTGTATTTTTGAGAGAAAATTTTAAACATATAAAGTTATGCATTACTAATATTTGTGTGTAGTTATCATAAAGTTCCATAACTTTATGTAGTCCGTGTAAAAGTTATAATATAATGTGTTATAAATCCATCGAAACTTTCATATTATATATTGTAGCCTTCTCGTCTTTTCCGCATCGTAAGATATGCAGAGAGAATCTAGTTTCAAGACACTCTGTCATCCGGTTATCACCTGGCGTCCAAACATTGCATGTTAAGTGACGGGATGGATCCCGTGATTTATTTTGCTGTGATTTATTTTCCTAAAACGGGAAAATGAAAACAATTAAGGCCCCCGAGCGAAGATTGAACTTATAATGATCGCTACAGTCCTCCTGCGCCACTATGACCTCGTATTCTAACCATTATTTGTTATATCTATCAATCTGCAATATACATTATACTATATATGTCACTTATGCGGTATGCTAATATATTTAATCAAATTACGCTAATCATATGGATATTGATATATATTTATATATATAACATATACATATATATCATTGGGTAATTTAATTATACTGTAATAAGGGTATGCGGCGCTATGACTATTTAGTGGAATTTAACACTTTTATCGTATAGCGTTTTATCAATATGTAAGATAATATATTATATTTTATATGAGTATTAACAATTTTTGCGAATTTGTTTTAATATTATACTTAACATCCTTATTTCACTATGCTATACTATAAATTTATACGTTTCTAGGGCTTCACGGTAGATGTACAATCAAATCTATTCTTTTAATTATCTATTGCGCATAGCCGAACTCAACGACGCACTTTATCTCGCTAGGGCGAGGGAATAAATTTAAAAAATCCTACAGAATGAGCATCGAACACACAACCGATGTGTTTAGGCTATGCTATATTTTATTTTAATTTAGATAATTCTTCTGTATAACAATTTGACATTAAATTTAAAAAAGTTTCTATTTCTTAAATGACAATATGCAAATATTATTTTCACATGTATTTCTTAAACTATCAAGATACAACACATTACCATCTGTCCGCGCTACATTTGGTGTAAAATAAGTGCATTATTTTAAAAGCACTTTACGTTAAGATGCACTCAGTCGACACGTCGTCGCCCCAGTTTGTCCAAACGATGGAAAGCATTTAATGCAAATCAACTGTGTGACTGTGGCTATATTTACTTAACTTTAAAATTTAGTATCACTTTTAAAGTGAAACTAAAATATATCTACTTTATATTTATAGTATACTTGAATAATAGAGTAAAAAAAATTAAATTAAATTAGCTTCACGCTGTATCCCGCACACAGCAGGGTAGGCAGAGGGAACCTAGTGTTAAGACACTCCGTTTCCCACTTCTGCCGAATTCTGGAGGCATTGCGTGTTGAGTGGCAGAACTCAACGCCGCGCTTAATCTCGACACCAGAGCGAAGAAATGGAAATATAAATTTAAGTAAATATTTCATCTCCTCGAGTGGGGATCGAACCCACAACCAGTCGGTTTTGCAGTCACACCTCGTGCCGCTGCGCCATGACCGGCCTCAATATAATAATAGAGTACATAAGAATAATAGAGTACATAATTTTTTTAGGGTTCCCTACTTTAAAATGAAGATAGGAACCCTTATAGGATCATATTGTTGGCCATCTGTCCGTTTGTCAAGACCATTTATCTCGAGATAGCGTAAAGTATCAATCAGAAATGCCTATAAAATATTTAGATCTATGGTCCCTTGAAGCATAGAAATCAAGCTTTTAAGTCAACGAAATCAAAAGATTCCAGCACTCATGCATTGTTTTTGCTGCATTTTGTATGAAGTTCGCCGCGTAATTAAAACCTATAAGGTAATTCCCGTGGATGTACAATTATGAAATTTGGCAAGAAACGAGAACTTGTAGTACAAATAAAGAACAAAATCTAGAAAGTGAAAATTTATAGATAATTAGTAGAAAAAAAACATAAAAAAATGATAATTATAGTTCGTTTCATACAAAATGAGTGCAAACGTCCACAAATTTAAGTTTGTCAACTTTTATAAACTGTAGAAGTACAAAACTGTAAAGCTCAACGGAAAGGCGTTGACATACAATCGTGAAATTAGTACGGAACCCTCAGCATCTAGTCCGACTCCGATGATACCAATGATAATAAAACAAATTTATGTCTCAAATGTCGACATATATATATATACATTAGATTTTTCCTAATCTGATTAGACTAGCTACCACCAAGTTACCCCACCTTATTCTATGCGAGAAAAGAGATGAAGCTGAAAAAATACTAAATTAGTATAAGCTATAATTTTAAAATTCTACTTTTTCAGTTTTCATATTGTTTATTCCACTTTTCAAACTTAATTATGACATCTGAAAGAAACTCATAAAGAGATTTCCTGCGCTTTGTTTTGTCTTTGTCACCGAGAACTTTTGTTGTTAGACCTTTTGAGGTCTACTGACTTTTAGCATTGGCTAACACTTATAATATTCTAAATCTGTTGTGAAGATAGCTATTATTAAAATATTGAATTATTATAAATCTGTTCACAAAACAAAACAAATACAAATAAATATATTACATCAGCATACCTAATTTGTATTACTGTGCTGTTCAATTAAAGCTATGCACTTCAAGTTTTAGCTCTAGGGATATTCTGTCTGACACAATTGTTACATGGTCAGATTGCCTCCCAGTCTGCTAAGTGATCTCAAGATTCATGAGAGATTCATGCTGTACCTACTATATGCTGTACTAGAACACTATATTTAGTTACACTAATTTGATACAGTCTATGACGTGTATGTTATAAAGAATATTTTTTTATGTTATCGGAAATTCAAAATGTTTTTAAGGATTAGCTTACGTACAGATTTTTATAGTTAAAAAAGATGACAAAAGTAAAGCTTTTGTATAGAAATAATATATTTTTTGGCATCAAATGGCAGTAGAAATGGAATTGAAAATGTGAACTTACATATTTATGTCGAAGGATCCATCCATCCACGGGTAAACATTTTTCGTATTTTTTGCGATGTTTGGAAGCATCCCTTGCGTGTGCATATTCAGCAGCAATTTTTATATAGCTATATTTTACACGAAGAGTAACAAAACATCGTTTGCCTCAAAATATTGCAACAGTAAAAAATTTTTTAGGAAACGTCAAAAGCTATGGCCACAGCACACTTATTTCATCTAATATTACTAATATCTTCATACATATTTTTTTGAATCCATATAATTTGTTTATATGTCACCTTTTTTACTATGGTTAACATTGTCTACTTCTATTATTTTATATCTAAAAATAAGATAAATAAAACTGTACTGGGTACTGGGTAGGTAGATTGCAGTATTCCACAAATAACTTAATCAATAACCAGCTTGCTAAGGTGAAATAGATACACTGTCTGGCCTTATATTAATAGAAAAATTGTGTTTTTAATTATTTATATTAGTTAAAAAGAACTTTTTTGTTCCTTAACTAAATAATTGTAATGATGAAGGATTGTTATATAATTTTGTTATTTAAAAAAAATGCTTACAAAGCCAATTTATGTAATTTTGATTATTCTTATACTTATAATCACAAAAAAAAATTGTTACTGTACCTATTTTTTACTTTATATAATTATATTTATATTTTTACATAATATATTTTTTTAACAGCTGTATACAGTGATTTGTAATGTATGAACTTTTAAATAATTTAAAAATATATATCATAAATGATCATGGCACTATGCCATGATCATAGCTAATTATTGGTTCCATTTCCACTAGGGAAATGATTTTATATTTAAGTTACTTTCAATTATCTGATCTGGTACATAAAGCGTGACATTCAATTAATGTTAACATTTAATTTATAATAACTAAATGTTAAATTAAATGTTAACATTAATTTCTTTAGAATACATAAATCAATATTTTATTCATATAGAACAAATGTAAATTAATGTGTAATATTTTTAATAATTTATTTGAAAAGCCACAAGCACAGTAGGTTTCTCACGGAAATGATAACAAACATACATGTGGGAATATATTTGCACTCTATCGATTTTGCAAAGGAAAACCCCAGTGTGGCGGTACTTTTTACCTAATATCGAATAAAAATGGCAGAATATTAGGCAGATCCAAGTTACAAATATTTTATATAACACTTGGATATTTAAAAATAATAAAATTTTACAACAATATACCATCTATCAATATATAATTATAATCTATCTTAGGTTATATTATTATAAATACAAGATTTTCAATTTATCAATCGTCTTTCATCATTATGACATTAATTATCTGTTGACATATATATTATACATTTTATATGTAAAAACAATTAATTTAACTTATATGCTCTGTTAGTTTAATATTCGCAGCGACACGAAGTGTGACTATAAAACCGACTGATTGTGGGTTCGATCCCCACTCGAGGAGATGACATATTTACTTAAATTTATATTTCCATTTCTTCGCTCTGGTGTCGAGGTTAAGAGCGGCGTTGAGTTCTGCCACTCAACACGCAATGCCTCCAGAATTCGGCAGAAAGTGGGGGTGACATTCCGTTGTGTGTCTTAACACTAGGTTCCCTCTGCCTACCCTGTTGTATGTGGGATACAGCGTGAAGCTGATTTAATTTAATTTTAGTTTAATATTAAGATATCACACTTATAACTATATCAAATAGCGACTAGTTAGTGACAGAATTCGTACAATATTCTGATTCACTCGTCTCCCTTAGACAGGTGGATGTTACTCAATTAGTACCAATTATTCAACAACGACGCGACTGCGACCCAGAAGTTTTCTCGTCTATTTTTTGTAATTAGTTTAACTCCGAGCAGCGACTCCGGTCCGTTCGCAAAGTAGTTTAACGTTTTACAGCTTATGACGGATAGAAATTTTCACATCTAATTTTGATTTGATCTTACATGATTGCTAAATACTGCTTTAATTTTTTTGATTTTATACTTTTTTAAACTAATCAAACACGTTTCTTTTCTTGTTATTCGTCGTCGTATATCATCGTCGAATTCAAGTCGCAAACTGATGTTTCGTAAAATAACATATCTAAAATCAAATGCTGATAACTATTCATGTCCAAGTGTGTATAGAAACATGTAAGACTATATTATTGTGATATTTAATCATAGAACCATTCAATCATAGAACCGTTATCGATTTCGTTTGCTATGTATGCATTATTTAACTAGCATTTATTTGCAGTTTCGTCACCACGTCCAATATTAATATACTTTTATTTTTATTATTTTTACTATAAATCAAAGAACAAAAGAGACTAAACCAACACAAAAAATACATATTTAAACTAGCGTCCTGATATTTGCAACAAGATTTCCAGCTTTATTATTATAAATTTATTAGTATAAATTATTGATGTGCATTTCTTTTTTTAAATAGAAGGCAAGTAGTAAGCAATAATAGTAGTTAATAATTTAATAAAAAAATATCATATCTACTAAAGATGATACAAGGCGTATCGCAAAGAAGATTATAAAGTAACAAGTCAATGCCTCTGTAGATTAAAAATCACATAAAACGATATAGCCGAGATAATCCATAATTATATTACCAAAGTGTCACTATATTTTTTACAATAAAAGTGTTATAAATATCTAGATATATATTATTACTCTATAAATAAATGTTCTTTCGACCAGTCTAGAACAGGAAAGAGATATGATATGAATGCTATAAAAAAATATATATATATAATAATACCACTATAATTGTGTTTCATAATATAATAAAATAAATGTTCTAGATAAAATTTAGTTTTCAAATGTCAATTTAAACAACAAGAAATGTTTATTTGCTGTTATTGGGTTAGGGTACCGTACCTCAAAATAAAAAAAGGGAACCCTATAGGATCGATTGTTGTCTGACTGTCGGTTTGACTCGCACTGGAACTTTTTTTATTTAGTTATTTCAGCTTTACACTTCTTCCCACATATAATAATTCTCCAACAGGAAGAATTTGGTGTGAACACTCCTTTGCCGCTAAAAATAAAAAAGAAATATGACATAATATAACCAATTCTCATTAACTTTTAGGGTCACTGAGCTTGTGCATATGAAACAACAGATGCAGAGTTCAAGAGTCTAATATTATAAACAATTAAACAATTTTTAAAGTATGTTTAGTTTTAAATTTATTAAAAAATAATAATACAGAACATATTTTAATTCACTTTGTATTATTTATTAAATGATAATTTTACTTAAATTAAATAGTTTTCGCTTCTGATTCTTACATTATAACGTATTTTTTTATAGACAAAGCACAAGGTAAACGAGTGTGTAGTGTATAGTGTAGTGTTCCTACGAAATCACATAGTGCCATGTCCGGATCAACAGCCGCATCCCAACATTAAACCAGAAGATCACCTGTTGAGCGACTATTGCGTATACGATATTGACGATCATTGATCAATCAGTGTTTCTCCAGATAGACTAGGAGATAGATAGCCATCTCCATCAGATGGATAGCTTATTGCTGTATTACTTTATAGACTTTCGTAGTTAGTTGGATCGGAACCATTATCTTTCTTCGGTAAAGGATAAGATCGTACACCCACGAGTCTGGGACGCTTACTGAGTAAGAGTGCAATAAACGCGTTACACAACGTCAATTCTAATAATACTTACTCCATAGTCTTAATACCTACTGTTTCTATACTGCAATATACTCAACAGTTGTCAAGAGTCTTATTAACGCAAATTAAATTGAATTTGTACTAAGTCGAGGAATTTATATTGCACTGGCGACGTAACACATAAATTTCATTTTCAATTAACGCTTAAGCTCTTTACCCGCTACACCTACATCTTTCATTTCTGCTAAGTAATTAAGCAAAATTGTTATTTATTACATATATTTTTTAACTTTACGCACCTACTATTTACATATGTGGGATTGAGTCTTGGACTCGTCGGTTGTAGCTTCTTGTAGGACTTTTTTTTTTTCGTGAGGAAATCCCTTTACGGATACCAGCCTGAGTGGGGACTCGAGCGGGTTATGTGGGGCTCGCGAACCGACAGATGGTAGGCCGTCCGAATATCCACTAAAACCTCACGGTGCTCCTCCTCGACCGCCACTGGCCGCGAGACGCGAAGACATTAGTCGTCCGCGAAACGCGGCGGCGGGAGCCTGTAAGGCACGTCTCGGAGTCAAGGGTGTGTGGGCACCCTCGACGTCCTGCTCGGAGTAACGCGCGGGAGCAATCCTGTGCGCGACTACTCGGACCAGGTTAGTAGACGGCCAGCTTCTCCAAGCTGGCCGCTCTCTGGCTCGTTAGGGCGGAAGGCGGCGATCGTGTGCCGCCCTCCGGCGACCCGGTTTCTTGCGGCGGATGGCGAGTTTGGCCGAATCCTCCCTCGCCCGCTCCGCCGCCTCCTTCTCGAGCACTACTGCCTCGCAGAACGAGGAGACCGCATCCCACGACGTCTCGCTGCCGGCCATGGCCTTGACCACGGCCGGCAGGGAGAGGTCGTCCCCTATGACGTCGCGCAGAGCGCGACGTTGAGACGCCCAGGCTGTGCACACCTCCAACGTGTGCTGGGCCGTCTCATCGAGGCAGTCGTCGCAGTGGTGGCAGCGAGCGTCGGGCTCCCTCCCGGCGATCCGACACAGGTAACCCCCGAAGCAGCCATGCCCCGTGAGCACCTGTGTCGTGCGGAAGGTTAGGACGCTGTGACGCCGCGCTAACCACTGGCGGAACACTGGGCGAACAGCCTCGATCGTCAACCGGCCGGCAGATGGTGTCGCCAGCCGGGATTCCTACACTTCCATAGCGGCTTCCCGCTCCTCCTCGGCGCGTGCTTGGCTAGCCGGATCCCCAGACGTTTGGCCCCGACACCGGCAATATACCGACGCCAGAGAAAGCGCGTCCAGGTCCCACGGCATGACTCCAGCCAGCACGCATGCCACCTCATCGGAGATGGTCCGATACCCCCGTATCGCCCGGATGGCCATCACGCTCTGCGCACGTCGCAGCAGGGTGACGTTGTGCCGATCCAGAGCGTCCGCCCATACGGGAGCACTGTATACAGGCCACTCCGGTGTACAGGCGGCGGCTCGAGGTGCTCGGCCCAGCCACGTTGGGCAAAAGGCGCGCCAAGGCCCCCGCCGTCTTCAACAGTTTCGGGGCCAAAGATGTGAAGTGGCCCCGAAAACTCCACCTGCCGTCCAGAACAAGTCCGAGGTACTTCATGCTCCTGCTGACGTCGATATTGACGCCACCGACGATGATATGGGCATCTGGTGGTGGGCCCTTTCGAGGAGCATGGAAGTATAATGCCTCGGACTTGTTTAGGGCGACTTCCAGCCCTAGCCGCCTAATACGGCCGACGACCTTAGCCACCCCGGCCGTCGCTAGGACCGGCGCCTCCCGGTAGGTCCTCTGCTGCGCCAAGACCAGCGTATCATCGGCGTAGCAGAGGACCTTGATCCCAGCCATGGTGCCACCCCTCAGCACCAAGTCGTATCCGATGTTCCAGAGGATCGGACCCAGCACCGATCCTTGTGGAACACCGACCGACACCCCAGCTTCTTGTAGGACTAACACAACTGACTGATTTTTATGTAACTTGAATATTCAAATGTTCTTATAGAACAATGAACATTTTGATTTTTATTATACGTTATATTGTAGATCGTAGATATTTATATATACTTTTTTATATTTAACTGTAGTGTTCACGTAATAGCGTGTAGTAAAAGGTAATGGCAGGAACTGCCATAATTCCTAATTAAAAAATATAATATTATAAGTTTAAAGACGGCTATCAAAGCCGTATTCCTACAAGTTGAGAAAGATGGAGATTAAATCCTTAACATAAAAACAATGTATTATAGTTAAAGTATGTTATTGAGGTGAGACTGCTCTTTCATATAGATTTTTGCAAATAAATGAATGTGTACACCTAGAGATAAAAAGTGAAGCTATGAAGATATATCTAACATCTTTGGTACTAATGAAATGAAACAGGATGCCAGAACCAGGAAAATATAAATCATTTAAACATAATTATTTCCCTAAAGCAGCGATTCAAATCATTGTTCCATTGTACCACGATAGAGCTTGAGTGTAATTCTTCACGACAAATAGGGCTTTTTAGTGATTTAGATGCACACTTGTATCTTCTGGGGGTTGAATTGAACTAGGTTCATTTCACCCCATAAAGAAAACAATCTTGAGGGATGCTTCAACAGAAGACACCAGATATTCCCAATCTACTTTGTCATAAAATTTAGTTTAATTTAGTTATAATAATCATATTAAATAACTTTACAACAATATTTATTTGCAAAAACATTTATTCAGTTAGTGAATAAAATGACAGATTATGCAGTTTAAGTATTCAATATGTAGGTATAACTTGGCTCTAGGCCAAAAGTATATTGGTGCGTCAACTTTTAATCACCCGCGTTAATGCTAGCAGTAGCCTGCCAAAATATAGGTGATTAAAAAAACGAGAAAAAAACGGCGTTTTCATTTTACGTCTTAAAGTCCACGCTAACAAAGTAAATAAATGTTATCTATATTATAAATAAATTGTATAATATATAATATAACTAACTCCACGATAGATAAAATAAGATTTTTTATTATAGAATAATTTTATATCAAATTATTTCATTAAAATTATTAAGTATGATCTAGCTACATAAATAAACGACGAATAAAAGACTTCGTTTCCTTTCAATTTCACCGCTGAGATGAAAAGTCTTCCAAGAACAAAGACATTAAAAAAACTTTTTTGCGTTCCAGCAATTATAATATCAAAAGAATTCCCTTTTGGCCATTAAAATATTTTCTCAATATTTTTTTTACATAGACTATTTAATAGGTATTATTAAATTGAAATAGAAATTTGAGGCCGACTTGGCCCAGGGGCACAAGCGTGTGATTGTGAGCGCGACGGATGTGGGTTCGATTTCCGTACAACTCTTGTGTTAGGGAAAATTAAATATTTAATATAAAATATAAAATATTTTATTTCTAGCATTTAGGGGAAATGCAATATTTATTATAAAATATTAAATATTTCATTTCCCCTAAATGTTTGCTCTGGTAAGAAGGCAAAACACGGCGTTCTACGGCTTTCCGGTGTACCAGTTCCATCACTTAACACGCTATCTTCCTCATCCTCAAGAATTCAGCAGAAAATGGGAAACGTGGGAAACGAAAGTATCTTAATGTTACTCGTTATTACATTTATATTTTTATTTCTTCGCGCTGGTTTCGAGGAAAAAGGGCGGCGTTGAGTTCCGCCACTCAATACACAATGCCTCTAGAACTCGTCGAAAAGTGGGGAACGGAGTGTCTTAACACTAGGATCCCTCTGCCTGCCCTGCTGTGTGCGGGATGCAGCGTGAAGTTGATTTTTTTTAACAATGAGAAAATCATATTAACTATCTGTGCGACAAATGGACGAAAATCTCAATATCCCGCCAACTGATTTCGATGATTGTTTTTTTATTAGAAAGGATACACTTCAAGGATAGTTTGATAAAAGTTTGGTTAGGTACTTATTTTGGGATCCGGTTTAAATTAAAGAAGTTGGCTCTTTTTTGTTAAAAAATATAATTAAATTATATAGTTAATTATAGAAAAAACAGTCAGTTTGGCTGTAATGAAGAGGGAACCTAGTGTTAAAACACTATGTTCTCCTCTTCCCGCCGAATTTTCGAGGCGTTGCTGTTGAGTGGCGGAACTTAACGCCGCGCTTTGACTGGACACCAGACCGAAGAAATGGAAATATAAATTTAATTTTTCTGGTAGATAATGTCTTTAAAAAAGTTTTGAATGCTTCCTGTATAAAGACACTGCGTGTTTCTTAGTAGGACTCGTGGTTGAACGTTTATATTCATCATACATTATAAAATTATACTGCATAATTTACTAGATAGTGCCCATCGTACCCACAACTTCTAAAACTAACTAAAAATTACCACAGACCACAACAGGAAATAGTAATATAAATATAATATTTATTTTTATATACATGCTTTAGTGGTAAGGACTCACGATATAAAAACAACATGCAAATATTTTTTTACCATTTATAAAGCATCCGAGTTTGCCATATGTTAATAAACAGTCACAGTTAACTACTATGAGAGCCATAATATTACTTGCTATAGTAGTGGTGAGTACTGCTCATCCTATTTCTTCACCTTGGGTACAAGTTATGGTAAACATTAATATACCAAACCCTACTCATGAGCACATTGTAGACCAAAGCAATGAAAATATTGATATTGAATGTGATTCAAAATCAAGTAAAAAAATAAAAGAGCAACTTAACACACACGTCAATGTGGAAACAGAACTAGAATCAAACGAGATAAGTGAAATTCAGTCTAATTTTAACAAAACTGACGCATGGAGTGTTGACGTACAATCAGAGTTAGATTCAAGTGAGAAATCTGAAGATCAATTTAATCAATTCAATGATATTGAAACAAATACTGAATTAGAGAAGGAAACAGAAAAATATCCTTACCCACAAGTTGATGTTAACTTGGAATTTAAATCAAGCGGGGACACCGAAGATCAGAAAGATGAAAAGGTCGAACTAGACCTTCAAACAAGTGAGGCAGCCGAAGACGAGGTTAATTCATCCGTTAGAGTGAAATCAAACCTAGGCAAGAGTGAGGGAATCGAAGATCAGAGCAATCCATTATTTAGTAATTCTCAATCATTTTTAGAATCAATCAAGGAAATCGACAACGAGCCTAATTCATTTATTGATAGTAGAGCAGAACTTAGTGTAAATAAGGAAATCGAAAATCAGCTTAACTCATACATTGATAGTAGATCAGAATTAGATTTAAATGAGGAAACCGAAGATCAACCCAATTCATACATTGATAGTAAATCAGAATTAGATTTAAATGAGGAAACCGAAGATCAACCCAATTCATACACTAATAGTAAATCAGAATTTAATGTAAATAAGGAAACTGAAGATCAGTCAAACTTATATATTGATTTTAAATCAGAATTAGATTTAAATGAAGAAATCGGAGATCAGCCAAATTCATACGTTGATGATAAATCTGAATTAGATTTAAATGAGACAATGGAAGATCAGCCCAAGTCATACGTTGATCTTAGATTAGAATTAGATTTAAATGAGGAAATCGAACATCAACCGAATTCATATATTGATGATAAATCTGAATTAGATTTAAATGAGGAATCCAACGATGAGCTCAATTCATACATTGATCTTAAGTCAGAATTAGGTTTAAATGAGGAAATTGAAGATCAGCCGAATTCATACATTGATCAAAAATCTGAATTAAGCAAAGAAAATGAAAGCCACGTTAATTCCTACGTTTATGTTAGATCAAAACTGGAGTCAAGTGAGGACAGCGAGTACCAGACTATTGAATACTAGAATTAAGTAGGGAAGCCGACAACTTAGGTTGGTTTTTGTAAGTAAATGGAGTTTATTAAATATGTAAGAAGATTTTATTTCTTTAAAGTACAATCAATCTGGGTAATGCGATGGCAGATAGCAGGCTTGTATCCGAGTGACACATATTTGGCAGTATGTCTTAAAATTTCAAGTACATTGCAAGAGTGTTTGTTTTACTAGTGCCCTCATAATATAATACTTTTCACCCATAGATATTCAAATAAAGCTTTTAAAACACATCAGTATTAAAAACGTCAGAATTTTGTAGTCTGTCAAAATTACTCTCATCACCCAACTGATAAAACAATTATTCCGCAGTTTTGTCTTATATTACAAAAAATGGAAAATCAGTCTATAGCATTTGTATACGACTAAACGGAAAAAATATCGAAACTATTTCCGAGGTCCCATTGTCAATGTGAACCGAAGAATCAAAGTTACTCAGATTGATGGTATATTAAATATTTCATTTTAAATCATTAATATTTTTCCCCGTTTACTTTTACTTTCTTTTGTAACGTTTTACTTTTTTAATCACTCACTTAATATAAGTTTGAAATATATTTCAGTATATAAATAAACTGTATTAAACGATTAATAATTGTAAAGACTTAAATATAATATACATAAAATATATAGATAACTATAGTAAATTAGCATAGCACTTCAGTGCTCTTAATTAATGCTATATCTCAATAGAGAATTACAAATAAAATAAATCAGCTACATGCTGTATCTCGCTCACAGCAGGGTAGACAGAAGGAACCTAGTGTTGAGACACTCCGTTCCCCACTTTCTACTGAATTCTGGAGGCATTGCGTGTTAAGTGGCGGAACTCAAGAGCTAAGAAATAAAAATATAAATTCAAATAAATATTTTATTTCTTCGAGGGGGGATCGAATCCACAACCAGTCAAGTTTACAGTCACACTCTTGTGCCACGCGCCTGAACTTTGATCTGAATATTTTTTAAATTTATATTATTAAATAAGTCTCAATTGAAATTTTAAGTAATATAATAATTTGTGAGGCATATATTATTTGAAATTTTTATATATTAAAAAAGTGAAGAAACTGAAGCGAAATACACGCGGACGTAAAAAATCTGTCAAGACAATGGTCATTTCTTTTAGAGTGAAGAATTATCTGCGTCACATTAACTGCGCCCATAAATCTTCATTGCCCAAGGTTTTTTGTGTTATGTTGCAAAGTTTGAGATACTTTTTTTTTCAGCCTTACGCTGTATATCGTTTATAGCAGGGTAGGCAGAAGAACCTACTGTTAAAACAGTCCGTACCCCATTTTTCGCCAAAGTTTTCGAGGTAGAACTCAACACCGGGCATTTGCCTGGGTGCTAGGCCGAAGAAATAAAAATATTCATAAATAATAGTTCATATATGGTTTATTCATTTTACTATTAATAGATAGATCACATTTAAAAAAAATACAATTTATCCAATAAAACATTATTTTTTTACATATCATAAACGTGGACCTTTCCTAAGAAAAAAAGAAGTAGTAGAGCCTATTCGAAGAGCTCCCTCTCGTGAAATATTCAAACGCCGGGTAAAAGAATCTTTTTTCATAAACTCATAATTCTATTTTTTGTTTTCTATCTACTCTTTTATTATTATTTATTTATATGTATATAATGGTATGTTGTATATAATTTTGTAGTTTATATTTTATATATATACTAGTTTGTATATATTGTATGTATCATATATATTTAATATTATATTGCATGTATGTAATTATATAATATATTATTGTGTATTTATTACATATACTTATGTAAATTGAATATTAATATTTTGTTATTATTTTTTTTTTTGCACCTACACACATTATTCTTCCACATAACTTAGG
>JAAIXJ010001864.1:386174-398931 GCA_013403705.1 Heliconius hermathena
GTCTGTGACATATATATATATATATATATATATATATATATGTTGTGTAATGTGGATTAATCTTGCCTTGGATAAAAATTTTGAAAAAGATTAATTCCACAGATTTACTATATTTTCTGTAAGCAGTGAGTAAATTTCATCGATGATCATGAATGAATCCAGAGAGAAAATTTTTTCCCCAAATTTAGACTTCGGATCATATTATGTACGAGATATTGATACTATCATTATCTAATGTCAAAATAAAAATTAATAAATTCTAAAACTATAGTTTTGTAATATATGGTGACGTTGGTGTATTTTATTAAAAACGAAGACTTACTATGTTAAAATTTAAATTTTCAGTTGAGTTTTAAAATAATCAAGAGTTATGTTTTGTATGGACTAAATTTACTGGTTAAAGATCAGCTAATGAAGTAAGCTGCTGTTTAATGGGTTGTGCAAACGCAAAGCTATGTATATCAAAGATATTCTTATTTGGATCCTATAATTGTGCGGGAATCTATTCTTATGTGGGTTACAACAAAGTCACTTTTATATGTATTTAAAAACAAGTTTTTATTTATTTTGTGATGTATTGTATTTTATAAATCATGTCCTATCATTTGATACTTATATTATGTGGACAATAATTTGAATTTGCCATTTTGTTGTGGCAGCTATTTTATATTACAATACTGATTATATGAAATTTCATTGTCATTAAAACTGAAGTAAAAATCCAAATTTCACCTTTATCAGATATTGGGAAGTATTGCAGAATTTGAGAAAATTTAACACACACTAGCTAACACAGCTAAATAAAAGCTTGTAATTATTTACATATCTTAGTCAGAACGGATTGGAACCAAGCTCACAATCATTCACGGTGGCATTTATCTACCTCTATCTATTAAAATTACTACTATGATAAATTATCACAACCATAATTTAATTTTATAACATGATGTAAATTGATAATTCACATGACAGGAAATTGTATACTAAATTTTTATCATAATTTCACTTTACTCATTCTATAAAAACGAAACTGGAAGGAAAGGTGTCAGTCATATTCTAAATATTCTTCGTTGAAGAACGGTAAGCAAAACATAATATTGTAATTTATATATTTTACTTGATTGCAAACGAATTAATGTGAATTTAATACATTATTTCAGCTCAAATCAATATGAGGACACTAGTTGCAGTAATTGCTGTTATGGCAGTAGCCGCTGCCTACCCTTTACCTTGGGTGCAGGTTATATTAAATATCGATACTACTAGTGATGTTAGCCCAGTTCCTCAACCCATTAAGCCTGACATACCTATCAAACCTGAGGCTGAACCAAGCGAAGAAGACGATGAACCTGTTCCAGTAATCGAGCCCGAATCTAGCGAAGAAGGTGGTGATTCTGCTTCAGTACTCGAGCCTGAATCCAGCGAGGAAGTCAACGAGCCTGGACCAGTGGTAGAATCCAGTGAAGAAGTTAGTGAGATTGATTCAGTTGTAGAATCCAGCGAAGAAGTAAGCGAGCCTGGTCCAGTGGTAGAATCTAGTGAAGAAGCTAGCGAGCCTGGTCCCGTGGTAGTATCCAGCGAAGAAGTCAACGAGCCCGTTCTAGTAGTAGAATCCAGCGAAGAAGTCAGCGAGCCTGGTCCAGTGGTAGAATCTAGTGAAGAAGCTAGCGAGCCTGGTCCCGTAGTAGAATCCAGCGAAGAAGTCAACGAGGCTGGACCAGTGGTAGAATCCAGTGAAGAAGTTAGTGAGATTGATCCAGTTGTAGAATCCAGCGAAGAAGCCAGCGAGCCTGGTCCAGTGGTAGAATCTAGTGAAGAAGCTAGCGAGCCTGGTCCCGTAGTAGAATCCAGCGAAGAAGTCAATGACGCTGATCTAGTGGTAGAATCCAGCGAAGAAGTCAGTGAGCCTGGTCCAGTGGCAGAATCTAGTGAAGAAGCTAGCAAGCCTGGCCCCGTGGTAGTATCCAGCGAAGAAGTCAACGAGCCCGTTCTAGTAGTAGAATCCAGCGAAGAAGTCAGCGAGCCTGGTCCAGTGGTAGAATCTAGTGAAGAAGTCAGTGAGCCTGGTCCAGTAGTAGATTCCAGTGAAGAAGCCAATGAGCCTGGTCCAGTGGTAGCATCCAGTGAAGAAGTCAGTGATCCTGGTCCAGTAGTAGATTCTAGTGAAGAAGTCAATGAGCCTGGTCCAGTGGTAGCATCCAGTGAAGAAGTCAGTGACCCTGGTCCAGTAGTAGATTCCAGTGAAGAAGTCAATGAGCCTAGTCCAGTGGTAGCATCCAGTGAAGAAGTCAGTGAACCTGGTCCAGTAGTAGAATCCAGTGAAGAATTTAGTGAACCTGGTCTAGTTGTTGATTCTGAATCCAGCGAACAAGTGAACGATTCCGCTCCAGTAGTAGAATCGAAATCCAACGAGAAAATTGCCAATTGATGAAGAAAATTGAATTGCGCCAAAACAATATTACTTATTTCGATGTTTTTATTAAAAGAGAAAAAAATCTTTGAATTACTGAAAATATAAATTGTTTTAATTATAAATCAGTTGTAATTCACAGTAAATTTTTTTTATTGATTTTAAAATTACCATTTTATTTTTCAATTTACTTCATTTATGTTAGATACAAACTACTAGATTTTGAAATCGCTCTTATTGGAACATTTGTAGAATGGAGAGGGAACTTATCTCTAGACTTTCTAAAATTCTAAAAGTAACACACACGGTTTGTAATGCACGATGCATTTGCCGTGGTTATTTTGTTTTTTAACCAAAATAGTGACGCAGTACGCCTTTCCACATCTATATCGTTGAGTTCCTTCACTCAACATCCTATACCTCCAGAATTCGGCGGAAAGTGGGGTAAGGAGTGTCTTAGCGCTATGTTCCCTCTGCCTACCCTGCTGCGGGATACAGCGTGAAACTGATTTGAGTTTTATATATTTTAATAATAAATAATAATTCACTCTTTCTAGTGGGGATCGAACCCACAACCATCGCGTTACAGTAATTTTCTTGTGTCCCTACGCAACGATGGCCTCTAAATTAAAATTAAAATATATGGTAAAATTAATTCAATGTGACAAAGTTATGCTTTTAAAATTAAAATTAAAATAAATAAAAATGAAATCAAATATTTATCAATTATATCTATACAATATATATTATGAATATTTAATCAACTATTACAAAAGTTTTGACGGAGACCTATTTCAAATGAACACCAACTGAATGACGTGAAACACTTATGGCGTGTAATCCCGGCCTAGAATAGGATCATCCTGGTACTGGTGGTGTCGTAAGAGGCGACTAAAGTACGTGTGGTAGAGTCATGTCGTCAGAAATGGCAACACGCATGGGCAGACTCGACCGGATCATTACCACCCGGCATTTAAAACCGGGATTAAGTAGTGGCTTTATGCCACTGCGTTTCGCATCAGGTAATGCCGGGCTCCGGCGCCCAACTCACTTAAAGGCTAAGGCCGGCAACGCACCTGTAGCTCCTCTGGTGTTGTACGGGGTCGTGGGCGGCGGTCTTACCATCAGGTGACCCGAACGCTCGTTTGCTATGTACTTTTCCATAAAAAAAAGAACTTTATGTACGTTCCGATGGGCCCGTGCTCTACTTGAAGACTCCAATCACCCGGTTGATATTTTGATCTCGTCAAACGAAATTATACCTAATAATTATTTACGCCAATTATTTAAGATTTTGCCTTTATTTGTTAAATTTGAAGCGACAGGAATAACCCCCCTTAAATATCAAATTGCCCCCCAGTGGGGCGTGGGCCCCACGTTGGGAAACACTGGTTTAAACCCTTATAGTAAAAGTTTATTTTCTCAGTGATTGTTGGAAAGATCTCTCTGAAATTAAAATGAATATTGTAACTTTCTATAGGCTGAGACACTGCGTTACGGAACTTAACCCCGTGTTGTGTGTTGTTACTTGAGCTAGGAAATGAAAATATTCAATAATCCATTGTCCCGAGTAGGAATCGCCACAGACGTTTATAGTCATACGGTGTGCCACTGCACCAAGACAGCCTCTAAAGTAAATTTATTGAATTATAATTAAATTTATTTGATATCTATTGGAATCTTTATTATACAAATGCGCTTATCTCAGAAACTACGCTACCTACTACAACTAAAAAATATTTTATTGTGTATAGTCCATGGGAGACCAAAAACCGCTTTTATTACAAGACGTTAATCGTGAGGATGTAACTATCTGTATCCAAGGCCAGAATTACCTCCGGCACTTGAAATGTGTCATGCATCATATACAGTTGTTAGTTGATGCGCGATGAGGGCAAAGCCACATGTATAAGAATTATCGAACACATTTATCATGTAATTCATCATTATGATCATCTACATCAGTCGTCATCAACAGCACACATAGACCTCTCCTATATCACGCCACTAACCTCGATATTTGCCTCTTCGCTCTTCTTGAGTACATTATTAAGGTAGATAATTAGGTATTTTTAAAGAATCCCGATGAACCCAAGATTTTTTAGGATTGTTTTTATATATTATTTGGTTTTACGTATCGCCTACGAATTTCACAAAATGAATATAAAGTAAAATAAATTTGCAAGGTAAATTAAATGGATGTTTTGTATTTCAGTATAAATTTCATGTATCAGGAAATGTATACATGGGAGATATTGGCGTATTTTGTAATTTTATGAACCGTATTTTATTCGGAACATTTATTTAAAATGTATTGAAGCATATCATTAATGTATGGCTTGATTATACAATTATTTATCATATAAACATTTCTATTCAATTTAATTTAGTTGTTTATTAAATTGAATTACATAAAATTGTTAGCAAGCAAAATTGTTAGCATTATTTCTTGTATATTACTTATTGTATAATTTAGAATATGTTCTGATAATAAATATAGTAATTGTAGTTATTAAATAATACTAACATTGTTATTTTTAAATATGTATTTTAATGTTTGAGCGGCGCAGCGTCCGCGGTTGTGGGTTCGCTTCTCCTTAGGAAGAATAAATAATATTATTTTCTCGTTTTGGTAATAAGACAAAGTCGCGACTTAACACGCAACGACTCGAAATTTGGGCGGAAAGACGGAGCGTCTCAACACTAGGATCCCTCTGCTTACCCTGCTTACCCTATATGTGTAGGGTAAAACTTGAACCTCAAAAAGAACTAAAAGAAGAAGAAAATAACTGGTTATCTATAAAGTTGGTTTCCGGACAATTTTTTTTCTTATTTTTTCTCCCACATCATTGAGAATGATGAATATAGATCGTTTCTTGAAAAAGATTAGGTATTATTTTTTATTTGTAATTGATATCGTCAGTAATTTGCCGAGTAATCGAGATGATGGATGTTTCAGCGACGGACGATGAAATTATATTTTGTATTTCACTCTTCTTGCAGTTTTTGGTGTAGATAAAAGATCATGTTTATTCTTGAAAGATATATTTTGTAATGTGGACTGATCTTTATTGTGGGGTGAATAAATATATACCATATGTTAATATTATTATATATATAATATTATGTTACTCATATTTATTTTATATTTTATTTGTTTTTAGGCATTATATTTTTGACGTATGTTACTAAAAAACATAACAGTATTAAGCAAATGGTAAATCAATATCTACAACTTATATTTTAATAGTATAATTCATCATTAAAAAGCTTCACGCTGTATCCCGCATACAGCAGGGTAGGCTTAAACCGAACCTAGTGTTAAGACACTCCGTTCCCCAGTTTCTGCCGAATTCTGGAGGCATTGCGTGTTAAGTGGCAGAACTTAACGCCGCGCTTAGCCTCGACACCAGAGCAAAGAAATGGAAATATAAATTTAAGTAAATATTTCATCTTCTCGCTGCGCCACGACTGGCCTCAAACAATATTCTATATATATATTACGTCACAGAGGACAACATTCCTAATTTTAACGCTATGAAATCTTACAAAAAAAAAGAATGTTTGCATACTGTTTCCATTTGCTCCACCGACTGTTTAATTTATTTTAGCCTGTATTCAGAAACGAGCTTAATAGGTTTGGTTTGCGGTATTGATCCACTCTATTCGTTGCTTTGAGGCGGAGTATTTAAAAAGCTACATTTGCTTTTATACAAGATTGGGTCTATTGAGATTAATGGGTCTTCCCACTAACAAATACACTTTGTAAACTTATATACAAATTAATTTGCGGTTTTTATGAATTGTTAGTGATAGTTCATTTTCAGGTACAAGTTTAGGTTCAGTTTTTTTTATAAAGAATATATTAAATTAATTGTTTTAAGAGAGTACTTGCATAGATTTAATTGATAAGATATATTGTGTACTGGAATTATTTTATTGGTACTACTAGGATTCTTAATATTAACTTTTTTCTTCACTCAATATAATTATATATATAGCTTTGGATAAAGGATGTTATGCTCTGTTTGTATGAAGAAAACGAAACATTAATATTATCAGAACCGTAGTATACTTAACAACTGGCAAAAGAGACATTAACGAGACTTCCTGAATGTGAAATTGTTTTCGTTCACCTAATTACTTTTACGATAAATTTGTTGGAAATATATAGATTGCTACGTAAATTGCTTCATAATAATACGCATTTAGTTGTCACGTTTAGTAATAGGTATGTATAATTAAATATGAAAATAGTATGTATCTTTTAGTTTCGTAAAATTCCGACATACAACAGGGTATGTAAGGTAAGGAAAATCTGCTATTCGGATACGTTGTTTTTCAATTTTCGCTTACGAAGCGGAACTCGCGGAATAGTTAGACAATGTTCCATTCCAATTATGATATAGTTTTAATTGTAAATATTTTTTTCAATTATGCAACACATTATTATGTATGTAAATAGTTACAAATCTTTATTGACTTATAAATAAATATATTTTTATTTAGCTTCACGCTTTATCCCGCAGATAACGGCTACCCTAACGGCTACCCACAGATAACGGCTACCCTGTTAACAGAGGAAACCTAGTGTTAAAACACTCCGTTCTCTTTAGTACACTTCTGTTCCCGCAGAATTCTGGAGACATTGCGTGGTGATTGGCGGAAGCCAACGCCGCTCTTTGCCTCGACAAACATCCTAAATATAAATAATCTTATATACATTAAATTTAATATATTCATTCACAATCCAATTTTGCTTTAACAAGTTAAGGTGAAATACGAAATTCTTATACTAATTTGCAATCATTTCCACCTTGGCAGTCACCGCGTTAATTAAAACTCATCAACAGTCGCTCCACGTCTGCTCCTATATATTGCTTTACCTGTTTTGTAAACGAAGTTTGGTGGGATTTTCTTATAATAAATCGAGAGGTGTGTAATATTAAATTCAACAATACATAGTAAATATCTACATAGTAAAATATTTAAAAAAATAAATAAAATAAAACCTACTCTTATACTATAACTATATGAACAAACTTAAACAAAAGCAATATGTAGAAAATAATATTTTAATTACTTTAAAATTTCTTCAAAGTTTTGTTTTGTTTTTCGGAGTTAGTTCCAACTTGAGTATAATTACTTTTTAATATATTTTTGTTAGGTATGGTTCGGTGTATTTAGTTATCTGTTAATGTTTTTTTTAGCTGTCATCAACTTTAAAAATCTTTATTTTTATGATTATATAAGTATTAATAATTTTATTTATTTTTATTTTGAGGCCGGTCGTGGCGCAGCGGCACNATAATTTTTTTGCTTAAGTTTGTGCTATAAATACAGTTTGGAAGTCGGATTTTGTTTTTATTTATTTTATATTTTCGTTTCTAGTTTTATTTTAAAATTGCTGTTTCTTGTTGTTAGAAAAACTACTTCAAGACAACTATTTTTCTTGTCCATTGATGCAGGTCTCAATATGCTGAAATAGGTTTTAAAGTATACAAAGTGCGATGGCTCTTGAATACGATGGAACTGATTTTTTATTTTTTATTTTTGTGGGTTTTTACAAAAAGCGTTTACGTTCTCACACAACCCTCATCGTATATAATTAGTTCCTCCTTCTTTTTGAAGTCGGTTAAAAATTAAAGTTACTGATATTATTAATTTAAATAACTATTGACGCTCCTTATTACTTACACTCGTTATTAGTTACACTCGTTTTTTTATACAATTTAATGTGGGCATGAACAAAGACACAATTCAACAGGTAGGAATAGAGGAATTGTACCTTCCATCATAAGCTGATAGCAACTCACTAGCCTTGTATAGTACCCATATAATATTTAAATCGAGGCCGTTGTGACGCAGAGGCAAAAATGTGTGACTGTTGAAATGCGACTCTTGTAGGTTTGATTTCCACTCGGGGGAATGAAATATTTAATATTTTCATTTTCTCATTCTGGTAACAAGTGTATGTGTCGGAAAGGACCAAAAGTTTGTCGGTGCAAAGTTCTAACCAAAGTTTAGCACTTACACTATAAAGTGAGACTCCCCTAATATATTCATATTAAACGATGTATAAGGAGGCAACAAAGGGAAAAGTTCTCCATAGTCAAACAAAATCTATACATGTAATAACATTGTAACTGATCGGTGTTTGCACACTGGAGATTTATAAGAAAATTTATTATTGGGGGTATGTATAGGACTCTAAAAAATATTTTTTTAATTATTTGTCTATTTGTCTATTATGTGTTTGTTCACGCTATTCTGGGGAACAGCTATATATGACACGAAACATTTCAAGCTGATTTTACTATTGAGCCCTTCATAACTCGTAAACCAATCAGTCTATATGCATGTAATTTAGCAAAGTTGTTAAAACCTCCTAGCATATAATGTATATCAAATTTTAACAATTTAACTCAGACTGTTATTATTATATTAACGTTTAAAAACCGGCATTTTTGTGCTTCACTTCAACTTCAAAACTGGTACCAAGAAATTCAGTTAATTATTATGAAGAAAGAAAAAAAAAACTATGAAAATTAGATCAAACAACGAAGGAAAATAATAAAATTATTTAAAAAATAACAAACTATTATTGGTCAATAGTGATAATTTATTTACAAAAAGTATAAATAGTCCAGTACGAGCTGTAGACAAATTTGGAAATATAATAATGCCTATAAAAAAAGTCGTGTCTAGTTTTAATTAATAAATAGTTTTAGTAAATTATTTACATTTAAAATTATGAAACTAGCCCGTCAATTACATTAATATAGGATTATAATATATATTATTTAAATTTGCCATTGTTTCCAATTTGATTTCTCTTTATATCATTTACTTGACTTACTTAAATTTAACTTTGTAGATTATATTGAAATGGAAATAAAAAGGAGATTAAGTCAAGCTGTTCAGTTATCTTAAATCGCGTGCTAACGTTGAAAGTGCGCCAGGTGACGACCGCACAGACACAAGAAAAGCTCTCATAATACTGCATCTTACTACTGCAGCACGAGCTCTCTGTTACTAGATTAAAGGAAACTTAAAGTTATGTTAGAAATTCAACGACCTATATCTTTAGCTCATATTTTGAGACCATTGAATGAACGCGAGCAAACGTAAAGTCCATTGGACTGTTATTTTATGATAATATTTGATATTTTACTTTACAGAGGGACGAAGTGTGACTGTAAAATCGACTGGTTGTGGGTACGGTCCCCACTCGGCGAAATAAAATATTTATTTACATTTTTATTTTCATTTCTTTGCTCTGGTGTCGAGGTAAAGAGCGGCGTTGAGTTCCGCCATTCAACATGCGATGCTTCCGGAACTTGGCGGAAAGTGGGGAACGAAGTGTCTTAACACTAGGTTCCCTCTGTCTACCCTTCTGTGTGCGGGATACAGCGTGAAGCTAATTTATTTTTTTTTACTTTAAATATTGTAATTCACGCTCGTTATTTGGCACTTCGTTTTGTTATTAATTGATATTTTAACTAGAGTAGACTATATTTACGAAGTTTTGGCTATAATATAAATCTATATGAAACAAAATATTGAAAAATGTATGCTCAAATAGACAAACTTAAAAAAACTTTATTTTTCCAGTCACTTTGGATTGGAATTTGGCATAATCACACTGCTGTTTAAGGTACCAAAGGAAAAATACAAAATACACCGTTAAATTACGTCAATTGGAGCAAAATTATATAATTTTTAAGTAAATTATTAATAAAGTCAAATTAATTCTATTTGTTTTTCTATTTCATTTAATTATTATTTGAAAAAGATAAAAAACAAATGTTGGCAGAACAGGAATTGGATAGAGAGAGATACTATATTCTAACCTATATCTTTAATATTTGATTAAAAAACGGCGATGCAAACAAAATAATAGAGTTTTTTTTGGGAGATTAAGGAAGTAGATTTAATTGCGAGAAATTGATATTGTGTATTCTAAAAATTCAAAACGAATTCAATATAATCAGCTCATATGTGGTATGTATGTATACATTACTTATATATATTTATTACTACCTCCCTCCCCTTTCTTCCTCCCGCATCTTTGCGTGTACTTTAAGACCCCTCTTGCTACTACTAGTGTCTTGCAAAAGTATTTCGAAAAATATGACGCTATTGACAAGCAACTTATATAAATTTTATATTAAACAAAAATTCTACATAATGTCATATTAGTTAACCAAACCATTTTTATGTAGCTATATCGTTTTTGATAAAACTAAATTAAAAATAAATAATTGTTTTAAGAAAACTTTACTGTGCATATTGTTAATGACATCTAAAATAAAGAGAAAACTTTAAATAAATGCTTTCTAGTGCTCATTACACATGTTACGCAAGCTAAAAGGTTAAAGAGATTTGTATATTGTCAAGTGACGCAACTGCAAAATAAGCTTATCCAGTGCTGCTTCACGTTAACTCAAGGGAAATTAAAAGCCGTAATGCCTTAATTACCACACGAACGTATATCAAGCAAAAAAGAAAGATATTTAAAAATAAAATTCTAGAATATTTAAAGAATTATGTGATTTTTATTATATATTTTTGTTTTGATGCAGATTACTTGCCACATGCTTACGATTTGATCTACTATTATAAGTATTCAAACTCTAAAATCCATTTAGATTAAATTAATGTGAATGCAAACACCATAATATTTTATTATGTAATTCGATTTCAATTTCGATGATTATCGATCGATTATAGCCTACTTTCCATTAATACTTTATTATTTTCCACTAATATGTTCAGATTCACTTTTTGACGAGAATCATGATTGTATTTTATAATATCCACAATTAGTGCTACTATGAATGTCCTTTAAAATTTACAGGTATATATTTATATATCAAGATAAGATAAATTCATGTAATTTATATAGTAAAAAACTGTTACAATATAACAACAATAATATATATTTGTATTTGTTCAAATGGAAATAGCTAAGAGTTGTGTATAACATATGATACATGACACATATGTACCTATTAAGTGTTCATTCTAATTTTAAGAGTCACCTCGTAACTCCCTGCGGTCGAAGGCACAGTGGCTTACACGATAACGAATAACGTTACGTAATATAGCTTCTTAACGAATAACGTTATATATTTAGCCTTCCTTGATGAATAGAGTATCAAACACAAAATTTTTTTTCAATTCGAATCTGTAGTTCCTGAGATTATAGTATTCAAGCAAAAAACACTTTGGCTTTATAATATTATAAAAATTAAAATCTGGTCATAATATAGTATAAAATAAAATCTAGTCATATTTATACGACTAACCATATAGAAATCTTTAAAGATAATTCTTTAAATAATTTACAATAAAATTTACAGTATTGATCGAGGCCAGCACAGCCCTAGCATAAAGAAGAGAGCCATTTTCCGCTACGACGATTAACGATAGCTTCTGACGGAATATCATATCTTAAGCCACAATTACCCGAGGCGAATTTATCAAATTTCCAATTTGTAGGTTGTGTTAGGAGAAAATCGAAACAATGACGTGAGATTTAGTAAATTTTATTAGATGCAGTTGTTGAACAAAAATTAAATAGATATTACTAAGTAAATGGGTTAGTAGTAATTGTAGTGAAATATTATAATAACTGGGCTGGGAAGATTATAATTATGAACAGATAAAAATCTCTTTATAAACCGTAGAACAAAAAATTGCACTCATACTAAGCTAGTATAAATATAATTTTAATTTTCGATTTATTCAAGGATTTTTATTGTCGTTTTAAAATGCGTTATAAAAATAACAACATTTAAATCAAAATATATATACTATTAGCAACCCGCCCGCGGCTTCGCCCGCTTAAACTTAAACATGGTTATTGATTTAATAAACAGAATTGACTGACAACTATTAGGACCTTGAATAAGTTCTTCTAAGTCTCAGTTAGAGAGATGGCGTTGTGGCACTCTGTGCATGGAATTTCGTACGGTAACGTATCACCAAAGTAGTACTATATGTAACCTCACATCTACTTGTATCGTTTTCCCATATAGTAGAATAGTATTTACTACAGTGTCAACTACATATTTATTTTCCCTTTGTGAAAATGTGTACTTTTGTGCCAAATAAAGTGTTTTTGCGGGGAATTTTATTGCACTGCTTTATTCAGAAAAAATCTGCAGCAGAAGCACACAGAATTCTCGTTGAGACAATGCTTTGTCGAATACAACGTGCAGAGACTGGTTTAGGCGCTTCAAAAGTAATGATTTTGACCTTGAAGACAAAGAGCGTTCTGGAGCACCGACAAAATTTGAAGACAGAATTGGAGGCATTGCTTGAAGAAGATCCATGTCAGAC
>JAAIXJ010001864.1:402053-512033 GCA_013403705.1 Heliconius hermathena
TATATATATATATAGATTATATATAGGTTTGATAACCTTTGTCAATACCAAATATCCAGAGTATCAATGTGAGATATTTATTATTACGTCGCATATTCTGAGTCAATTGATTTGTAGATTAATGAAAATTTGTAGATAGGAACCAAGGAATCTTGAATTATGAATACAGTTAACATACAAATGATATTTTTAAGATTTAATAAAATAAAGTCAGCTTCGAGCAGGGTAGGCAGGGAGAACCTAGAGTTAAGACACTCCGTTCCCCACTTTCCGCTGAAGTTTTTGAAGATTGCGTGTTAAGTGGCGGAACTCAACGTCGGATTTTTCACTTTGGTGATTTTTGGATGTTTTACCCAAGACCATCACGTTACAGTTATATTTATGAAAATAAATTTATGTATTTGTATTCATGGACTTAGAAAAAAACGCATACACTAGAAGTAGTATATTATTTTAGTCTGATATAATTCATTACACATCAACGTGAAATATACGCTTTGAGGCGCAACACTTGTAATTTACTTTGCTTGGAAAAATGACGAGTTTCCTATGGGGAAATAACAGAATTGTAGTTTTAGGTAAAAATATAAAAGAAATATATTTTTGTTTCCTTTATTAGCCACTATTAAGTATATTTTATTCTAGCGAACACCCACAGCTCTGTTTGTGTGGACTTTATGTCATTGCAACTAGCAAAAGAAAAGATAAATTTAAAAGAAAACGTAATAGCAAGATTCTCCTTTCTCCGGTTTTCATCCAAATTTCAGACATTGTTTGTTAAGTCGCAACTCAAACGCCAGCTTTATCTTGCCGGAGCGTAGAAATAAAAGCAAATATAGGTAATTTCCTCAGTGGAAATGGATTTTTTTAAAGTTTATACACTAATTGCAGTTTTAGTTTTTAATATGGAAAAATGCGATTGTAAGCCTAAAAATAATAAGATGAATTTAGTAAAATTAAATGTAAATTCAAAGTTTATCCAACTTTGCTATATTTATATATATATATATATATATATATATATATATATGCTTTGCTATATACAGAACCACCGTTATGACGTGTCAACACTGTAACCAGAAAAAATTCTGACAAAATTGAGCAAAAAAAGAATTCTTTATGGATAGATTTCGTCCCGTCTTCGTCAAATAGTTCCCCTGGGACAACCAATAACCAGTATAACGCAAGTCTTTCCAATAGATATTGAACAAATCCTAAATATTATGTTCACAAAATGCTGTAAAGTTTTTTGATACAAGTAATAGTTGTAAGAATTTATGAGAAGAATATTATAAACATTTAATTTCTTTCTCATAAGTTTAATTTTTATAATATAAATTAAATACCTTACGTTAATCAATCTTTACAATTTTGTTTACTTTCTTGTTAATTTTTAAGTCACCGACAGAGATCAGTCGTGGCGCATGGGCACAATGTGTGACTATAAACGCGACAGTTTATGGGTTCAATCCCCACTCGAGATAATTAAATATTTAATATATCCATTTTTTTGCTCTGGAGTCGAGACAAAGCGTGGCGTTGAGTTTCGCCATTCAACATCCAATGCCTTTCGGAATTTAGCGGAAAACGGGAAACAGAGTGTTTTAACACCAGGTCCTCGCTGCCTACACTGCTATGTGCGGGATTCAGCGTGAATATTATATACATTATTCTACTGTAGGTACCTACATGTTTAGTTGCAAGATGCAATTGAAAATTAAATTTGAAAGTTATTACAAGTTTTTAAGTCGCGAATGAACGGAGGCTGTTAATAGTTTTTGTTTTCCATAGAAAATTCATTGATTGTGGTTGGCTTCTACAGATCAAAAAGGACCACAAACAGCGCTCTCCTTTTTTCTCTGTATGCTTCCATCAAAGTTTTGAGGGCAAAGATGCCATACATAGTGTCCAATAATGACATTATCGAAGGCCCCTCCTTCGAAAGTATGAGTCACGTACGCGTGCCTAAGAATAAATATCGGGCTAATATAGGTATTTATCCAGCCTCTATTTGGACAAGAAGTTCATACTATATAATAACAAATTATGTCTTTTATGTTTGTAAATTTATTTACATTGTTATAAAACAACGACTAAGTAAAGTAGGAACCAAGCTTATATTTGTAATAAACCCACATGTAATAAGCCTCAAAAGTTACAGTGTGGGTAATAGAACGAATACGTCCTCTGCATTAAAATGTGATGGTTGATTTCGTAAAGTTCTATGCAAACTGCATCAATGTGCTACTTTGTATGCAAGGACAACTTGAAACTTTTTACCCTGTGGCTGCGATACCGGAAGCACTATAAAAGTTAACTTGGCGGTTGCATAATTTTATGTTATAAAATCATTCTGAAATATCCCCCATTTGAAAGTAATTTATTTATTATAATATAAATTGCGATGTTAATAAGTAAATATTATATAAAAGCATATTTTTATAATATATATAATACCTTCTTTGTTAAAGTAATATTACTAGTTATAACAATGTATTAAAAAAACGATACTTAGAATAATAGATAAAATATCATTGCAATAGTCAACAATGTCAAATTGAATTCATAAGTTTCTCAAAGTTCGAAAAGCACAAGTGTAGTAAGGTTGTTTCGGATTGTTGCTGTGTGTTTGAAACTCTATGAAGCCGGAAGCATAATTATGCTTGTGTTTAGTACGCAAGCATAATATTATCATCCATACTATCCATACTAGTATTATAAATTTGAAAGTAGCTCTGTTTTCCTATCTGTGACGTAATCACGGCCAAACCCTTAATCTGACTATGATAAAATTACATATAGAAGTACTTGAGGGCCTTGAAATAAACATAGGCTACTTTTTTTCTCATATTTTGTTTGGGATTTCGTAAAAATTTTGTTGTTTTAAGAAAATTTCGCCAAAAATAGTCTTTTTTACATAGTGTGCGCTCACTCAACTTTATGAGGCATATAAAATCAATATTCTACAAAAATGATGTCCTTTAAAAAAACTATAAAAAAATCCGCGGTATATGTTTATCTCTGAAGGTTGAGTCAGAGTAACCATACTTATTTAGAAAACGTATAAAAATTTGAACGTAACGGGACTCGAACCCGCGCCTCCTGAAAAGCGACCAGGCGCTCTGACCACTAAGCCATACGTTCTCATCAAGCTACGTCGAAATTTTTATACGCTTGTTACAACTTATTTATGTTTTTATCCTAACCAAAGAGAAGAAATTTGTAATTAAAGTGGGCAGTACCAAAAAAACGCTGATGCCATATGTAAGGACCTAATATACTTAATTTAAATTTATTGGGTTATTATTAATGTATTTTCTAATTTGGTATTATTCCTCATCAAAATAAATATAATAGTCACTTTTCATATTTCATCTAAATTGAAATTGTACTTCACTGAACATTATTATAATATATACTTTAGGAACAGTGATATCACTGTTTAATGACCCAGCCTACAAAAGAGCCGCACGGTGTGTGAGGGTGAGGTTACGGAATGACCAATCCGAGAGGGCAGATAACGTCGTCAACAAAATTTTGATACATTTTCATTGCATACGTTGTGTCAATTTTCATACATAATACAGATCTGTTTATTATATTCTATTAATTTTAATAAGTTAGGCATTTTTTGTTATGTTAATGAGTTTCCTTAATCACTTTTACTTATTTTATTTGTTCATTTCAATTTCTCTGGTATTTTTTTTTCTAATATTAAGAATTTTATTTCCCTTACTTACTATTCTTTTGCGGCTTATTTTAATTATTGAATATTTATTGAAAATTGAAAATAATTTCATAAATATATTAAAAAAAATATTCGTATAATTGAAGCGGGCGTTACCGCACGGGTCCAGTAGTAATATATAAAAAAAGACCGTTAGGCCATCATGGTATCTCATTGACAGCGTCTGACTAAAACGCAACGTGGATTCGATGCTCACTAGGGGGCTATGAACTATAAAATCGATTATGTAATATTTTTAAAATTATGAGACACTAAAGATAAAACAATATTTTTAAAAACGCCTAAAAATTTTAACTTAGTGAGATCCGAACCCGCGCCTCTCAGAAACCAACGAAGAATAGAAACATTTTTAAAAATTACGCAACGTATATATTATATGTACAAATAATAATTATCTGTAATATTTTTAATTCGATATTAAAGTTCCTCTCACAAATTGTCCATCCATTTAGTTGGACATTTATGATAGCACGTGCAAAGAAGCCCGTATTGCGGATTTGCATAACGCTTGTTTCCCAAATATTCGCTAAAGCAGAATACATATGAAATAAGTTTTAGAGATGTTTAAAGTACGTGTATTATATACTGTACATAAAAAACTTGGAGCCAGTCGTGGGACTCAAGCGAGTGATAATTATGTATGTACTATTATCCATTTACATGGCGGGTATGATGGGGACTATAGAAGATATCTTAATTCTTTAGTACCGTAGAGACAACCCTAGAGCTTCGGGAGAGCGTATGAGTGTAAACGCGGTAATTGTGATTGTATTCGATTCACACTCAGATTATTTTTTATCTTTCCACTATAGTAAAGGAAAACGCGGCGTTAAAACCTAGCTTGAATTATGGTAATATTTTAGTCGAGTTGCGAGTAATTTAGTAGATAAAATATTCAACCAAAAATGTTAGCCCTGGTCAAGTAGAGGACATGAGTGAGTGGTGTTTTGTAAAATGAACAGCCTATAACGCAATAATTGAAATAAAATGATTATAATTATTATAACGGGTATTTTAGAAGTGGATGAACAAATTTGTGTGATTAATAAAATTTGGAGACAAATTTTGAAGTTGTTTCTTCACTCCAACCAAATGACATATTTGCGGCAACTAATAAACTTGACTAATTCGACAGTTTCAGACCTGTTTAATCGATGAACCAGTGAGCACGGGGGCGTGGTAGGGGGCGCTACTCGCCCGAAAAAAATTGAATTAAATGACTCGTATTGACTAAGTACTTATTAAGCTATTTCATTAATTTTTTTGTGTTCGCACAGGTTTAGCTATAAAATTACTCGCTACCAGACTAAAATACCAGCATAATGTGAACTACTCTTAAGTTCTGCTATTCTTTAAATTCCACTGGAAATTGAAAAATATTAAATCGTTTAGGAGAACATTAAACCCACCTCTGGCTATCCATATGCGGGAAATAGCGAGATGATTATAAAATATTACGTCAGCTTCTATCATCTTCATCATCAGTTTCGGTCGGAGCAGAATTAAACGTGTAACTACTACCAATATAGTGAAAATAATAATTAATTATAGGTAAAAATAAAAATTGAATATTTTTCTAAGATATGAGTGTAATTTTTTTTAGCTAGTATGCTAATTAAATATATATAATATTCTTATTTCAATTAAATATATAATACATTATATTTACACAACAATGACAGGATTAGGGTATTCTTATTTAACATTTTCAAATCAAAGAAATATTACAAGTTAACAAATAGGAGATCACTTTTTATTTATTACTTTCTTACAGTGAAAAATGCAATTTTCTCGCGCGTCACAAATGGGATAAGTTTACGGAAGCAATCGACCTTATATGGTCGGCATGGGCCACCAAAGTAGCACGCTAAACCATTCCAAACTTCCCTTTACTATGTGACATTACTTTTTGGAGTCATTCTATTGCAAATGATGTTATAATATAAATTCTTAATAAATCTTTGTACTTATAATCAAATTATGTTTTATTTGATTTTTATATACTTATAACACAATAAGTATATAAAAATCAAATAAAACATAATTTGATACATTAGTTGTAGTTATTTAATTTCTTGATATTTAACAATATAACAAATGCGTTATAGATATATATATTTATGTTACTGTGTGATATTTATTCAACATGAGATTTGAAACTTTTATTCAGTGAGAAGCTGTGAAACGATAAACGACTTTGCGAGTGACCCGGAGTCGCTGCTCGGAATTAAACTAATTACAAAAAATAGACGAGAAAACTTCTGGGTCGTAGTCGCGTCGTTGTTGAATAATTGTTGCTAATTGAGTTCCAACCACCTATACTAGGGAGATGGATGGCAAAAGCTGCCTTTTTTAGTAAGCAATTAGAATGCTATATGGTGATTAGTACTAACGAGTCATAATTACTTAGATCATAAATTAAATAAAATGTGTTCCATAAAATCTATATCTACAATTTTAAAGCTAGGCGTGGCACAGGGGCACAAAGTGTGTCTGTAGCGCGGCTTTGCATTCTGCCACTCAGCACGCAATGTCTCCAGAATTCGGCGGAAATTGGAGAACGGAGTGTCCTAACACTGGGTTCCCTCTGCCTACCGTGCTGTGTGCAGGATACAGCGTGAAATAGATTTTTACAATCCCTTACATTAAATGTTTTTTGATTTGGCAATTAAAAAATCTTAGCTTTGAATCATTACGAATTTCAATGTATGATAATAAAATAGATTTATTTATAATAACTACCTATTAATTATAGAATTCAGAAAGGTATTGTACTCATAGTAACCATGCCTAATAATATTTTTTATTTGAAAATTTTATATCGGATTATATAAATTAATGCTAAAGAAGAATTTTTGTCCTCGAGCACTTTGGGAAAAGTTTGCAGTTTCAATTGACTTTTGTTGAGAAGAAAGTTTTAGAGGTACGCCTCATTTAGTACACGCCTGACCTATTTCTATGTATAGAAACAGGACAGGTACTTTTGATTTATAACTTTGCTTTAGATTAAATAATTAAATATGGTTTCGATTTTATTCAATGAATTAAATTTTAATATTCTATTGAATATTTTAAAATTATTATTTTATTCTCTGCATAATATAATACTTTTTATTAAGTTTCATGAATGAAACTAAATATATATAAGTATTTATATTTTTGTACTTGCCGTATAAGATAAAATGTTTATGTTTAAACAAAATAGGGATTGTCGTGTTGTGGTAACGAGGCAAAGCGCGGCGCTAAATTCTGCCACTCAACATGCAATACCTTGTGTATGTGGCTTAAAATGGGGAACGGAATGTGTTAAGTCTTTACAAAAGGTTCCCTCTGCCCATCATGGTATGTGCTGGTTCAAGTTGAAAAAAATAGTGCAGTGTCAAGCTGAAAAAAATATTGGGAAGACTTACTATCAGAAGATTTACTAGCTTACCAAATAGTTAATCAAATTACTTGGCGTTAATCGAATCCACTATTCACCCTATTGCACTGTGCCATAATAACAAATATAAGATTTGTGTGATACTCATACACACACATATATGTGTTCAAAAGGTGAAACAGAAATAGAAATAAATAATATAAATGTTTTAACTTCTCTACCCTAAGTAACTGTTGCCTAAAATTATCTAAAAGAGCGGAAATAAACACGTTAGGTAAGCAACGAAGAGAGACGCCTGTCTGCCAAGTTTATAAACATGTTAAATTATTGATCAGAAGGCGTCAGACAAATTCAATTGAGATAGAGATTGTCGTCGTTCGTTTATAGACAGGCATAGAATTATTTATATGAAAATCGGAAGGATTTGCGCAATCCCATTTCTCAGTTTTATTCTATTTTATTTTTTCATCTACTATATAACACTAAGAGAAAATAAAAACATATTATTAAGGCTATAATGAAAACGAAAATATTTGATGTAGATTTTTTTTTATACTTACTAGTTTTACTTTTTAGTATAAAAATAAAAAAATACAGTAATGAAGTTTTAAGAGGATATAAAGCCTTGATGTCATGTATTTCAATATAAATATGCTTAGGTGTGGGGTTCGAACCCACAAACGTTGCGTGAAACGTTACGTATTACGTTATTAAGATATTAAGCGCCGTTATCATGTTAATAAGAAAAAATATAATAAAATAGTAGAATAACTGATCTAATTTCAAAATCATAAAAAAAATGGTTTTAAGATATTTGATAGTGATTTATTATACTTAAATTACATTTTGAAGACCTTTAATTCCCTTTTATTTATTTGTACCAATTTTTCCAAGCTAAAAATTTGTCAGAAAAAATGATAATGAAATATCGAAACTGATATTTGATATTTCACTTAAAAATATATAGGTATGTATAGAATTAATACAATTGTACCTTTTGAATACAATAAATTAATATTTATATGTTATGATGTATACAATAAAAGAAGTTTCATTCAAATCGGTTCAGTAGTTAAGAATGTGCGTGTACGTTTGTACAGAAAAAAAATCGTTGATTTATAATCTATCCGGCCCTTCATTGTTATTTCGCAAATATATTGAATGTACAAACACACTTTTTACTGCTTTATTATAGTAATGAATAGATTATTACTATATTTCACATAAATAAAATAAAAAGGAAATTGAAATGAAAATGAGCATACGTTTTAAAACAAAGCCTGACTATTAAAATAGAAGTTAGCAAATAATAAAGGTAGCCCTGGACCGGAAGCCATTTCTCCGTCGTACGTCGTTCCGGTGCGACGATATCCGGTTCTGCACAATTTCCTGAAGCGTAGAAACTTATTGGCTATTTTATGTTTGATTTTACTATTGTTGTCGTATTATCTCGTTACTACTGCAGTGGTATTTACCAATGATCGTACTGTATAAAATAATTAAAAAAAAACGTATAATAATTTGAACGTAGCAAGACTCGAATCCCCGCAATTAAAATTTAATAATATAATATAATAATCAAACATCGACTATATTATTTTTTATTATGTAGTAAAAAATGTACTTCATAACATTAATCATAACCCCTTTTTAATCGAGTTTAAGTCAAAAATTGTTAAGTGCGACAGATATCCGCAGTATGGTAGATACGTTTCAAAAATTGCTTTAAACAGTTTAACAGTTAAGTAGTAAGTAAATTTAAGGTAAGCTTTATATAATTAAGTAAAGTAAACTTTATGTTATAAAATCGTATACTCGTATAGTATTATAAATATCTATCGAATATATAAATTCCATTTTTGTATTCATTAAAGAAACAATGTTTTGTCTTATTTTAACTAAAGAATATCTGAAATGGGTCAATGGGCGCCCGACCTTAAACCTTTGCATTTCTACTACGGTAGCACAACTTCAGACTTTCTTGCTGATAAAGTTTTATACGTTTTCCTTTGATATCTAAAACTATTCTTTAGCATTGCATTTTTACGAAGCGTAATGTTCGTGCAATCAATCGAAATACACTTTGAAAAGAATTTCTTGTCGTGTTGTAAGTATAAGTATATACTTTTTGTAAGAAAAGTTGCGCTAACATTAAGTATGAAAATAATCTGTACTACTTTACTATCAGTAATATACATTTACAAGTGCTACTATTAACTATGCTATATGTTGCAGGTAATAAATTGCTGTTATTGTCAATAAAAAGCTTTTAACGACATATTGCTACTATACGAGGCCGGTCGTGGCGCAGCGGCACGAGGTGTGACTGCAAAATCGACTGGTTGTGGGTTCGATCCCCACTCGAGGAGATGAAATATTTACTTAAATGTATATTTCCATTTCTTCGCTCTGGTGTCGAGGTTAAGCGCGGCGTTGAGTTCTGCCCCTCAACACGCAATGCCTCCAGAATTCGGCAGCAAGTGGGAACGGAGTGTCTTAACACTAGGTTCCCTCTGTTGTTCCTCTTAATTTATTTTAAAAACAAAATGTTAATTTATTTAAAAAATTAATTAACATTTTATTAACTCCTCTGTATGTACGAGTATTATACAAAAATATATCGAATTCAATTCAATTAATAAAAGTATGCAATTATTCATCATTGGATACTTATGACTTAATCACGATAAATTATAATCCGAATGTACAGACAACCAGTTTTATCTTGGGTGGCATTTAAGTTTGAAGTCGTTTTCTTTTATTTGAAACAGCGTTCTTTCCCATTGGTCACATTATAACCAATTTAGGATTTGATGAGTCCAATGTAATCGAGGGACGCTCTTGAATTTCGTAGGCACGTACTAGGTTTCATATAATTGCTCATAGTAATCATATTTTTGGTTCTTGTGGTTATCATCATGATGACATTGTTGAGATAGAGATTATGACATGAGATACAACTCCTCAAGGATTAAGAGCTAGAGGATAATCTTTTCAAAAAAATCAACACAAAATAAAATAAAATAAAATATATATACAAAGTCGACGTTTTGGTTTAGTTAATTTACACAGGGGGTTTTGCATTTTTGTATCTTTTAAAATTGTAATTGGTAAAGATTTGTAAAATTATACGGTGTCTACATTAGTCTACATACATTTTGTTTTGAGTAGCGGTGCTCAACGCCGCGCTTTGCCTCGTTACCACAGCGAGAGGATGAAAATATACTGACATATTGTATATTTTTTTATTTATTATATGACATATGTCTATTATATATTGACGGCTAATTATAATTTAAAATACATATAGCTAGCGATGTTGTGAAATATTTTATTTATTGATTATTTATCGATTTAATAGCTTTTTCCACTAAGGCTAATCAATTCAAAATGCCTTGGGGATATGAATGTAAAGCGAATTTTGTGAAACAACTACCAGCGAAGCCAACAGAGAAACGCGGTTTAGTTGCCGCTGCTATCAACAGCCCTGGGCCAAACAACTATGAGACGCCAGAACTATTTTGTAATTATACTTTTTTTCCAATAACACTTTAAAATTATAATTTTTTATATTTTTATTATATAATTTTAATAGCACCCGTTTGGTCACCTTTTTGTATTCGGTAATTTTTGTCGAAACTTCTGAGTTTGACCCACGATATCCATTGACAAATCTGGTTTATATAAGAATTTATTGTGCAAATAAAGAATAGCAAACTAAATTTGCTAAAAAATTGTTATCAATTATATACACTTTCTAGGCGGCAAAGGATATTCAAGTATTAAAAGAGCTCCAGCTTATACATTTGGACAACAGATGCCCGTGTCTCTCAATAAGCCAGTTCTTATGGGAACAGCGCCGATGTTAGATACTTGTGGTATGGGGCCTAAAGGTAAGACTTTAGTGTGTATTTTTTCCCTAAAATTAGTACAAGACTTAATAAATAACTAATTAATATTCTAACGTAAATCAACTTAGTAGTAATTATTATTTTAAGTAATTATTATTTTTTAATTTACTTTATGAAAGGTGAATATAAAATCAAACACGGTACAATTTCACCACGAATGGATTCGAAAGAGCAAGAAAAAAGTCCTGGTCCCGCAAGCTACGTACCTTATCTAAACACTAGCTACAAAAGACCACCAGCGTACACCATGAGGCCCGCGGCGCGTCCCGTATACCAGTCTAGTGATCAGTGGACCCCTTCGCCTAATATGTACTTGCCATATATCCCGGGGAAAAAGTAAGAAAAAATAGTTTGTATTTTTTTTATAGAAAAGACAAGGTAAACGAGCGTTCGGGTCACCTGATGGTAAGTGATTACCGCCGCCCACTACCCCGTGGAACACCAGAGGAGCTACAGGTGCGTTGCTGGCCTTTAAGGTGGATTGGGCGCTGGAGCCCGGCATTACTTGATGCGAAACACATGGCATTAAGCCACTACTTCACGTCGGTTTTAAATGCCGGGGGTGGTAATGATCCGGTCGAGTCTGCCCATACGTGTTGCCATTGCTGGCGACGTGACTCTACCACACGTACTTTAGTCGCCTCTTACGACACCACCAATACCAGGATGAACCTATCCTAGGCCGGGATCACACGGCATTATTATTTTACGTCATTACACATTAGTAATATTAGGAATTTGAACATAAAAAAATATATTATATAATAGGAATTATATGATGCAAAAAAACATTTTTTCATCTCATCACAGACTGAGTGGCGGACAAAAAACTTATTGTAGGTTAACATACTCTGCCCAAACGAATATTACTGGCGTAATACATATTAATATCGGAACCAACCGCCTCTGTTTACGTAACGAACCACAACCCACAACCATCCGCCAGCCACTCGGCACGAACATTCCACTCAGTATTAGTAGCACATATTTATTTGTAATTGTTAAATCAAAATTAAATCAGCTTCACGCTGTATCCCGCACACAGCAGGGTAGGCAGAGGGAACCTAGTGTTAAGACACTCCGTTCCCCACTTTCTGCTGAATTAATGTTTATGGTTATAAAAATAAAAATTATGAAAATAAAAATCATTTTATTTCCCAAATCATACAAATATTTTTTTGGTGAGATGACCCCAGAAAGTCATTATAGTATTACTTTCTGGGGTCGTCTGTCATGTAATTGTATTTTTGTATGCTACTTAGTACAAGTTTATCAAAAAAAATTGTAAAACTATTATAGTTGATAGACCTTCAGAAACGGAAGGATACTGGGATGGAGTTCAAACAAACCATTACATTAAAATGTATTTCGCTTTCAGCTTCAAAACGCATTTTTTTACATTGACATATTTTCAGAAATTACCCTGCATATAGTTTCGGTAACGTAGTAAGAGAGTTGAGTAGTCAACCCATGCCTTGCCCCGGGACTTATGAGCCAAATTTTAAATATGTAGAGAAAAGTAAGCCGTCCTACTCGTTTGGAGCCCCTTGGAGAACCTTGAAGCCTCGTAAAATTCCACCTCCCAATACTTACTGTGAAAAGAAAGTGAGTGAATTCTTAGATATACTATAATATAGTACTTTCTAAATAAAAAAAAAGTTATTAAAATCGTTTCGGTAATTTACGATAGTAGTCATTATATTAATAATTTTCTATATATATACGTGTAATATATATATTTTGATGTGTATAAAAAGTCGAAAAGCTGTTAGCTTACACTTTAAATAAGATATGAACGTATTTGGGCATGAATTTTGTCAAATATATATTAAATTTAGTTTTTACTTCTAGTATCTATTATTAATTATTTATTCTATGTATATTTTCAGTTTATGTACAACAAACGAACTGTACCGGCGCCATCGTTTGGTATTCGTCACACCCCCTACCTTGGCAAGCAGCAGGAATATCTTAAGCCATCCAAGCTCGATCTAGTAATTTGATGATTAATTTTATTTTCGTAGATATTGTAATTATATTTTTATTCGATTTTAAAAGTTTACTTGTATTGTATTATTTTGAAGCAATAAAAATGAAAACAGATCTATTTTCAAAATATTTATGTCTAACTTAATATCTTAGATTAATTATAAGGGGCGTATAAATAACTATACATTGTGGCACAGTGGAATTCTGTCTAGTTAAAAATGTGAGGGTTGTGAGTTAGATCCCCACTTCGGTTAACTATTTCTTTTCATTTGATAAAGCGCGACGTTCTGTTTGGCCCCTTAACACACTATGTATCTGACTCAGTTGTTCAGTTCTAGATTTTATATGCCTAGCAAACAATGCATCTCCAATCAATATTTTCGGGTTAAATTCTAAAGCTGCAAAATTTTATTCTGGAATTTTAGTAAGCCACAAGTAATCAAAATATATAATCTACATTACCACGAAAGTCTTAAGAAATAACAGGGTTTTTTTATATTCTCACATATCTTTATATAGACATTTTGTGTAGCTGATTTATAATTAGTGTTTTTCCATATATACTTATACATTAATCAGCTATGCTATTCCATCATAATCCTAAAAGATTATTAAGACCTTATAAGAACTATAAGATAAGGATTTGGAGTGAAAAATAAATAAATTCACATAGTTTTTCCTGTAAAATAAATTCAGTAATATGAGTGTCCTAACACCCTCTGCCTACCCTGCTGTGTGCGGGATACAGCGTGAAGCTAACAAAAAAAAAATGTAATCTATAAATAATTACCGCCACCCCATACAAAGGTCAAAATTCAAATTGACAAAAGCCATAATGAATTGACAAAAGCTTTTACCATCACAAACAGTAAACACGAACTGTGAAACTCAAACATAACTCCAAGACTGTAAATGGCTTTGGCTCTTGATTCCACATACATTTGATTTTCCATGATTAGGTTCACGTTCTCCGTGATCGCTCTTACTGACTCCTGTTTGAAGAAGCAAGGCAAATATAGATTTTGTAAACGCTTATATTATTATGATTTCAGCTGTTCATTTCATAGCGCTAGTTTACAAGAACAGGATGTTTCGCAAACAATTATATAAGTTTTGTTCCGCTTGTTCGTATGAAAAATGTTCACTAGATATTCTTTACTTTTTATTACTATAACTTGGGAAAACCGACTGTAAGACCTACTGTGGGTTTGATCCCCACTCGAGGAGATGAAATATTTACTTTAATTTATATTTCCATTTCTTCGCTCTGGCGTCGAGGCAAAGCGCGGCGTTGAGTTCTGCCACTCAACATGCAATACCTCTAGAATTCGGCAGAAAGTGGGGAACGGAGTGTCTTAACACTAGGTTCCCTCTGCCTACCCTGCTGTGTGCGGGATACAGCGTGAAGCTGACTATAACTCTTTATGGTTGCTATTATAATATATAATATTTGGACGCAAAATGCTACGTAGAGGTATGTGGAAAAATATTCAAAAATATCCTACTGTGAAAAACGAAAAAAAAAATACAGGGCTCTAGGGAAGATTTGTTTGATTGAAGAGTGGGTTGCGACTTAGGAATGGTGTGTCGATGTTCTTTGATATGTATATGAATTACTTAATTTATTATATTTAACATTTACACTACATTTAACTCCTAGTTACTACTTAACCTCAAATAGTCAACTAAATAGTTTTGAAGATATGTAACCTGGAGCAACCATCTGATAGGTAATTTTTTCAGTAAGTAATGAGTCCTGATAATAGTTTTTTATGTTCAAACTAAAATGTAACTATTTTAATCAAAATCAATATGTATATTTACAGAGTAAAAATATAGTTTCTGTAATGGTAAAATATAGTTCATGTAATTACTCTATGACTTCTTTAGTTGTAAAAATATATTATTAATTGTCAGCGTTGAATGAGAATTCGGCGGAAAGTAAGGAATAGAAGTATCTCAATGAGAACGGAAGTTCTCCAGTTCCTTCTGCCTTTCCTGCGATGTGCAGGATACAGCGAGAAGCTAAAAGAATATTATTTAATTTTGAATATAAAAAAAACAGTATTTTTTATTTGAGTAAAGTGATTTTACTTTTTCATTTAGATATATATCATATTTAATACGTATATTTACATATAATCAAACTTGCGGGGCATGTAATAAGATTACATCACACGTATTCCTTGGCTCTTTTACTAATCTATTCAACAAAATAATCTCAATGGGATGATCCGCTTTATCGGCTTATGCTCTTGGATGAAATACGTTCATAAACTGAATATGGAGATCATATAATATAATATTTTATTTTTTTATTTTAAACTTTTGTACTTTAAATAACTATTTAAATTAAGGAACAGATTTTATAAAATTAAAATTAAAAAATTAAATCAGCTTCACGCTGTATCCCGCACACAGCAGGGTAGGCAAAGGGAACATAGTAATAAGACATTCCGTTCCCCACTTTCCACAGAAATTTTTGGGGATTGCGTGTTGAGTGCCGGAACTCAACGTCGGACTTTTGCCTTGGTTCCAGAGCGAAGAAATTAAAATATTAAGAATTAACAATTTATTCCCTCGAGTGGGAATCTAACTCACAACCGCAGTGATTTAGTCACACTCTTGTGCCACTGGGCCACGATGGCCACTACAGATTTTACTCTTACAGATTACAGGTTATTTTGAAAGATATTTATGTGTGTAAGGTTTTTTTATATATCATATTATCATATACGAAGCTTAATTATATTACTTCTATAAGGACAGAATATAAACAGAATTTTTCACTTGCTGAAAAGTAGAGTTGGATTCTATTTCTTAAATAATACTTATTATTTAAAGGAGTACTGTTTTATAGTTATCTAAATACTAAGAAAATAATAGATATAAATGTTTCAATCTTATGTTTCAACTTAAAATCAAAATATAATAGATAAATAGATATTAGGTATATTTTAACATTCAATTTCGTTTCACAAAAGTCCCGTAGTATGTTTTCCCAACAGAGTCGCTTTATGTGCTTTGCTTTAAATCCCAGACGCCTTGTCATATTAAAATAAAGCAAACCGCGGATACGCTACAATGAGAAAGTACTGTAAACATTGAATACACTTGAATTTTGCTAATATAATATTTGTACCGTACCTTTTAAGGAAAAAGGAACCCTTATAAGATCACTTTATTGTCCGTCCGTCTGTCTGTCTGTCAAGAACCTTTAACTCAAGACAAATTGAACGCCGTTTATATCGCAATAACGCGAATTTTGACACTATAAAGGGAATCAAAATTAATAGGGTACTTCCGGTTGACCTAGAATTATGAAGTTTGGCAGCTCGCGTCTACAAATTGTATTATTTCTAGAAAAATATGAAAACTATACACCTAGTTAAAACTTTAAAAAAGTCGCTTTAATAGGGGTAAAATATGGTATTATATATGTTGAAAGGGCTAAGGCTAAGCTAAGCTTCAATTTCAGGAAAAGCTCGAGACCTTCAATTTTTGTACGAAACCCTCGGCGAGCCCGGATCGTGCTTGTCCGGTGTTTGTTCAAGTACCCCTGCCCCGTATGTGAATTTCCGAAAAGTTTCTAAATTTGTTTTTTTTTCCAGCGAGGGAACCTATTAGCAACATAATCCCTTCTCCATTTTCCGCCTGAGTTATGTAATAAATTTAACGACGCCTATTGTGTTCGACATCAAAAAATGTAGGTACTTTGTTCCATTAGTAAAGATCAAACCCACAAGCACCGCATCTACTCAAAATTACATTAAAAAATACACATATAATAATAATTATAATAAGATTCTTGGTATCTGTTATATCTTTGGATCGTGGTCACGGTCAGTCCCGGAAGTCTTCCCGTTACCACGGACTACTGCAGTGTTCGAAACGCCGTTTTTCCAAAAACGTATAAATATACGAGATTTACCCGGTCAAAGAGTTTCATTTAAAATAACAATAATAGTTGTCAATAATATTATCAATTGTATGTAGTATAAACATACGAGTATTTCATTTAAATCAATATGATGCACTAACTATAAAATAATATTGTTTCAGTTACGTGGGAGCACGATCACAAAATGAGCAATTATACATAGGCACAATATGTTTACATGTTTGTATGCAAATATTTGAATATTATAGTGCTAACTAATAGAGCTTGTTCTACGGAAATGTAGATATATAATAAAACAGTAAAAATATGTTGTCTGTACACTGAGTAATTTTGACTGAAATGGATGGAGGGACACTTAAAAAAGAATAATAGAAAAAATATTTTGTTGAATTTCTTGTCTGTCTGTTAATGACCACGTTAATCTCCGAAAGTACTGAACCGATTTACTTAAAACTTTCCCCAATTGTTTTGTTTTAATTCAGAATGACATTTAAAAGTATTTCATCAAGATTGGTTAATTAAAAAAAAGTTATCGTCATTTGATTGAACTCAAGGCATTAGTTTGCCTGCGAAAATTATATAGGAATCTATATCTATACTCATAATAAATGTATAATAGTTTACAATAAATTTGTATTTTTAACTGTATAGTATGTATTTAGTAAAACGTCGTTTTCGATTAATATAATTGTATACTTAGTGAAATTTAACATAAAACGGGGTTTTTTAACTGACCGAACAGTTACAGTTTAACTTTAAGCCCAATAGATGGCGCTGTGCATAAAGCATCATTTTCTGAATCACGCTGAAAAATGACATTTGAAACGTCTTGGTTAACTGGATAATGTTGATAAAAATATATATTTTTAAAGCACTATTGTTTATAATCAAGTAAACAAAATTAACAAACAATAAAGTAAACAAAATTTTTGGTGAAGGTTATAAATCATAACAGTTAAGTTTAAGTCGTAATTAATTCAAGACAGATAAAGGAGGCCAGTCGTGGCGTGGCTGATTGTGGGTTCGATCCACACTCGAGGAGTAGAAATATTTACTTAAATTTATATTTCCATTTCTTCGCTCTGGTGTCGAGGCAAAGCGCGGCATTGAGTTCTGCCACTCAACACCCAATGCCTCCAGAATTCGACAGAAAGTGGGGAACGGAACATCTTAGCCTACCCTGCTGTATGCGGGATACAGCGTGACGCTGAAAACAAAAGCAAAGATAAAGAACGACTAGATCTTCAAAGAAATATTAAATAAATACATATATTCTTCGGTTCGTTCGTTCGTTTGAAATAAATCTATTTAAAAATATCTTAAAACATCTATATACCCTTTCTACGTGTACTCTGTAATAACTACATATTTACCAATTGTACATTCAGCTAATAATATATCTACCTAATTTAAAAACCAAAGCAATCATTTTATATAGAATATTATTCATTCTTACCCAAATCTATAATTGTTGTAATTGTAATTAAATTATAAAGTTTGACGTCTTAGTGGGAACCAGTAGAATCTACTACCATAGCGTTTACCTACTACTGCACCATGGGGCGACACTACTTAAGTATATTAAAATATATTTAAGAACAATTAAAACAACGACTATCTACCCATAATGGTCGTCAGCATTTTTTCTTATATAACTTCTATAATGTACTCGTATTTTATTTTTTTATGATAAAGGCTTGTTCCATATTAAATTTCAAGTGATTAATCTTTTTGGACGTTAAGCTTTGTTTAGCGATCGACAAGGGTCAAAGATATTTTGAACAATCATCGTCGATATTGAAGATGCACAATTAATCTCCCTTAATTTATCTGAAGCGTCTCAAAGTATCCTATTATAACATGAGTCTGACCGCTGTAAGACCGTTGTAGACTTAAGTGACAATATTATATTAAGGAAATTGTTTACAATAATCTTATAGAGCGTACTATATTTGTTTTAGCTACCAAGAGCAGGCAGAGAAAACCTAGTGTTAAGACACTCCGTTCCTCACGCATCGGCTAATTTTTTAGACATTGTATGCTAAGTGGCGGAAATACTACACCGCGCGTTGTGTTCTTACTAAAGTGATAAAATTAAATAAATTCATTTCCCCTAGTGGAATTTAAATCCAAAACCATCACTTTTACGGTCACTGCACTATGACGGCTTTATCGCTTATTTTAAATTATTTTCTTAATAAATACAATAAAGATTTGACTTCGTCATGGACCAATTCGTAGATTGTACTGGTTGCCACAATTGTGAATTTGAATCCCGAAAGGCATACATTTATTATTAAAGTGATTCACCGGTTTCCTTAGATAGAGTAAGTAGACCATTGTTACTTGGTAACTAACAAGCAAATCATTTAAAGAAAAAAACGAAAGTGGAGTGACTTGTTAGTTTTACTAGTTTTCAAATACTACTTTGCAAGTATGAGTTTATAAGAAACGGTTGAATCAACTGAATTTAAAAAAACGTTCCATGATGAAACGTTCTTAGATTTAAAGCTTTTTCCAAATAGAGTCCTTGAAATTACATAAATATTTAATGAATATCTTTCATGAATACCTTTTTCGATTTTAGATTTTAAAGCGCCTTAATTGTAGACAATTTCACATTTGACAAACTTTACAGAGCAGCAGTTTGAAACTTTTTTAAAAACCAACGTATAATGTTGAAAATTCACGAAAGCTATATAAATGGGTCCGTATAAAATTCCAAAGGAACAAAAGCTGTTTTCTAAAAAAATTTAAAACATATTATAAATGGTATTTTCATATTTCTCATACCTATTTTATACTCCGGAAATTACATGTACCACAGTCATGTGGTTGATCAATCGGTGATTAAAGAAAATTTTACATTTTATAGCCTTTTGTCACACCACGATCCCTTTATGTATTAAAAAATAATATATTCCACTCAACAACCACATTATTGATTCAAATACTATTTCAAGTTATGAATATGCCGCAATTTCGCATTAATGCGACAAATTGAACAAACACGTTCAAAGCTTTATCTGTGGAATACTTCAGATTTTATATTCAGTGAACGTAATCACGATATAATATTATTTGTCATGGGCTCATAGGTTTGTTCTTGGAGAGCTCGACAACTTATTTGCATTTCTCATTTTCGCCCCTCATCTTACGTCTCTTGAGTGAAATTTTCACTCTACGCCACACTAGTTCACTTTATACGATGTAAACTAGGTTTTTAACATAATTTCTCTTCTCTAAAAGTAAATTTTGGAATATTCTCTAAGGGACAATGTATTTTAATTTTACTTTTTCTTATATAATATATATATTTTTTTGATATGATATTGGGAGAACTTTGTTTTACCAACACAAAGTTTTATTGTTTTTGATTAAGACATTTATTTTAAAAACTCTCCTAATTTTCATGTTTTACATCCTTTATTGTCTTACTTTGAAAGAACAACTAAATTCAACATTTATTCTCCAAAAAAGGTCCGTGAGATCTATCTATAATCTTATATTACAATATTCTGTTTGTCAGTGAATATGTTCAATATTATACTAATAACAGTACTTCAGGCCTAAACTCCGATTGGCAGTTTATAAAGACCAGTTTCAACCTTATGTAGGTAGTCTATAATACTTATGGTACGTAGTTTTTAATATTTAATTACTACTATAATACTTTTTTATAAACGTATAAAAATTTTAACGTAACTGGATTTGAACCAGCGCCTCTTGGAAAAGCTTTGACCACTAAGCCATACGTTCTCATAAACGTACGTCGAAATTCTTATACGCTTGTTACAACATTTTTATGTTGTTAGCATCTCTGTAAGGAGATTTTAATAAATTTCCACTACCCAAAGATAATTACTTAGAATTATCTTTTGGCAAAAGACTAGACGGACAGACTTGGACTTTCCTGCGCGGCCTTGAGCTCCGTCATTCAACACGCAGTGCTTTAATTCGGCGGAAAGTGGAAAATGAAATGTCTTAACACTAGATTCCCTTTGCATACCCTGTTGTGTGCGGGATATAGCGTGAAAGTAAGTTATAATAATTAATTTTGATTTTTATTTTTTTAAAACTTTAACAATGTTAAAAATATTCAATATACAATAGTTCTCATCTTTAGGCTGGTGCTCCTCAGTATCAACTTTGTGAAAGGCTTAACACTTTGCGTACATACGTTTCCTCGCTGTGCATTCTGTATCGCATTTTTCATGGGGAGTGTTTTGGGGAACCCATCGATCGACCTAGTACATCACAAAGCTAAGTATCATCGTCACCACCTGGATATGTGTTAATTTTCTACTGTACGATTTTGTAAGAACTTCCTTACACGCATTACACAATTATAGAGTGGCCTACCTGCGGCAGTGTTTCCGGGTCGATACGACTTGGCCACGATAGCACATTTATCTCAACCTTACAGGCCGGCAACGCACCTGTAGCTCCTCTGGTGTTACACAGGGTGGGCGGAAGTGTTCACTTACCACCAGGTGATCCCAGGTGTAAATAAAAACAGTGATAGACACACGATAGGGAAAAGAAACAAAGATAAACTTGTAATGCTTAGTTATTAAATCCAAAAATATTGAAAAAAGAAACTCAACAAGTTTCTTGTCGACTCTTATCAGCAGAACTGCTTTCCGAGTCGTTGATTTATATTCATTCGGGTGCCGGTTAAGCCGTTTCTAAGATTAGCATACACAAACAAATATACAGAGAAACAGACAAAAAAAATAAATCATTGTTTTCTGTTTAATTACATTGTTAAATGCTCTATGGTAAACACGCTCTTTTCATCAATCAATTTTGTGTAACATTCACAATTTTATTATAAGTATAGGATAAATATCTATCTATCTATTAACATATTCTTGTTTTCATAACGCGAGTGTAAAAGAAATAAGTCTACAATTAATCGTCTGAATTCTCCCTAGACCCCTCATAGAGCAATGCACCGCACTGTACACACAATACTTATGTACACGCTACTTGCTTGTAAGGGTAGTTGACATGTTAGGGGAGATTTTTCTGTTTGACTATAAAAAAGAGTTTTATTTTTACAATATATTGAGGCCGTCGTGGCGCAGCGTAGCGTGCGGCTATAAATACGACGGATGTGGGTTTGATTCTCATTTGGATTAATAAAATATTTAAATATTTATTAACATTTTTAAAGTGTTATTCCACACTTAGGAAAAAAAAATACCTATTAAGAAAATGTATAAAAATTTGAACGTAGCTGGATTTGAACCCGCGCCTCTTTGGAGACCGTCCAAGCGCTCTGACCAACTAAGACCATACGTTCTTACGGAGCTACGTCAAAATCCTTATGTCCTTATTAGTTGTGACAACCAATGTTACAACTTATTTATGTTGCTAGTATCTCTGTAGGGAGATTTTTACAAATTTCTGCTACCCAAAGATAATTTCTCAAAATTATCGTTTGTCAAGAGAGAATACTATTTTGTTTAAAACTTGCACGGCTTTTTCCTAAATACACTGTAAGATTCTCTAATATAATTATGAATGGAAAATGAATATTCATTTTCCCCGAGTAAGAATCGGAACCCCTTACCATCGCGTTTAAAGTCACATGCTGTGCAAATGGACGACGACGACGGCCTCTTATACACATATAAAATCATATTTCAGAATTGATTTCCAATGTAAGAAATTTAGATCTAATATATTTTCAATTTCCGAGGAAAATACTAAAAAACATCAACCGTACCGTGACGTGTGGACAAATGTTTAAATGTTGGCGGAAATCGAAAAGTGTTTCGAACCTACGTATGTTTGGCACCTTGATTTTATTGGAAGAAATGTTGTAACCAATTTATATTTTGTAAATTAAGGAATTGAATATTATTTAATATATTTTAAAGCAGTTAAATTTTCTAAGGATAATGGGTATCCCGCAGGTACCCCGCGCAAGGAGAATGGAGCTCCAAACTCTACGGTCTTTGCGTACGCTTTGTCCACTGTCGTCAACACCTTCGTACAGGCTCCGCCTCTCCAGAGGCTCCTTTTTATTATTATTAAAGTTACGTGCCTTTGAAGATTGCTTGAAATAGTAAAACATAAGAGTAAAAAGAATTTGTGGTGAGCAAAATTAGCTGACACTGTTATAATTTGTCGAACGATTATTGAAAATGCAATAAGGAAATAATTCCCCCGATAGAGAAAGAAGTAAAATATGTGTGGCATTTGACATTCTGTTTTTATCGATATAAATATCATGAGAGAAAATAAATTTATTATTTTATTTAAATTTTCCAAATAATTTGTATTTATTAAAATTTTACGATAAACACATATTTTTAAGAATGTCACTTTAAATAAATTCATAGTTCATACAAACTTTGAACTGCTATGCATAGAATGCTGGACATTCTAAAGAAGAAAGGCAATAAAACGCCTATTTATTTGAAAGCCAACAACGCTGGCAGTAATGAAATTCCTCGGAAAATATTAACGCATATTTTTCCGACAAAGAGGTAATGTATTATCGGGACAAACAACAGGCGACCAGAAGTACAGTTTTCCCATATCTGTATGAATATATGTTGTCTTCGTTTAAAGTTTTTAAGCCTTAATAGTAAGTTTATTAATAATACTATAATATGTTCATTTTAAGTTTTTTAATTTTTTTTTAATTAAAAAAACTTAAAAAGTGAGAACGCCGTTTGTAATTCCATATTTATACATGGAATGTTTTTGGAGCCAGTATAATACTTTTTTGTGACTGGAATAGGAATCGACTATCCTTTATTAGTATTTGCGTGCATTGCATTATGGCTTATATTCTTATTCTATATGTTTCAATTTTAGATTATAAAATAAAATATTCTAACATAAAATAAAAATAGCCGGAAAATTACGGAAAATCTTAAATATATTTTTTTTTCTATATTGCTATATATGTAAATAATCTTCCCAAATTTTAGATAGGTATAACATATTATAATAATTACGTAGTAATTGCTAATTAACATCACAAATTTAGTATAAAATTAATCTGCTTCTTTCTTATAAAAATAATTACCTTTTGATATATAGCTCAATTATATGGTTTAGTTGTATGTATAAATTTTAAAATGTTTTGCACTTAAGATTGACTGTAAGAGACTGATTGTAAAACGCTTCCTTTAAATTTTATAACTTCCTACTGTTATTTTTTAAATATTTTCTTTAATAATAATCCATGTAAAAACTACCTAATAACATATGTTGGAATTCTAATCAACATCCCGATTATATATTTCGAATATAGAAGATAGATAGAAATAGAGTAATTAATTATTTTCGTTACTCTATTTATCCAAGATTTGATACTAAGCGAATTAAAAAATACAAATCCATAACTACATACATATAACTTTTTGGATCACGCCGTAGTATTAAACACGACGAAAATAAGATATTAAAATAGTCTGAAGCAGTACTCGAGACACAGTACACATGTAAACATGATGTTCACACTACGCTCTCTCATGGTTTTTGTGAATAACAAGCACTCGTTGTGGCGTGACGCTGCTGAAACCACTCTACTTCAGCCTGTCATTGTCTTGGTGGAAGTATTACTTGTAAAATAGTGTAATACTTTTGTTATGTTATTTGGTAGTTGTATATTCATTCTGCGCCATCTTACTGTTAGTTTTTCATGAAGTAAAAAAAGTTTATATTTAGTTGTATTGTAGTAAGGAAAGGCTGTCCTGGCGCAGTGGCAAAGCGTGTGTACTGTAACGGGGATGGATGTATCTCAAACTTCATGATGGTGGATTCATAGATTTTATCTGAATAGAACTATCTTTTTTTCATTGGGCCCACCTGATTGTAAGCGCGGTGGTTGTAGGTTCAGTCATCAGTCGGGAAAATAAATATATTTAAGTGAATTTCATTTCTTCGCTTTAGAAGACTATTCAAATATACTTTACATAATTATTCAAATATTCTCTTTTCCTCTCTCTCTCCTTTTCAGGTTAGTATCAAAGATAACAATGTAATGGACGTTATTGCTTCGAAAACATTTTTACTATAAAAAGGCACATAAAGACAATATGAAAACAGGAATTCGCAAACATAATTTGGTATGTAGCTAAATAAGGCTGTAGTGATATACGACTTGACGACGTACCCGACATATTGTTACATCTCATTTCATAAATAAGAGATAATATTTTCCAACTTACAAAACCCATTAATAATAGCCTTCTTCATTTGTCAAACTAAGTTGCGACAATACTATAATTTATTGTTAGGTCTTTTATCAAATTAGGTATATTTTTTCGTCTCTGTAAGTTGTCACATAAACTAAATTGGGCACAAAAATACTATCGGAGACTACGGGAAAATTATTAATACAATTCTTATATATTACCAGTTCTTTATACTGCTTCGCGGTTTACGGCGCGTGCGTATTTTCTCGGGCTGGAGCGCTGCCAGACGTGATGCACGCCTCGTACCTACAATACTGTACTGTTTGCTTTCATTAAAACCAACGCTTAAATAAAACGAAGTTTACAATTGAATCGTTGTTTTGATTGCTAGGTTGAATCACAATAATACATTTTAAATGTTCAAAATGAACAAATAAAGCTTTATTTTAATATGCAGGTAACTAGAAGTAAATATGGGTAAATACGTATGTAGGTAATTAATCTGTTTAAAAATAATACAAAAAAAAATAATAATAACATTAAGCTTTTTAAACATTTTTAAAGTGTTATTCCACACTTAGGAAAGAAAAAAACATTAAGCTGTTTAAATCTTTGGAGTATAAAATTTTTAAAGTTACAATACTTTTGGTGTGCTAACGTCTTATAAATCTATGAACGCCGGCTGCACGCACAAAAAGCATGATTCATTGTCACGTTCCGCCGGAGCGGAGCTTCCAAGCGAGAGCGCGGAACAAACGATAGAGAGGTACGATCGATAAACATTCGGCTTGTGAAGTTCTGAGGCATCTATCCATTTATTGTTTCTTGTCATTAATATGTATAATAAAAATAATAATATATGTAATAAAAATTATAATTTTCAATTAACTCCTTTGTATTATACAAAATAATAATAGTTAAGTGATAATAATTCAATTCAATTCATAATAATAAGTTCTCGCTGTTTTTTGAAAGATGGCGTTGCGGCACTCTGTGCATGGAATTTCGTACGGTAACGAATCACCAAAGTAGTACTATATGTAACCTCAAATTATAGTAGAATAGTGTTTACTACAGTGTCAACTACATATTTATTTTCCCTTTGTGAAAATGTGTACTTTTGTGCCAAATAAAGTGTTTTTGCGGGGAATTTTATTGCACTGCTTTATTCAGAAAAAATCTGCAGCAGAAGCACACAGAATTCTCGTTGAGACAATGCTTTGTCGAATACAACGTGCAGAGACTGGTTTAGGCGCTTCAAAAGTAATGATTTTGACCTTGAAGACAAAGAGCGTTCTGGAGCACCGACAAAATTTGAAGACAGAATTGGAGGCATTGCTTGAAGAAGATCCATGTCAGACGTTAGTAGAGCTCGGGAAAACGTTACAAGTAGATGCGTCAACAGTTTCAAAACGTTTAAAAGCGTTAGGAATGATCCAAAAGCAAGGGCATTGGGTGCCGTATGAGTTGAAGCCGAGAGACGTAGAACGACGTTTTCTCATGTGTGAATTGTTGCTTCAACGGCAAAAGAGAAAAGGTTTTCTGCACCGTATCGTCACTGGGGATGAAAAGTGGATTCACTACGACAATCCAAAGCGAAAAAAATCGTGGGGCATGCCGGGTCACGCATCAACATCGTCGCCAAAACCAAATATCCATGGTTCTAAGCTTCTTCTCTGCATTTGGTGGGATCAGCAGGGCGTAATTTATTATGAGCTGTTTAAACCTAATAAAACTATCACGGGAGCTTGCTATCGACTTCAGTTGATGCGTTTGAATCGCGCTCTGAAAGAAAAGCGGCCACCATACGAGCAGAGACACGACAAAGGACATAGCCCCCTCCGATTACCACTTGTTTCGGTCGATGGTTCTTTTGAAGAAGCCGAAAAATGGCTTGATTCCTGGATTGCCTCGAAAGATGAGTCGTTTTTCCGACGGGGGATTCAATTGCTACCAGAGAGATGGGAGAAAGTGGTCTCTAATGATGGACAATACTTTGAGTAATGTCATTGTAAGCATTATATTTTAAATTATTTTTTTTTAAACAAAAAAAAAGGACTTATTCAAGGCTCTATAGTACATAGCTTTTTCGTCAATATTTTCATATGACGTTACCGCGTTAAATTATCATTTGTTGACTTTACAGATAAACAGTTTAAAAATAATGCAAAATAAAAAATTATAACAAATCGAACGAAACCAGGATTGGTCCTGGTCGATTTCCAGGAGGCGCGGGTTTGAGTCCCGCTACGTTCAATTGTTTATACGTTTTTTAAATAAGTACAGTACGGTTTACAGTTAAAGTTCGGAATAGAGTAAAAAAGCAAGGTGCCAGCACTAGTATCTTCTTAATTTATAAATGTAACCTTTTTTCTCATTCGCCCACGTAGAAAAAGTCGCGCCAAGAGTTACGATTCGTGGATACATTTTCGATTCCCATTTGGTCTTGTTTTATTTCGATAAAGAAAAGACTAAGTTTAATTTTGGAAACGTGCCTAATGCAACACCAAAAATACTGCCTTGTCTGTCGCTGTAGATTTTAGTAATAGTTATAAATAATGTGCTTTATCTATTGAGTTTATTTTGAAATATGGGCGCACTTAGATTTCGATATCGATTTTACAATATTGTCTCTGATACAAAGGCCCGTAAATAACCTATGGAATAACTAACATACATGTTTTATTACATTTACTTTCAAATAATTAAAATATAATTTTCGCTTGATAGTTTTTATTTGAATTTAGGAGTCAATTTTAGTTTTTTTTAACTATTTTTTAAAATTAAGCCAGCTAAAGTAAGCATGTAATCGTACATCTAATAATTTTTAAGAATCTTTGTGTCTAAATTCGTCTACATATAATAAGTGCCGCTCTACAAACAGTTCTCATGTAAACACTAATGTAAGCACTATGTACATACTTGTGATTTTTGAGAGTGACGAGCACTCATTGTACTCTTCCGACGCTCGCAATCCTTTTCTCCCTTTGTTGACTTCCTGTCAAGCTATACTCTTGTTTACTTTGAGTTTATAATGACATTTAAATGTAAAATATCTATGAGATGTTAGGTATTATATAAATTTTATCGGTAATTACATATTAATGTATTTAAAAAAAATCAGCTTCACGCTGTATCCCGCACACAGCAGGGTAGGCAGGGGGAACTTAAGTTAAGTGGAGTGTTAAGACACTCCGTTCCCCACTTTGCGCCGAACTTTGGAGGCATGGCGTGTTGAGTGGCGGAACTCTACGCCGCTCTACTTGACTAATATATAAAACTACATAATGAGATATACACATAAATTTTAGCCACAGACCAACAACCAAATTAAATTCGAATTAACTATTACAGTGCCGTTCAAAAATTACAAAGCATTTTAGCCTTATTCATATACCTTGTACATATTAATCATATAAATTAAAAATCTATGTCGGCCATACAGTTCATATGGCAAAACATAATATTCGACCTTATTTTCACTATCCAACGTACGTTATTTCCTTTTCAATACCATATAACAATCTAGATACTATTATTGGAATATAAAGCCTTATATTGGTAATAAAAATCCAATTTTACTCCGAGGCAGGTATCGCATTCTCATCTAATTTTAACTTCACACAGAATAGTTAAGACATCCGCACGTAGTCTAAGTGGGTAAGTTCGTCGAGTATTATGATACTGTAAGCCTTTTGTATAAACTAGCGGGTGGAGGTAAGCTCTGAAGTATTGGTAGGTGGTAGGAATGGGTTATAACTTAAGTTAATGTTGGCGGTTACGTGCGGCTAAAAATATTTATTGAAGCCGCTCGAGGTACCTATAACTTTATTAATATACAACATTTTTATTTAAAATATATTCTTTTAATCGTTTTGGTTTTACAGACACAATTATTTACTTATGTAGTAGAAATCAATTTTATAACCATTTGTGCTACAAATAAATGGTTATAGAATTGATTTGTACTCCGGGAAATTATTATATTATATTTTTTTAGCTTCACGCCGTATCCCGCACATAGCAGAGTAGGCAGAGGGAACCTGGGAACCTAATGTTAAAACATTGTGAAGTGTGTGTCAATGAAACTATAAAATATTTCATTCCCTCGAGTGGGAATCGAACCTACACGTCGCGTTTATAATCACACTCTTATATACATAGTCACACACCACGGCGGTCTCGAACAATGATAAAAGGAATTGTTAAAATTATATTACGTTTCTCCGTTTCTGTAAATTAAAGTGTTGTGTTAGGTTATCGTTTTATCGTTTTATTAAATACTTTATATCTACTTTATATCTATGCATAAATGTAAATGATGTTTTTTAAAGAACATGAACTTTAAAATCTATAACACCTGACTAATTAGTAATATTATTTGTACAAATTTCCAATTGAATTATATACGAGTATCACATAAAAATATTCCTGGCTAGTAAAATTGAATACGATGTTATTATTTGGATATTCTTCACAGAACATTTACGCTCTTCGATAGGATATACTAAAGGATATTACGTCAGCGTCATTACCTCCTACAGCTTTCACAACACTTCAGAGTTTTATTTTATTACATTTTAGGGACGTTAGTGGGAAATCTTTGCCAGAAAAATTTTTCAACGTCTGTGGTTCGCTTCGTTTATACAACTTAGAGCTTTATGTACGAGTAGAAATATTCTTGTATTTTATAGTAGAAATATTTTATATTTTTTACATATATTACGAAATACAGTATTTGATTCGTTACACGCTTATATCAAAACTAGAGGGCGCGCGCGGCTTCGCCCGCTTATTAGGGGTGAATTCTAAAAAAACCACGAAACACGTGTTCAATAAAATATTTTTAACAGTCTAAATTTAAATTATTATAAAAATCGGTGGCAATTTAAAGATTTTTCCATATAAACTTTCAACCCCTTATTTGAACCCTTAGGGAGTGAATTCTTAAAAACCATGAAACACGTATTCAATGAAATATTTTTAAGAGTCTGAATTTCAAATTTTATAAAAATCGGGACAGATTAAAAAAAAATTCCATACAAACTTTCAACCCCTATTTCATCCCTTTAGGGTTAAAATTATTCAAATTCCCTTCTTAGTGGATGTTCAGAATATGAAAAAAAACATCTGCCCAAATTTCACGTTTCTACCATCAGCGGTTACGGCTCTGCGTGCGTCTTACCTCAGTCAGTCAGCACAAGTCCTTTTATATATATAGAAGATAGATAGATAGATTAAAGGAAAATCTTCTAGGTATATATATATATATTTGAGGGCAACGATGTTCTTTTTTTTGCTGGCTCGTTTATTTTTAAATTTAATCTATTAAAAGAAATAGAACCATACATATGTATGTCTATTAAAATATTTTTATTAAAAATGTTACAGACCTGAAAATTATAACTTATATGTAAATTGCCACTGTACATTGTGATTAGGGGGATTAAGTTATATAGTTAAGTCTTTAAAAACTTTGTTTCACACTCAGTACATTTTAGAGATATACGTGTTCTGTTAGAACAGAAGCAAATTATGCATATACTTATTAAATGCATAATTTGCTTCTGTGTATTTATAAACTTTATTGTACCTAGGATCAGCTTCACGATATATCCCGTCTACAACAGGGTAGAGAGGGGGAACCTAGTATTAAGACTGTTTTCCATTTTCCGTCGAATTCTGAAGGCGTTGCGTGTTGAGTGGCGAAACTCAACGCTGCACTTGTTCTCGACGTCAGAAAAAAAAAACATTTTCACGCTGTATCCCGCACACAGCAGGGTAGGTAGAGGGAACCTAGTGTTAGTGTTAACATCGAACCCACAACCAGTCGATTTGACAGTCACATTTTGTGCCCCTGCGCTACGACTGCCCTAGTATCTAGGATGTGTTTGATGATTTTGACAGATCTATGTAAAAATATTGTTTTTATATAGTGAACAAAAGCTAAAACCCGCACTAAATCAATCAAAATGACACCGTAACATTACAATTGTCGCTGGCGAGTCGTATTCAATTACGAGTGCGCTTACGCGGTGACGACAGCGACGGCATGAGTTATGGGAGTTGTGGTAAGTTTTAGACGCCCCTACCTGTACCACCGGTGACAGTTTTACAAGGATACATTTTATGATATTTGTTTTCCTGAAGGTTATTGATATGCTTACGAAATATATTAAATTTTCAAAATCTATTTTCATATAGATATGTGAATCTAATTATTTTTCTTTCACCTTTTTGGTTATTAGACAGTGATTAAAATTTACTTTTAGTTATTGTTGGTGTTTCCCTAAAATTGTTAGATTCACAAAGTAATTCGCATTCGCTTCGTGTGATACAGAAAGATAATAAAAGTAAAAATATGCGATAATCTGTTGCTAGCTTAATATAAAGATTAAGTGATATCTGTAGATAATTATATTATACTTTTTCCCTTCTATTCCAATATTATCATTTAAAAATAATCAACTTTAAACATCTCTTTCAATATTATAGATTGTAAAGTTGAAAAGATACGTGATAAACTGAAATGCTAAAGTAAAATCAAACTGCAATAAATCTTCTGCTAATATTGAAAAGTGGCTCGCAAGATGCGCTGTAAAATATGCTTTAGGTACCACTCTATAGTATAAGGAATACTTAAGTGGATTTCAATGAAGCTTCTAAGTCTTTTATTAAACAAGTATTGGAAGCTAGGTACCTACTTACGTCCATATAATATATTTTTATTACGAAAAACTTATTGTTTTTATGATCACATTATAAGAAACGTAAAAAGCACCGCCACTTTCATAACTTCAATGATTGAGACAGTCTTTTAAAAAAGATATAAATTAAGCTTTTGTTTCGTTTTATTTTTTTATACTTTTACGTACCTAAAAAAACATAAAAGTTTGCAAAAAATTACACGTACATTAAAATCTAAGTCACTTTATATTAACAAGTAAATAATAATTGTTAGATATTGAAATGCCTAATTGTATTACACTACAGATCAAGTAAAAATATTGTGAATAATTAAAAAATATTATATTGCTTATAACATTCTAAGGTGTAAATGAGATTTGATTTATTAAATTTATTATTTATTATGAGTATAAGATTTATTAAATGTATCGTTTGCACGATTACATTTTTATTGAGTTCATTCGATTTTTCATAAAGATTATTATTATACGTCTTTTTAAAGTCAAAATATCTATTAAATAACTGCAATAATAATCGTTCCTACTAATAATATTATAAATGTGAAAATTTGTGGCGATAGATGTTTCTTCCAATTTTACGCATAAACCTCTGAATTGATTTGGATGACACTTTACAGTAATATAGTTTATACATCATAATAACAAGGTATTATTCAATTTATGGAAATATTCTGTATAATTTTCCTATAATATATTATAGCGGCTTTGCCCGTTTAAACGTTATATATAACAAACGTTTAAGCGGGCGAAGCCGCGCTTGGGTAGTTAAATATATACGTAAATTAAATTATAATTAATTTCATTCAAAACACATCAATATTTCTTGTATTGTAAAAAAAATAAGTTTTTATAATTTAATTAATTTTAATAAAAGATACATTATTGTATAACATAGGTTAAACAATCTTGAAAGGCCCTCTGTCTAACCTTCTCGTTTAGAGGCCTCGACATTTTCATTGTAAATATACCTGAAATATTGTACAAAATTTGTAAAAATAATAAGAAAATATTACAACGCTTGAGTCTAGTGGTGGGGAGTAAATCAGTAAAATCGTCTCGAGACGAGCCAGATAATGAGTCGCGGGGCGGCAAATTGCTGGCGCGGCCTACCCGGCGGCTCGGAGGAAATTAAAACTGCTTACTTTGACAAACCGGTACATATTCGCATTGAGGTTAATATGATTATACAATATCGATCATTTGTATGTTTTAACTTTTAAAAATATGTTTGGCGATCGAACTAAGCACGATTCGAAACTCCCTCTTAAATATACAAAAATAATCAGTTTCTTCTCCATAATATATAATTGTATTTGATGTACAAATAATTAATTACTTATAACCTAAAATATTTAGGTTCCCAAAAATAAATTTTTCTGATGAATGATAATAATCCTTTGCATTTTTTAAATTTATAATATAAACACAAGTTGCTTGTTTAAAACATCTAAACAAACAATTCAGCTTAAATCTAATTCTTAAACATAAATAAATGAAACAGTAAGTTTTTACTTCATTACTAGTAAAAAAAAACAAACACACGTACAAAAAATAAAATATGTGACAAGCACATAAAGAACAGTATAACAGGAATAAAATGCCTAAAATATTTCAATTACCACCCACTGTTAACATAATCCAATATCCGATTCAATTTACATAGAGGGCGATAAATTGTAAACAGAAAATGGTAGTCCAGAATATTCATGAGGTTTTCACAGCTATTCTCAATACCTGCCATTGGTCATGACAGTGATTTACAATAATATATTTTTTTATTGATGAGCTTTCGTTAAATCGAGGAAGTGATGCATCCGATTCAGTATATTAACGGTCGCGATTCATTTGTTTAACGCTCATGCGGTTTGTGTTTGCGGGTACCAAATTTGTTTATTGGTTATATGATATTTACCATTTTACTGTTATTGTTAAAAAATAATAATATTATTATTGTGGATACTAGATAATATTTTTACTTTAGTGTTAAGACTCTCTGTTCCCCATTTTCCGCTGAATTCTGGAGGTATTGCATTTTCAGAGGCGGAATTCATCGCGGCGCTTTTGCCTCAACGCCGGAGAGAAAAAATGAAAATATATATTTAAATAAATATTTCATTTATTCGCGGGGATGGAACCCACAACCAGATTTATAAACATAAAATCAGCTTCACGTTGTATCCCGCACACAGGAGGATAAGCAGAGGAAACCTAGTGTTAAGACACTCCGTTCCCCACTTTCTGTCGAATTCTGGAGGCATTGCGTGTTGAGTGTCAGAACTCAACGCCGCGCTTTGCCTCGATACCAGAGCGAAAAAATGGAAATATAAATTTTAGGTAAATATTTCATTTTGTCGAGCGGGGATGGAATCCACAACCAGTTTTATAAACATTTAAAATTATGAAATTGTTTGTTCATAAAAATGAATTTATAAAATGTCTGAAAATGTATTATATTATCATTAGACTATTCTTAACCCTTCTATGTTATCGTTTACTACTCCGCTAACAATAAATTTTAACCACATAAAACTAATATTGACGTAGTTGGGATTCCGATCGTAGCTGGTTTCCGCACAGCCCCTTCTGAAATTCTAACGATGTGGATACTTTACGCTATTCCAATAAAAGGGTCCTTCAAATGAAATTGTAAAATAAAGTAACCACAGCAGTTTTTTTTTAAATGGAAATAATTAAACTGAATTATTCATTTTGTATTTATCCATGCAGGTATATATGTTAACTAATGTTTATCTATATATATATATTGTAATCAAACGATCAGTTAAAATTTATACCTATATCAGTTATAATATATTTTTGTATAAAATATTTTATTTACACCAAAAAAATCTTCATTGGATGACCCAACCAACATCGGTTACGTTTTACACGACAACTAAATGTAATATGAAATATACATATATCATAGTTTAAGCCATGTCACGAGCCTCCACACTAGTGACTCTATACTAAAAAGATCATGTTATTCATAAGGATGTGTTATTTATCATACTGATATTACCATGAGAATGAAAGTCGGCCCATCCATCATTATCGCGAGCCCGTCTCACGCTTACAGGCTAGAAACCCTACACTTTAGTATAAGGGCAATATAGAATATACGTACACGGGAAATTGTCGGGAAGTCTTTAGATGAAAATGGTATAATGCAATGTATGGATAGTTTATATTTTGGATGGCGTTATTTTTAGGATATCTATTTATTTGAAATTATCAATCAATATTTTAAGAATTAACTTAAATAAATTAACTACTAAATATTTTTATGCGTAAATAATGTAGCCAATTATAAAATGTTTGTTCAATTTTTTAAAAGCAAATACTTATACGACGGTGAAAAGTTATATAATTATCAAATTACTACTATACCACTTTCATTGTTCGTGCTTACTATCCGAATAATGAATATTCAAGTATATTTTAAATGTATTTTTATAACAATTTATATTTTAAGTTGTAAAATTTATTTCTTATTATACCTCTTACATAATAAAAGTATAAATATATAGTATAAAGTTGTAACAAATATGATAAGATCTGAATCTATATTTTAAGGGTGTAGAGCGATCGCACGGTATCACAGAGGAATGGCTTCAAATATGTTTAGTTCATTTCGCTCGAACCTACAAATATAGCATGTGCAGACAGACATTATCCAATTTTCAGCTTCACACTTTGTTCCGCATATAGCAGGGTAGTCAGAGGGAGTTAGTGCTAAGATACTCCGCCCCCACTTTCCGCCAGCGAGCGGTATAGCGTGTGGTACTTCGAGGTATAGCGTGTTGAGTGGCGGAAATCAAAGATTAGCTTTGCCTTTTTACCAGAGCGAAGAAATGAAAATATTAATAAATTAAAATTAATTTCAAAAATTAATATTAATAAATTTTTTTTTTAAATTAATTTCCTCGAATGGGGATCGAACACAACCGTCGCGTCACACGTGACGCAGTGGCACAAGTCCCATGCTTGTGCCACTGCGCTACGACGGCGTCATATATTTTCTTTTTTTATATTTTATTCTATTCTTTGTAAGCCAATGTAATTTATGTAAACATAAATAGATAAACATTATCAGTAGAACTATTATGTAAATGTATTTTTATGGATATTGCAGCCTACGAGCGTGATCTGTGCTAATGGTTATGAATAAAAATTTACAACTTGCAAATGCCCTCCTATTCTGTTAAGCTTCATCTCAATTAAAACCCTATTATCCACTCGATTCGTGGGCGCCATGTGGTCCGAACTGCTTTCATAAATATTACATTTATAGTCGACGTGCCAATTTAATGTGATAAAAATATAATATCCTTTACATTTACATTTTTTACTTTACCTATTTTGAATTGTAGCGGCCATTAAATTTATATTTATTACTGTTATTATGGTAAATACGGTGAAGTAAGAGTAAAAGGGAGGGAGGATGCTCAGGTTTATACCCTTAAGGGTCAGGGTAATACTCTATAAGTATGTCATAAAAATGAAGTCAACTTTTTGTCTAATATACAATTTATGTCCTCCACACTACTACAAGTAGTTGTTTCTAGTATATCATATAAATGACTAATCTATAGCTATAGACTTATGTTTTTAAAACTGTATACCTATATCAGAGAAAGAATACGAGAATGAACAATAAGAGGTACCTATAGCGACATCGTTTGTCGCCGTTCTTTTAATTAACGCAAATAAAAAAAAAATATAACATTGACGACTAACGTGTACAGATTAATTACAAGTAATAATGTGGTAATTAATTAGAGGTAGTAATTGATGATCAAATGTGTCACAATTTGACGAGTCGAAGTAAGGCCGATCTCTCTCTAACGTTTATACCGTGCTCTCACTTAGACTCTCGACTCAGGCGGAACGTGACAATGAGTCATGTTGTTTCGTGTATCCGACGTTCATCGACTCATAAGATTATATAGTGTCAGAATAAGTCTAAAACTAAATAAATGTAAATTATTATTTTCAATGTTAGAAAAACAATAAACAGTCATATGTTTACTAAAACTAACTAAATTTATGAGCCCTTTACCTCTTTACGGTACGGTACACTGCAGTGCAATTTAATTATATCAAGTATTGCGTATAAATATAGTAATCGTAATTCAGTTCCTATAGTGCATGTAAAGCAGCAAATTTTACCGGTAAAATTTTGTTAAAATTTGTGACATATTAATTAAATCTGATTGAATAATAAATAATAATATAATAAAGCAGATGCAGAAATAAGCAGATGGTTCACACATAGTTTTTGTACAGTAATAACATCAAAAAATTGTAATAAATTAAAAATGAGGACAAAGGTAATAAAAAAATGTATGCATCACGCAAATAATTATCAATATTTTATTTTTTATTATTCTACAGGTAATAAAAACTGAATATTTTTTCTTTACAAAATAAATATTTAATTTTGTCAAAGGAAAATTGCTATCATGATCCTTAATTATCTCTCCAATTATAAATTAAGTGGGCAATTTGTTCTCTTTTGTGTTACAGTTATTTATTTTGAAAACATCTTTTTAGATAGTAAAATAAATTGTACAGATTATTAATTCTTAGGCTTACGTTCATTAATTGTTTAATACGATTTCATAATTGTTTCTTTTTAGCGAAATGAGGGCACTTAAAACACAGATTTTTTTTTCTTAAATTTATAATGTAGCGTAGGGTGTATGTGGCAACGTAGAGCGCCTTTATGCTGGATATTTTTTCTGTAAATAAGGTAAATTAGCATTTATTTTATAATATTATTATTTATTAGAATTTGAATAGCACTATTACCTCGATTATAATATTTGGCACTGCAGGTCAAAAAGATAGCTTCCTACTCTACTTTTTTATGATTTTATTTGATCACTACTATGATGTTGTCCGTCCGTAAGTTTTATTATAATATATTTTATTTTATATATTGATTAGTAGTGACATATTAGATAAGAAAAAATAATAATAATAAATTAGAGAATTCTGTTAATCAAAATAATATATATTTATCTATAGGTCGAGGCCAGTCGTGGCGCAGGGGCACATGCTGTGACTGTAAAACCGACTGGTTGTGGGTTCGATCCCCACCTGAGAAGATGAAATATTTATTGAAATGTATATTTCCATTTCTTCGCTCTGGTGTCGAGGACAAGCGTTACGTTGAGTTCTGCCACTCAACACGCAATGCCACCAGAATTCGGCAGAAAGTGGGGAACGGAGTGTCTTAACACTAGGTTCCCTCTGCCTACCCTGCAGTGTGTGGGATACAGCGTGAAGCTGATTTATTTTTATTTATTTATCTATAGGCACGAGAATCATGTACGTGTACATTAAAATAGGATATAATATAGGTACCTGTTATCTGTGGTGGCTGGTTACACCACCTTATAAATCTCTTTACAAGATAATTTTTACTATAATAACTTCGAGAAGAACATAACAGTTTATTAAATATTTTAGTAGGTTAATTCATAGGGTACTTTCATTACAGCTCTATTTCATTTTTATTTGTACCATTATTCACAAAAATGTTGCTTTATGCGGGCTTGTATATTGTAAATTATGTTTGGTCAAGCGGTAGACCTAATCACGATTTTTAATTACATTTAAAATTTCATGCTCGAGTATTTTCTTGCTTGCGTGAAAGCTATACATTAGCATGCCTTCCAAGCGACGTAAGTTTATTTATATTAACCTAGTGTTGTACAATCTCAAATAATTCTTATCGTCATTTAAACAGTAATTATACTTATTTAAACGGAAAACACATTAAACAAATTAAAAACGCTCTTTTCACGCATTGTTTTGCCACTTCTATGACATATTTTTCCATTTTTAGGGTTCCGTACCTTTTAAGGAAAAAAAAACCCTTATAAGATCACTTTGTTGTCCGTCCGTCCGTCTGTCTGTCTGTCAAGAGCATTTATCTCAAGATCACTTAAAGATATCGAGTTGAAATTCAAACTATATACTCTAATCTGCGGCCCCATGATTTCCTGATAAAAAAAACATTTCCACATTTACTTTAAAAAAAGATATGGCCGTTTAAATCGCAAAAAACGCGTTACTATTACACACATTATTATTACACTATCAAGGTAATCATAATTCATAGGGTAATTCCGGTTAGCCTCGAATTATGAAATATTATATATTATAGTACTAGTTCAGGAAAAAATCTGAAAACTATTTTTAAACATTTTTAAAGTGTTATTCCACACTTAGGAAAGAAAAATACTTATTTAGAAAACGTATAAAAATTTGAACGCAGCGGGACTCGAACCCGCGCCTCCTGGAAACCGACCAGGTGCTCTGACCACTAAGCCATGCGAACGCATGGCTTAATGGTCAGATTTTTATACATTTTAATACGGTCAAATTTTTATACGTTTTCTAAATAAGTATTAATCTGAAAACTATACATTTATGGTTAAATCCTAATCCTAATAATAGCCTTAAATAGCAAAAAATCCGTATTTCAACACTATAGCATCTACAGGTAGTATTAGTTTAGGGAAAAATCTAAAACATACATTTGTGGTTAAATCCTAAAAAATAATAATAGCCTTAAAAGGGGGGCAATATGGTGGGCAAATTTGGTATTAAAGCCGCTAGTTCAAGTGAGATATTAGATGACAGGGCTCATTCTATGCAAAGCCTAAATTTCAGAAAAAGCTGAAGTCATCTAATTTTAAGTACGGAACCCTCGATGGGCGAGCCCGACTCGCGCTTGTCCGGTTTTTTATATTATACTAGCGGCCCACGCGCGGCTACGCCGGCTTGAAATATCCTAATGTTTATTTAATGTTAACACATGTTACCCTAATTGCATTATTAATAAAAAATGGTGTCAGGTTCTTTTAAAGAATAATTTAAAAACGCTTATTTAAAAAAATATTGTGCTAATAAAAGTAGTGTGTTTTTGTCACTGATTCCATATTTCGTGCTATTAAAATTGTTTTTCTTTTTCGGACTATTTAGTACCAAAAAAACCCGAAAAGTACAAATTTGCTTTGAATGAAAGGAATAAAATTGTGTTTATTAATTCTAAACAAAATTATATGTATTTTTTCTTAATAAAATTTGGAACCAGTTTATGAAATAAAAAAATAATATTTAACAAAAAACAAACCGACTTCAAAAAAATTAAAAAGTATAAAATAAATTTACTTAGCATAAAGTAGTAGTACTTTGATTTTGTTAAAAAAAATAATTAAAGAAAGATTTCATAATTTTGAAATCGGTGTCAAGCTAATGCTACAACAATCTTACTACAATATCAAATTACTGTTATGTATTGGTTGTACTATTACATAGTAGTTTCAATCTTAACCGGGCATATTAACAAGAACGTACATAAAAAATATTCGGGCGAATTGAGAACCATTTTTAAAAGTCGGTTGAAAATGAGAACATCTTCTTTTTTGAAGTCGGTTAAAAAGAAATGCAACGATTGACGAATCTCGTTTCTGGCGAAAAGTTTTAACAATGTTTTTCCTTGTAACTATTACAGTAAAAGTAGTGCAATTACTTAGGTCATCTATGGTCTTTATAATCAGTTACAGGTCATCAAATTGTGATTTCTGAAAGCAAACACACGAGTCTTTACAAAAAATACTCAAATCCTTGTCAAAAGAATTATCTATATCGGTTCAGGCGTCTTCGAATAATCGCTGAACATACATAAAAAAAAATCCGATGAATTGAGAACCTTCTTTTTTTTAAAATCGGTTAAAAAATATCATAATTTATTTATTATCATAAAGAAGGCAAATATATTTAAATGTCTAGGGTCAATACTGAGTGCGGATACCAGTATTGTCGTAGGTGAAGAATAAATACTGCCTGGCAATAATGGAAAATGCTTTCCGGTAAATTTTGCGATTCAAAGATGCCAAAACAACTAAAAGGTAAAATTTGCAAAAAACAGTAACACAAGCTATAATGTATGGTGCACAATGTTGGGCCTTAAAAAATAATATGAATAAAAAATGCACATAAATGAAATCAAAATTCCACGATGGGCAGAGGAGATGCAAGATTTGATAAACTACGGAAGAAAGAAAAAAGAAGAAATAAAGGGAAGAGGCACGGAAGTTATGAAGACTCAATCTCATCAATGTGTACTCAACGTTTAAGAAGAATACTTTTTTTATTCTTTTGTATCTTTTCACATATCCATATACATTCCATAATATTTTTTTGCAACTACTATAAAATAACATAGGCACAAACAACTTCAGGAAAATCGATGCGTACCTCGAAAAATGGGAGCTCTCTCCAATTTCCTTTGAATTGGGTGAATGCGTTAGTTTAAAATACATGCACGTGTTATGTGTTTGCCGAACGCCCGATTAAAGGCAATAGGCGTGGGTTAAACCCTGGCTTTTCGGCGTTTACAACGGCTGAGTCAGGCAGAGATGTATGTCAGCTGGGGCAGGAACGCATAAATTGAGCCTGTGTCCGCTTACTGCAGTGCGAGCTGTGACAGCACAATGTTCGCTTATCTTAATTGCTTTCCGAGATACGATCAGCCTCAAATTTATCTGTGGTCTCCAAATAGCACACTTTTTAGCGAGCACTTAGAAAAACTAAGCTAATATTTTAACTGAACTTTAAAAGGAAATGGATTATAGGTTTTTTATTCCGGAAATTAACTTTTTAATAAGGCCGGTCGTGGCGCAGCGGCACGAGGTGTGACTGCAAAATCGACTGGTTGTGGGTTCGATCCCCACTCGAGGAGATGAAATATTTACTTAAATTTATATTTCCATTTCTTCGCTCTGGTGTCGAGGTTAAGCGCGGCGTTGAGTTCTGCCACTCAACACGCAATGCCTCCAGAATTCGGCAGAAAGTGGGGAACGGAGTGTCTTAACACTAGGTTCCCTCTGCCTACCCTGCTGTGTGCGGGATACAGCGTGAAGCTAATTTAATTTTTTTTTCTTAACTTTTTAATGACTTGTATGAATGAGTATTATCAATAAAATCGTGTCTCTACGTTTTTATAATTTTTAATCTATCTAATAAGTATTATATTATTTTTTTTGTTATTTCAATTGCAACTTAACGCTTTTTTCCCGATACGCAGAGATAATTTGTAAATACACTCCGTTCTCCAGTAATTACTTTACTCTCGTATAAAACAAGCTGAAACAAATAGGAAGACTATTATAAATAAAAAGATTACGAAATATATTTTATAACAGCGCTATGCAGCACAACCACACTGGTTAATGTTTCATGTTAATGACGCACACTTAAAATATTGCACGTTTCGTTATACGCTCAGCTATTTTATAGCTGGCGTTAAAAATTCTTGGTCAACTATACGCTAGTATATTCGCTATGCAAATTTGACTTATTTTTTAAGTTCACTTTAAATAAATATATAAAATTAATTAGAAATTTTCAATATAATATTTTTAAAATTTTTTGAAGTGTTATTCCACACTTAGGAAAGAAAAATACTTATTAAGAAAACGTATAAAAATTTTAACGTAGCGGGATTTGAACCCGTGCCCCTTTAGAAACCGTCCAAGCGCTCTGACCAACTGAGCCATACGTTTAACGTATAAAATAAGTATTTTGCAATACAATCTTTTATAAAAAATACGTGTACAAAGAAAACCTTGAGTCTTAAAGCTTATACATAATACTAGTATATTTCCATTATTACCATCTTAAGATGTTATCTTACCAACCTATATCACATATATTTATTGTACTTCAAACTAGAATGTAGTAATAACTAAATCTTTAAGAGATTCTGCACCTTTTGTTTTTACGCATTAATTTTAAATATCAATAAATATGTACATTGTAAGCAGATTAACGCTGTTTTTCGAATATCGGAGTAAGCTGAGGAAACCTACTTAAGAACTTGTGTGTAGAGTGGTGGAACTTAACATGAAGAATCGGTCCAAGAATTAAGTAATTAGAGCCATTGTTGGTACTTATTTTTAACCGTGTTACTTAGAAGTGTATTAAAATACTTTTTTCATATATTTTAAAGAAAAATATATAGTGACAATATGCTACATTAATTTGAAATATTCTGGGAAACATAATATATTATAATACGAACAAAAAAAATTATTCAATTCAATTATAAATTTGATCATTTCCAGTTCTTTGCAGAGTTCTTTACGTTGAAAGGGGTAATAATATAACACCTTTAATGAATAACTTGAAAAACAAGTCCTTGCGTTGATGAATCAAATTTAATTAGAGTACGGTGACGGTAGTAATATCGTCTTATATTATATAATATTTGAGTGACAAATAATATAATAATTATTATATTCTTTTTATTATAGTTAATTATTACTATAGTTTTTTAATTTTTTATTTCTCTATCAGTCTTTATTTACTACTTAATATTGGAATGGGAATGAAGAATACACCTACTTATAAGTTCACATATTTTAACAAGGGATCATCTATTTTATGGGTATAAATTTCCCAAGAAGTTAACATAAAATTAATAATAATAATAATAATAATAACTTTATTTAAACACTTATAAAGTATACAATAATTGGTTGAGGTACTGTCCTCTTAGATAGGTTACAAAATAGCCCGTGATAAAGAGAAACAGTGCCGTGCCCCACGGGGGATGATAAAAACAAGTGTTATTCTAATACGCAAGTTACAAGTCTTAATGTACATCTATTATAACCTAATTATCTTTACAATTTTAAATATTTTGGTGAGTGTATACTATNATACATATATATATATATATATATATATATATATATATATATATATATATATATATATATATATATATTACTAACAACGCACACTTGGCGATGGTCACATGTTATGACCTTAAGGAATAGTCGTACACAGATGTAGGAAAAGCTTGGAATTAAAAGACATATTTTAATCGATTATAAAATACTATAAATTCCTTCGAAATATATGTATACAATATATTATTATATGTAAGAATTAAAGAACGACAAAACAGAAGAAAATCTAAATAAACACTTAAATATAATAACCAAAAAGATTGTTCCTCTCTTTAATGGAAAGGAAAAATATAATGGATATATTTTTGTGAATTTATATCCGAATGAATAAATTCTTTCATCTCCGTCGTTTCTAAATGTCAAAATTTAAATTTCTTATTATTTCTTAGAGTAATAAAATGAAAAATTAAATATGTTTTATTAATTAGTTTTTTATTAGGAGTTTTGGTTAAGGTATTTTTATCGTGCCAGGTGCCAGGTTTCAATAAGTGAATGAAAGCAACGAGATACACAGGTAGACATATACATATATATGTATATTGTATATATAAATCTTATCTTATCTTAACAATAGTTCAGAATACAAACAATAAAGTAAACAAAATTGAGGTGAAGGTTACCTATAAATGATAACAGTTAAGTTTAAGTCGTAATTAATTCAACACAGAGATAAAGACCGATTTGATCTTCAAAGAAATATTAAGTAAATACATACATTCTTCGATTCGTTCGTTTGAAACAAATCTATATAAAACTGCCTAAAAACAACCTTTCTACGTGTACTCTGTAATAACTACATATATCAACGTGACGTTGGCGAAGTGATATGTGCTCAACTGGCACGCTCGAAACGCCATAATTAAAGAACCAAACCAACTACATATTTACATACCAATTGTACATTTAGCTAATAATATATGAAACTAATTTAAAAACTGTACAGGAGTTAATATGTAATCATTACAGTTATTTTACAAAGAGTATTATGAATCCTTCAAATCAATAATTTATCATTTAAGGCTGTTTCTGAAAGAGTAAATTAAATTATTCACTGATATTAGAACATTTAACAGAGTTTTAAAATTATGATAAGACACATAACAAAGGTAAAAAGAATGTAATGTTACAAAAATATATATGTATAATAAATAATTAGCTTTATGTATATTTTTATAAATATCAAATATTAACATTGGTTGTGTTTTTTAATTCAAAACAATCAAAAGTCCTCATATTATAATATTACAGATTAAAGTAATAAAAAATCATATTAGAATTCATTATCGTTGTCAGTCAATTCTGTTTATTAAATCAATAATCATGTAGTTTAAGCGGGCGAAGCCGCGGGCGGGCCGCGCGTATGTAATATATCATTATAACTAAGATAATAAAAGTAAGAGTTTGTAAGGATGGATGGATGTTTATCTCATTTCCAGAAAAAAACTATTGAAAGGATTTAGATAAAACTAACAGTAATAAAGCTTATACATAACAAAAAATATATAATTTATTTGTAATATTATAATAAGTGTAAGCGGGCGAAGCCTCTGGTGAATTTTTAAATATTTATTCAATTTCAAGTTAAAAAAGCTAACTTGGTTGCTCATTTATCACTGTTGCTTTGTTTGTACAACTTAGTGAGAACTGTTAATATATAATAAGTGTATATACAATTCAATAAATTCATGAACACCATGTGGCTGAAACTGATCATAAATAAAATTTTATTGTCTGCTATCTATAGCCTTACCGATACCTTACCGCTTAGGGTTCGTAATTTACATAATTCGAAGGAGGTTTTAAGTACTTTGAGCGATATATATGTTAGTTAGTAATAAGGAATACCTTACGGATTTAATAGTACAACTTACTATAAGTAATTGTAAGTTTCACATTTTTACATTGTGTTTCCATAAGCTTTGCATAATATAATTTCTTAAATTTTCTTAGATTGTCTGTTTTTGTTTATTATTATTACTTGTTTGTTTTTGTATGTTTGTATTTCGTATTTCAAAATATCATAGTATGGTAATCGAATATCTGAATATTCAATTTAGATATTTTTCTAATCTATCTATTTCATTATAATCTATCTATCAATAAATAGTCAATATGTAACACTTTTTAAAGTTCGATATTATACATGTACAATAGCAGTTTCAAATCTCTACGAATAGGTCTAGTAGGTAGTAGTGTGTCACGACACACTTAAGCTACGTAAGACGATCGATATATTTCTATTTATAGTACTATACCTATATGCCAACGTGTTAACTTTAATTATACTGTGGTTATTAAATTATTTACACTTCTGTTCTATGTATATTGCGTGATTGTTAACGAACTACGAATCAAAAAGAGCATCATCGACTAGACATCAATTGTTAAAATCGTCCTGAAGCGTCTTATATTATGGACTGGATCCAAGGGTCCCCAGACCTAAGTCATTTTAGCAAAGCTGAAATTTTTAGGATTAATAGTCTAGTATGAAGTTAAGCCTTTGTGCGTGCTTACTAACTTGAAAGTGGGGCCCTTTCAGAGATAGCGCCAATTTAAGGTCTCACCTACTTTAAATTAAAAACGCTCGTATTTAAATATGTTTGTAAGAATAATGTAAAAAAAAATATTTATTATTACCAGACGTTTTTCGTGAGCCTTTACTCCTACCAGGCGTCCTAAATGTTGTTCAAAATTGGGGCAAACTACATTATCCTAGCAAACTTCAATTTCACATATATTACTTACGGAGTATTTAAAGACCCCTTTTATGCCATTCCGATGGTTCAATCATTCTCTCAGACAGAGATGTACCTTTATTTGACACTACCTCTGAAAGGGTCCCACTTTTAAATTAATGATTACGCATGCTGTCTTAACAGCAAGTAGTCTCCTCAGGAAGCTCGATGATTTCAACTGGTTTTGTCTCTTCCCTAGGCGCATCTTCGTCTTATTAGACTAATAGTCCTCAGAATTTCATCTTTGCTAAAAAGACGTAGGTCTGGAGGCCCTGGGATCTTGGGCTATTAGTATTTTTTGTGCTTAGTAAGTAATAAATGATTTTTAGTGATAAGTGTTAAGTGATCATGATCACTTTCCGCCGAATTTTAAAGGCATTGCGTATTGAGTGACAAATCTCAACGCCGCGCTTTACCACGACACCAGAGCGAAAAAATAAAATATTAAATATTTCATTTCTTTAAGTGGGAATAAAACCCACAACATGTCTCGTTTTCAGTCACACGCTTGTGCCCCTGCGCCACCACCGGCCTCCACAATAAAGAGTGATTATCATTATTATCGAGTCTCAATAGCACGACTCACTATAAGCCCATGCTACGTCAAAAGAAGCTCGTGCCATAAAATTCCACGGTCCTCGATATATGTTTTTATTTGTATGTGATTAGGGCATACATACAAAATGTAATGTCACGTAAATGTGTGCCGCGACGATGAACGTGGTGAGTTTTATTTAAAATGCAAGTAGGGCACATAGAGCGAATGTAACAAAGAATTCTCTAATAATATTAAAAAAACTGTGAAACTTTTTTAAACAATTGTGGTTATGGAAAAAAATTTTGGTTTTATCATAAGGGCATGTTTTAAACTAAATTTGTTGGAGCCCTCTGCTACTTACATAAGACATTAAAAATATTATAAAAATATAATTTATATAGTTAAATAATAAAAATATTATTTTAAAAGGTCTATAATTTATTTTTTTTCAAATGTCACGTCGTATCGCGCATGTAGGGTAGAAAGAGGGAGTCTTAACATTAAGCAAGTGTTAATACTCTCCGCTCTACACTTTCCGCTCAAATTTCAAGGTATTACGTGTTGAGTGGCGGAACTAAACGCCGCTAAACGATAATTAAAGATTTAATTACCTTGAGTAGGAATTGATCCTACCTGTCGCGTTAACGGTCACACATTTGTGTCACTATGCTACGACTGGCCTAAAAATACTTATTTAGTTTACGCAAAAGATAAATTCTATTCATCATTTGTAAATATGTGATAAACATATTAAGAGTGATTTCACCGTAGCTAAAGAACTTTTGTAAAAAAAAAGATATTATAGATTATTTGCATAAAATATTTACTGTACATTTTGATAACCTAACGGGCGCACAGAAGTAAATGCTGAAACTCTCTTCTCAGACTTCTTCAGACTCTTTCTTTATATACCTCTAATATTATGAACCCATTACTACTATATAGTACTAGCAGACCCGCGCAGATCTGCCCGCTTGAACTATACAAATATTTATTTAGTATATTTATGAACTTATTTTTAATTTTCAATAGGATTAGTAAGAAAATATAAACCTAAATAATCAAAATAAGCCAAAAAAAAGTATACATAACGAAGGAAAATAAAGTGCTTCATATCAGAAAAAAATACCTGAGTAATCGAAATGAACAAACAAAATAAGTAAATGTAAATAAATTCTTAATATTAAAAAATGTGGCCGGTCGTGGCGCAGAGGCACAAAGTGTAACTGTAAAATCGACTGGTTGTGGATTCGATCCCCACTCGAGGAAGGGAAATATTTATTTACATTTATATTTTCATTTCTTCGCTCTGTTGTCGAGGCAAAGCGCGGCGTTGAGTTTCGCCACTCCGCACACAATGTCTTCAGAATTCGGCAGAAAGTGGGGAATGGAGTGTCTTAAGACTAGGTTCCCTCTGCCTATTAAAAAATAATAAGGCAACACCTCACCACCTATCAATATTATCAACGTAAAATACATATTTAAAAGTACCAAAATTGAAAGTAATACGAAATATACCTAATTCCAGAATAAAACAAAACTTAACCAAACCAAGAAATAAAAAAAAAACTAATCTACTACTCAAATAAGCGAAAAGAAACAAAGAAAAAATGAAATAATAATAAACAGCAAATAACCAGAAAAAATTAACAGTAGATTGAAAATGTCTGAAAATTTACAAAATCGTCAACGTCGTCTGCCCGTTCGAGTCGATCATTCCTTAACCGAGCCCCCGCACCCTCACACATCGTGCGGCTCGTAGGCGAGGTCACTTTGAATTAGTGACATCTCCTAAAGTATTTATTATAATGATATACAGTAAAGTAGTAGTAAAGTGAGGCCAGTCGTGGCGCAGCGGCACGAAGTGTGATTGTAAAACCGACTGGTTGTGGTCCGGGTTCGACTCGAGAAGATAAAATATTTACTTAAATTTATATTTCCATTTCTTCGCTCTGGTGTCGAGGCTAAGAGCGGCGTTGAGTTCTACCATTCAACATGCAATGCCTCCAGAATTTGGCAGAATATGAGGAACAGAGTGTCTTCACACTAGGTTCCCTCTGCCTACCCAGCTCTGTCCCACACACATACAGCGTGAAGCTGAAAAAAAATATACAGTAAAGTATAATTTCAATCTAGATGAAATACTAAAGATGACTATTATTTATTTTGATAAGGATGAATTATAGAAAATACAATAACAATAATCCGATAAATTTTAATTATATATATCGAGAAAAGAGAGAGAGAGAATATACAATTATATTTTAATTTTTTATTATATTTTTTTTCTCGTATTTGTAAAATGAGAAAAAAATTGCCTAAGTTCTTTCCAAGACCCTCAAATATCTCTATATAAAATTTTATCACAATCGGATCAGCGATTTGGCCGTGATTGCGTCACAGACAGACAGACAGACAGAGTTATTTAATAATTTATAATATTTATGTATGGATTGAGTCACGATGACGCCTTATATTACAATTTGAATATTAGTTTAAATCGAACGCTGAAAGCTTTTGTAATAAGTTCGCCACAGTTGCAATGAATAATAAGAAGTTTGTGAGGTAGTAGAGCCAGGCCAACATTCCGCTCGCCTCTTAAATAAAATATAATATAACACGAAATGTAAACGACCTCGATGCTTTGAATATTTTCTATCTCTTTTACATTTATATTTGCTCGAATGCAGTTAATAATACACAATGCTGTTTGCAAGATGAGAAACCGTCAAGTAAAAATAAAATTATCTTTGCCGTGGAACACCTCATCTGTTTGATGGTAAAATAATCTGCAAACTCATAGATCAGGTTTATTCTCAATATAATATGGGAACTTAGTGTCTTGACACTCTGTACTCTATTTTATTTTCCATTTGTAGTCGAATGGTGACTGTGGTCATAGCAATTATGGTCAGACCATTTCTTACTGTGCCACAATGGCCTCAAGCAAGGCTACCTTTATTTGTTATTCGTTTCAATCATTATAATTATATTAGTTATAGCTTATTATTTAAAAAAAGATACAGCGTGAAGATGAAGAAAAAAAATGGTATTTTTTTCAGCTTTACTGTGCACCGCACATGTAGTAGGGTGGACAAAGGGTAAGAAACCCCGTTTCCCACTTTCCGCCGAATTACCATAGAGCCATAGCGTGTTAATGACTCAACGCCGCGCTTGGCCTCGATACTAGAGCGAAGAAATTAAGATATTAAATATTACATTTCCAGATATAATTTATAAATTTAAAAAATATAACCTAGGAATTTCCTCTATACCTTGTCAAAACTCCTTGAATATATCATATATTTATTACTGGCAGCGGAAAAAATGTTTATGATTATTCTCTCTAAAAATTTGGATCGTGAAAAGTTTTGGGCCGCACATAAATGCTTATTTGACCTTTTGGCTAACGGTATGAAAAATTGACCTACTAACATTTGCCCCGACTTATATTATATCTGTAACAAATAATTATGTTTGTATTTAAATTTTTTGATAAAAATATTTGCTTTTTGTTAAATATGTTTGTATGAAAATTAAATAGACCAAAAATAACAGTTTCAACAGTTGAAGTGTATTTGAGTACGCGACTGAATATTTAAATTCTACTTAAGGGTTAAAAAACACTTAATAAACGGTAACTTTACATTTTCATATTTATTTCTCAGTAAAATAACAATGTAGCCAATTTTAAAATCGATTATGTAACAAAAGGAGCTAGGAAACGAATGGTTAAAGTTTTATTTTTTTTTCAGCTTCACGTTGTTTCCCGCACACAGCGGGGAGGGAACTAAGTGTAAAGACTCTCCGTTCGCAATTTTTCACCGAATTCTGGATATATTGGGTGTTGACTGGTGGAAATTAAAAAAATGAAAATATTTAATATTTAATTTCCTCGAGTGAGAATCGAATCCACAACATGCCGCACTTACAGTCATACTTTACTTGTACCCGTGCGTCACGATTGGACTACATCTTAATACATTTATTTAACACGTAAATTTTAATGAAAACTCATACTACTAAAAAAGGGGATAATTGTGGACATGTGGGCATTATAAGGAATGCTGAAATTTATTAAACGAAATTTCGTACTATTTGGTAATGTGGTAAGACACAGCGTGTTGTTGGGTTCCGGGACACAACACACAAGTAAACGCTAGAAGAATTTATTATTAAGTTCCCTTTGTATTTGTCTGCGTTAACAAGGTGAAGTATAAAACAAAAATATACTCCAGTCTTCTAATTTTTAGGCTACACACTGTATATAGAAAGATAGTCATAGATCATAGTGTTAAGACACTCAGACAACTTTCGCTCAACATTTCAGTAGCCTAGGCGCCTTTCTTTGTGTACGCAAGGAAATAAAAACAAATTATTCCTCCGAGTGGGAATCGAATCCAAAACCACAACTTACGTCATAGATATATTAAAATCTTTTATTTTGCCTATTATTTCTTTAAAAAATTTTACTCCTCATACTCCCTATGCACTCGCAATGTGTCATTTATTAATAGATTACAAAGAGAATGAAAAACAGCAAGATCTATATAGCATATGTCAGGGACAGCGAAAAGGTTTTATGTCCAGATTAATCTGCCCCCAGAGTTCACCCCCATTAATTAGGCCGACCGCCACCGCCTTGGCGGTTTTTGCTGTGACAATTGACGTATATGCAAGATCAAATATTTTTTTTACTTACTTTTATATCTATATAATAAAATTATTTTGATATCCATATTTTAATATAGTTAAATCAGCTTCACGCTGTATCCCGCACACAGCAGAGTAGCCATTTTAATATAGTTAAATAAAATCAAATCAGCTTCACGCTGTATCCCGCACACAGCAGAGTAGGCAAAGGGAACCTAGTGTTAGGACACTCCGTTCCCCACTTTCTGCTGAATTCTGGAAGCATTGCGTGTTGAGTGGCAGAACTCAACGCCGCGCTTAGCCTCGACACCAGAGCGAAGAAATGAAAATATAAATTTAAGTAAATATTTCATGACCTCGATTGGGGATCGAACCCACAATCAGTCGGTTCTACAGTCACACTTCGTGCCTATAATATAGTTAAACTTTTAAATATTATAATAACAACGATGAATTAGTTAAACAGTGTAACAGTTATAATGTAAAATTAGAAATACATTATTGAATAGTGAAGTCCATATAGTTAGTTGATTGTGAGGAAAATAATAATCATTTTTATTAATTAATATTTCTAACAATTACTTAATACACTATTTAACATAAAATGTCTGTGCAAATGATATTATAGTATAATGAAATACATTTTATTCTTTTTTTTAGCTTCACCCTGCATCCTGCATATACTCAACTATATAGTAGGGTTGGTAGAGGGAATCTAGTGTTAAGACACTCCGATTCTCACATTCCGTTTGAGACATTACGTATTAAGTAGCGGAACGCGACGCCGCGCTTTTTCTTGTTACCAAAGTTAAAAAATGAAAATATCCAGTGTTTTATTTCCCCGAGAGGGAATCGAACCCACAAGCAAATACTTTTACAGCTTATTTTAATATAATATTATACAATTGATAATTTTAAATTACAAGATCTGCAATGTTATGTAATAAACTCTGATTCATCGAGAATACGTTGCGCTTTATTGATTATTTATATTTATTTATAGTATGTAGCACTGTATGTTCACAGTAATAACTAATAAATCGCTAATAAAACAGTTGTAAAATATAAACTAAGAATTCTAGCAGAGGTGAATTTAGCCCTCAAAAACACACAGCCACCTTAAATTGGCCAAGTGCGAGTTGGGTCACAATTATGATCAGTTTTCGCTTTTTAAAAATGTTTAATACTAAGTTGCCAGTCGTGGCGCAGCGGCACGACGTATGACTGTAAAACCGACTGGTTGTGGGTTTGATCTCCACTCGAGGAAATAAAATATTTACTTAAATTTATTGGAAATATAAATTTCTTCGCTCTGGTGTCGAGGTTAAGTGCGGCGTTGAGTTCTGCCACTCTACACCCAATGCCTCCAGAATTCGACAGAAAGTGGGGAACGGAGTGTCTAAGCACTAGGTTCCCTCTGCCTACCCTGCTGTGTGCGGGATACAGCGTGAAGCTGATTTAATTATTTTTTTTACTTAATACTAAGTTCCCCGGTAGCAGTACCTATCACTAAGTATAGTATAACGTCGTCCTTTCAATCTAAATAAACCGTGAAGTTTTATAAGTGCCAAATAACGTGACGTCCCAAGTTAAAGTCCAAGGTTTTTTCTTTAATCGTTACCAACTTTATTTTTGTGCATTTTACAAATAATTTAGTTTCCAAATGACACAAGTACTATCAATTTGCTTCAGGAAACGACAAAATTTTAACAGCCTTTTTAGCTCTTATGACTAAGTTAAAGGTCTAAAAGTCCCGGCGAAAATTTTCCTGTTCTAAATTAAGAGGCAAAGGAATAAAAATTTTTATTAGACGCTGACATTTATATTTTGGAACCAAGTTCTTTGATTCTTACTTACATTGCAAATTATAGAAATGTCTTTTCTTCAAAGATTTTCAAAGATACAATTTTGTAATTTGTAAACATATGACTTTTAAAATCTAGCATATTGCTAAAGACGTGACATTATATCTGGAAATGAAAATTTTGCTCACCTAATCATCATAATGTTTTATAAAAAAAAATATTTCATATTTTTTACAATTTATTACACAACACAATTTATTATACAAGCTTAACGCTGTATCCTGTGTATAGCAGGGTAGGCTGAAGGAATCTAGTATTAAGATAGTCTGTTTTCAGTTCCGTCGAATTCTCGAGGCTTTGAGAGCGAGAAAATTAAAATCTATATATATAAAAGGACTTGTGCTGACTGACTGAGGTAAGACGCACGCAGAGCCGTAACCGCTGATGGTAGAAACGTGAAATTTGGGCAGATGTTTGTTTTCATATTCTGGACATCCACTAAGAAGGGAATTTGAAAAATTTTAACCCTAAAGGGATGAAATAGGGGTTGAAAGTTTGTATGGAAAAAAAATTTAATCTGTACCGATTTTTATAAAATTTGAAATTCAGACTCTTAAAAATATTTCATTGAACACGTGTTTCATGGTTTTTAAGAATTCACCCCCTAAGGGTTCAAATAAGGGGTTGAAAGTTTATATGGAAAAATCTTTAAATTGCCACCGATTTTTATAAAAATTTAAATTCAGACTGTTAAAAATATTTTATTGAACACGTGTTTCGTGGTTTTTTTAGAATTCACTCCTAATAAGCGGGCGAATCCGCGCGCGCCCTCTAGTATTAAATAATTAACTGACGAAATGAAGAAAGGACGGAATGCAAGATCAGTGTAAACGGTAAGATATTAGAATAAGTGAATGAAGGCGTTGGCACTGGCAGTACTTGGGAAGTATGTTCAGTAGAGATGGAAGATACGAGATGGATGTGGAAAAGCGTATTGCTGACGGTAACAGGGTTAACGGACCCTTAGCTGCATTGATGAGACGGCGAAACGTCAGCACAGCTGCGCGTTTGGCCGTACACAATGCAGTGTTGGTATCGACGCTGTTATATGGCAGCGAAACGTGGGTATTACAGAAGAAGAATGAAAGAAAGGTGAATGCCGTGGAGATGCGATCTCTTCTTGGATATGCGGAGTCAGTTTAGGTGATTGAATCTGCAATGAAGGTGTGTACACCTTCATGCGAGGATGTCACGGAAAGAATGAAGAAGACCGTGCCGAACTGGTTTGGGCACATCGAACGTGTGATGAAAGAATGACAAAAAAGATTTATGATAGAGAGGTAGGGGGAGACCTCGGTTGACCTTCGAAAACACAGTATCAAAGATACTGGAGAAAGGTCACATGAGCATGAGGACACCACGAAGGGCATGTATGAAGAGATTGATGACAGTGGACGAGGCGAAAGAGGTAGAGACCGTAGAGTTTGGCACTCCCCTCTCTTTCTGACTACCCCACTAGGGATAAAGCATGAAGCTAGTAAAAAGCTAAGCTAGTAAAGAAATTTATATATCCATTTCTTCTCTCTGGTGTCGACTCAAAGCGCGGCGTTGAGTTCCGCCACTCAACACACCACGCCTCCAGAATTAGGCGGAAAATGGGTACGGAGTGTCTTTGCAATAGATTCCCTCTGTCTACGCTGCTATGTGCGGGATACAGAGTGAAGCGAATTTATAAATATCCCCTTTATATTCAGGTGTAACTGTAATTAAGAGGACGACGTTATTTGATTTTGTTTCCGATTATCGATTGTATTAAGTGGCGGTAGTGCGCTGTGTCTTTTCCGGTGGATTTCCAATAAAAGCTCAAACGGCACGGCACTCGTGTTCATTACATTCTAAGATATTGTCGAGAAGTATTATTATTAGAATTATTTTTAAAGTTATTTTATTAATAAATAGAATGTCACAAGAGTGAACAAATAAAATATTACAAAAACTTGATTGCTGATGTTGTTGTGCTGTTGTGCGCTGTGCCTGTTTTGTTGGTTCGTCCCACAATATATATCCTCATATGTATTCTATCCGAACGATGCAAATAATGGATTACAATATCAGTAATACAATCAAAAGATTCACCACGATTTAAATTATAGTATAAATGGGATTGAATCAACGCGGAACGAAGGGGAATTTGAGAGAACGCAGTGAGCATTCCTGCTGTCATTCCACGTGGACATGATTTGCATGGCAATAGATGAACAACCAAACTAAAAAATTCTTTTGAATCACAAATATTTTATGGGTTTTTTTTTAAATATAACTTCTAGCTTTCCTATTTTCGGTTTTTGTACTTTTCTTGTGGAAATTTTTCTTCTTTTCCGATTGTGGAAATTTAGCTTGAGCTGATTTTTTCCCCATAATAATAAAGTATTATAATATATATAGAAATTTTATAATTATTAGAAGTTGTTACAAAAGTCTTATGAATTGTTACAAAAGTTTTGTTACAAAATGTAAAAATTCGATCAAATTGCTAGTTTTGTCACGAAACCGGTTATCTCTTATTGTATCAAATTTCTTTTAAGCTTTTTAAATTTCCTTTTCAGTCCATTTGCAGAAAGCAAGAGTACAAAGATTATAAAGGATATTTGTACACATGTTTACATGAACATTGGGTTCGCTCGTGACGTCATTTACGTGTAAAACGACTGAGTGTCGTTGTGGAATGTATTCTTATCACGTCTGTTCCGCCTTGATATAGAGTGTATGCATAATCGTGAATGAAATCTGTTGATTGCACTTTTATTACATTTTAATGTGCATTCTAAATATCTTCTAAATAATTGTAAAAAACGCAGTAAAAAACAATAAGAGAAAAATCAATTTATTTATTTTACAGATTTAGATTCAATACAATTTTGTCTACAGATACAATTTGTTTTTTACTCTTTTCTCTCTCTTTTCTTATATGTTAAATTATGAAAATATAGTTTATTTAGTTTATATTAGATAATGCGGAGGGCTCCGAAAAAAGCAAAATTTAGATTATACATAAACTTACGACTTAAAATATGTTTTATTGTTATAAAAATATAACTTTAAAAAAAATCATTGACCCAAATTGTAATTTATAGTAAATCTCCGAAGAAAAAATCGCTGAATATTCTCCTATACATAATATATTTTCCACAGAGTAAGCATTATAAGAACAATGGCCGAAATAATTTATGGAAACGCCGGAAACGTGGAAAAATATTTGTGGAACGACTGCAGTTCAAAACATCGTGAATTCACTCGTTGAAACAATGGTGGCACGTAAGGAGAAATAAGTTATACGGTTCGCGCGAGCCGTGGAGCTGTCGGTGTCGGCGTGAGTTAGAGCCCGGTGGATGGAGACATGCGCTGTGTGCGCCCGGACGCTACAGCGGCACAGTGGCGGCCGGCGTCACTGGGAACACCCGCCCGGGGTGCGCGAGGATACTTCCTCCACGTTCCAACTTACGTAAGTTGATCATATCGCGAAATTTACTATTTTATCTCAATTTTATGTAACATTTTGTATGAACTTTAAATTGCTGGTAAAAATAAAACGCGCGTTTTTACTATGGTAGTTGTGAAGTGAGCAATGATGAGTGAGTGATAAATATCAGTGTTTGTTATTTTGACATTTGAGTGTGTGAGATCAGGGAATTTCGCAAATGGTTTCAGGTTAGTTCTTTTTTTTATGCTAGTAGTAAATTTTGTGTTTTTTTAGTTGTTTGTTGTTTTTTACTAATTTTAATTTAATACCGAACTTTTAACACATTTTATCAATAATTATACAAGTCACTGAAATTCATTTCATAGTTTTTTTGTTTCATATTTAAATCATTTGCACTAAAATATTATTATACTCAAAATATATAGTTTATATCTGTTTATTTCTTTAGTTAATAAATAATTTTACAGATGTATATAGAGCTTTACATTTAAAATACATACTAACGTCCTCAGATGTAAACAAACGTTTCAGTATTGTTCACAAGAAGTTGACACATTGAGTTCAACAAACAACGCTCGAGGCGCTACTTGAAATCACACCGTATTTCCAAAGTAATGACATCCAATTAATTCAATTGTTTTTTTAATTATTTCAAAGAAATTATCATTATATTTTGAAATCTTACCTAGAGATGTTTCTGATTGTTTCCAACAAATTTACTGCGCAACTTGGTCCATTAGTGCTTCAAGAACGTACGTTTTTAAACTCGCCCTTGGAAACTTGGGTAATGGCTGCGGCAAAATGTTTTTGGATTAAAATTTATACTTCATTGTTGTTAAACTTTAACCAAATTTTAGAAAGGATGTACTAGAAAAAACGTTACTAAAGTTTATTGTTTCTTTGCTATAGCAAATTCACTTAAAATATGTGAATATATTGATTATATATCTGTATATGTTGAAAAACATTGTCGTCTACTCCTTAACGTTATATTTGTATGTTATAGAAAAAATTTAATTCACATATGTCAATTAACATTTTTCTGAATCTAGGGATATCCCTAAAGTGTGCTCACACTAAAGATGCCCTAGATGCACTAAATAATTACAAAATTTATTTATAATATTTTATAATCCATCTGATTAACATCGCTAATTGAAATATATTGATGCTAAGAAACAAAGTCGAAGACATCTGTGAAATAATAGAAACTATGCGATATTTAGTATTTTAATTACTCTGTGCTTCTTTAGCTACACGATGTATGTCGTATATGTAAATGTAGACAGAGGGATCCTAATGTTAATACACTTCTTTCTGCGCGAAACGCCCAATTTTTTAAACATGACAAAGTGTGTGGCAGAATTGAACGGAGGAAATGAAAACAATTCTTATCCTCATGTGGGGATCGAATTTTATAAATTCATTCAAATATCGCGTATACGCTGCCTCGCTGTTTTTTGAAAGATGGCGTTGCGGCACTCTGTGCATGAAATTTCGTACGGTAACGAATCACCAAAGTAGTACTATATGCAACCTCAAATTATAGTAGAATAGTGTTTACTACAGTGTCAACTACATATTTATTTTCCCTTTGTGAAAATGTGTACTTTTGTGCCAAATAAAGTGTTTTTGTGGGGAATTTTATTGCACTGCTTTATTCAGAAAAAACCTGCAGCAGAAGCACATAGAATTCTCGTTGAGATATATGGGGACAATGTGCGGCGTTGAGTGCTTTGTCGAATACAATGTGCAGAGACTGGTTTAGGCGCTTCAAAAGGAATGATTTTGACCTTGAAGACAAAGAGCGTTCTGGAGCACCGACAAGATTTGAATACAAAGAATTGGAGGCATTGCTTGAAGAAGATCCATGTCAGACGTCAGTAGAGCTCGGGAAAACGTTACAAGTAGATGTGTCAACAGTTTCAAAACGTTAAAAAGCGTTAGGAATGATCCAAAAACAAGGGCATTGGGTGCCGTATGAGTTGAAGCTGAGAGACGTAGAACGACGTTTTCTCATGTGTGAATTGTTGATTCAACGGCAAAAGAGAAAAGGTTTTCTGCACCGTATCGTCACTGGGGATGAAAAGTGGATTCACTACGACAATTCAAAGCGAAAAAAATCGTGAGGCATGCCGGGTCACACATCAACATCGTCGCCAAAACCAAATATCATGGCTCTAAGCTTCTTCTCTGCATTTAGTGGGATCAGCAGGGCGTTATTTATTATGAGTTGCTTAAACCTAATGAAACTATCACGGGAGCTCGCTATCGACTTCAGTTGATGCGTTTGGGTCGCGCTCTGAAAGAAAAGCGGCCACTATACGAGCAGAGACACGACAAAGTGATTTTATTACATGATAATGCTCGGCCACATGTGGCAAAACCAGTCAAAACTTACCTGGAAACACTTCAATGGGAAGTTCTACCCCACCCGCCGTATTCACCGGACATAGCCCCCTCCGATTACCACTTGTTTCGGTCGATGGCGCACGGTTTAAGCGAGCAGCGCTTCCATTCTTTTGAAGAAGCCGAAAAATGGCTTGATTCCTGGATTGCCTCGAAAGATGAGTCGTTTTTCCGACGGGGGATTCAATTGCTACCAGAGAGATGGGAGAAAGTGGTCTCTAATGATGGATAATACTTTGAATAATGTCATTGTAAGCATTATATTTTAAACTATTTTTTTTAAACAAAAAAAAACAGAACTTATTCAATTCCTAATATGTTGTACATAATTACAAAATTAGAGAGAGGTATTTCTTTTATATTCTTTTTTACCTTTTATCCCACATAAGAAAGGTAGACAGATTAAACTAGTGCCAAGACGCTCCGTTCTCCACTTCCCGCTCCATTTCAAGATATATGTAACTCGTTGACTGATGTAACTCAACGCTGCACTTCGTCTTATCAAGGCACTATTACTATATGTTACTTTTTTATCTATTTATTTATTTTATCTTCTATCTATTAACTTTATCTTCTTACATGTCTCATCGCATCATATTCAGTTGGTAGAGGAATTTAGTTTTTTTTAGTTTCACTCTGTATTTCGCACATAGCAGGAGAGGCAGATTGAACCAGAGAACGTAATGTTAAGACACTCCGTGTCTCATTAAGACGCTTCCGTTCTCCACCTTCCGCCGACTTCTTGAACTCAACCTGCTTAGCCTCATTACCAGAGCGAGGATATAAAAATATTAAAAATGTTAATCCCTCGAGTGGGAATCGAATTCACAACCGTCACATTTATAATCGTACGCTTGTGCCCCAGCCTTATGACGGCTTCAATTTCTTATTAATAAAATAATACAAAATTAATCTAGTGATACATAATTTCGTTCTAAACGCATATTTAAAAAAGCATTTTATGGGGCGAAATCTAAGCTGCACTATAAATAACCAGAACCAGAACGATGAAAAAGAAACATTTTAAATATAAACAATACCCTGAGTGGGAAACTATACATCTTCAGCCTTATAATACTTTTAATGTTTGAACGCATGATTCTCAGGAACTATTGGTTTGAATTAATATAAAATTGGTGTGGGATAGTGTATTTATAAAGGAAGGCTATATGCCATCTAGTCGATGGTTTTAGAAGTAAGTAACCTCTAAGGATATTTACCTATGATTATATCTACCTATACACCTACCTTTGCCAACATATCTATTTATATGTATGCTACAAACACAACTCTTAGTTATTTCTATTTAATAACACAAGTCGAAGTCGTTGTAAGTTAGTTGAACACACAACTACTGCGGCTACAACGGCTATTTTTCAGGGATAATACATATAATAAAGCGGAATAGTTTTTATTTGTTTGCTTGTTTAAACGCTAAGATCTCTGGATCTGTTGGTCTGACTTACTTTTCTTTATTTTGTATTCTTCAGAAGTGCTATAGGCATAAGTCTTAGTTAGCCTTAAATAAAGAAATAACAATAATAATGAACGCTATCGAATTGCTTTAAGCGAGTGCGCTGCAAAAATAATTCAATAGATGTCAGTACATTGTATGACAAAAATATCCAATTTTATTAGTTCTAAAAAAAGTGATATTTCATCGATTTTTATGCTGTTCTCGGAAAAGGAGCGCTGATCCTTCCACCCTGTGACAACCTTCATGTTTTTATAATTTTTTTTTCGTTAAACATGCTGGATCTATAATCAATGAAGAATTATACTGTATAATGCCTGGAAGCTCAAAAGATCTATTAAAGACAATACCAACGTGACCTGAAAATGAGTGTAGCATTTACCAACCTAATATAATGGGTTCATATATTGCTAACAGAATGGCGATATCTTGTATATAATATTATTGTCGATATATTAAGTCTTTTAAATTCGAATATTAAATAAAAACAGGTTCATTTGTCGGTAAAGTAGGTTTACGGACCATAGATGATACAAGCCATAATTACGTGATAACGTCATAAGACAACATTGATGAAAAAATGCATACTTTTATGAAATGAATTATTATCACTGAATGATCATTATTTTATATAATACAAAGAAAAGGCCGTCGTGGCAAGCAAAGTGTGATTGTAACTCGACGGTTGTGGGTTCAATCCCAACTCGAGGAAACGAAATATTTATTTAAATTTATATTTCCATTTCTTCGCTCTGGTGTCGAGGCAAAGAGCGGCGTTGAGTTCCGCCACTCAACACGCAATACCTCTCAAATTCAGCGGAAAGTGGGGGAACGGAGTGTCTTAACACTAGATTCCCCCTGCTGTATGCGGCATACAGCGTGAAGCTGATTTATGATTTTATTTTACAAAGAAGCTAATTACATTTTTTCATTAAATTGATATACTACTAATACTAATATATTACTACTAAGTGATCACAAGTAACAATGAAGCCGAACGCTTAGGCCGATCGTCCCTCTCTATCGTTTGTTGCGCGCTCTCGCTTCCACACTCGGCTTATGAGGATCGTGACAGTTAGTCATGTTTTCAACGCAAGAAGTTCATCGATTTATAAGACGTTATCAAATCAAAATATATAAAACATTTTTGTTGCTGAATGATTACAAAACAAGACAAAATCACAATTTCTGCGCGCAGAAAGCTTATTGTGAAGCATGAATTGGCGGGGAAAGCTCTTTAAAAATTGTAGCAGAGTCATTTTATAGGATTTTTCTAAGCTATTAAAGAGACGGGTGAAAATAACGGGATTTTACAGCGCACGCACACAACGTTCCCATCTACATCTAATAATACATACATTGAGAAAAGTTACTTCTTTAATAATTCTCTATAATTCGTTTTAATTTAAATATTTAAAAGTTAATGATTTCTATTAATTAAAATTATCTGAACGTTATGGCAATATAAAACCTTATAATGAGCCTTTTCAAGTGAATCCTACAAATTATTTTGTATGAATAGTAAAAATTTAATAGTAATTAAAAATATTTACTCATGGTAGTGAATATATTTCTATATTAATTAATAATCTAAATGATATGAAAAATATTTTAAAATAACCTATCTCGGTTAGTAGTGTTTACATCACAGGTCGAGTATGACATCACAAGTCCCAATTAGCAGGGTAAACAGAGAGAACTTAGTGTTAAGACACTCCGCTCTCCACTCACCGCCGAATTCTGGAGGCACTGTATGTTGAGTGGCGGAACTCAACGCCGCGCTTTGTTTTCATCACTAGAACGAATAAATGAAAATATTAAATATTTCATTTCCTCGAGTGGGAATTGAATCCACAACATTTCGTGTTAACAGTCACACGCTTGTGCTCCTCCAAATTTATATAAAAAAAACTTGGCACTTTACGACGAAATACTATTTTAGGTAACTACGAAAACTACGTTTGTAGTTTTGTAGTTGAATATAAACCTTATAATACTTAACATAAAAGCTTTAAAATATGCATTTTGTATTTTTTTAATAAAAGTAAGTACCAAAATGAAACAAATCAAACCTATATTAAGCAAAATAAGTTTAATATTTACTAAAGAATGTAACGTATGAAGGTAATTCACACGTTATGGAAATCTATTTTAGCGTTCCCGTCTCGCATAAGGAGAGAAGCAATACGAAGTCGCAAGGTGGAGTGGAAGGTATTTGCATAATATATAGGTCAAGTTAAAATCGGCACGAGGAATGCGCTATTTCACCCGTCGCGAGCCACTTTCATTTTTTGTATGCAAGCGAGAGTGCCAAAAGTTTTGCGCAGTGCGTCGCTTCCCCTAACTGAATATGTATGGTGAACTTGCCAATTCAGATTCCGGTAGGCAGTACTTTACCATATCAAGGGATTATTGAATTTTTTTTGAACCATCGTGGCGCAGTTGAATGGGACTTAATAACGGAAGTGGTTGTGGGTTCATGTTCCTTTGTGAAAGTATTTATATTCACAATACAGGTGTGTTGTCTATCGTGATTAGACAAAGCTCTGTGACGGATTACGAAAGTGCATAAATAACTGAAAAGGTCTTTATAATTATCACTAGAGTAAAGATAAAATAATGCTTAAATAACTAATATATTACTAAAGGGTAAAGAACTATCAAAATTAAACCCAAAGAGAGAAAGAAAGGCAAGAATTTTAACATTAGTAGTAGGTACAAAATTAGTAGATTATGTATGTAATAATTGAATGTGCCTTACAAATGTAACAACAAGTTCAAGTAAGTATAACATATTTTATGTAAAATGACGTCATTTTTATTATAAGAATAATTTCTAAGAAAATCAAATAGAATATAAAATATTCATGTAGATAGAGAAATTCTGAGGCATTCTTATTAATATCTTGCTGTACAAAGTCTTTGATTATGTTAAAGAAAACGTAGGAAATATTATTTCCCCACTTACCGTCTCAGTTTTCTTAAGAAATAAAATAACGTTAGATTTGCGTAATGCAACAACAAAAAAACTTTTATGTTTTTTTAATTTCTTATTTGATCTCGTAGTGGGATTCGCTATTTATTCAGAATATTGTAAAGAAACTTACGCGGTTAAAATTTGCCATTTTGCTGTAGCGGCCATTTTGGATTAACACCAACATCGATTATATGTAATTTCATTATCATCAGCACTGCAGTCGTAATCCATGGTTCAGCTCATTCGGAAACTGCAAGATTTCATATACTGTATATGAAATTAAATTGACAAATAAATGTAAAAATTATCATAGGTACCTACTTATTACATGTTTAAACCACATACTCAGTTGCTTAAATCCCATATGTCACTCTCACACTCAATTAAGACGTCGAGCGTTTCTATGTATAGAAGTAAATTGTATTGCAACATCCACTTCGGTTCATAGTTTAGTGTACTATGTACGAGTATACATGTACATATGTGGATAATTTATCAAGCCAAAGCTACGTAACTGTTAGTTACCGTTTCATTCAGTAACAGTCGGAATTGAATGTTCTAATATAATAAAAAGATTTTCTTTTGATATATTATGTTTAACAGTTAGTTGAGTTGAATGGGAAGGATTTCATATTCCTTTAAATTTCTATTTATCTTCCGCCATCTCCCGCAAGTTAACCAAAGAAAATATAGCTATAAACCTTTCAAGAGTTTTGTAATGATGTATATATAATTTATCAGCTTCACGCTGTATCCCGCACACTGCAGGGTAGGCAGAGGGAACCTAGTGTTAAGACACTCCGTTCCCCACTTTCTGCCGAATTCTGAAGGCATTGCGTGTTGAGTGGCAGAACTCAACGCCGCCGTTGTCCTCGACATCAGAGCGAAGAAATGGAAATATAAATTTAAGTAAATATTTCATCTCCTCGAGTGGGGATCGAACCCACAACCAGTCGGTTGTATAGTTCCACCTTGTGCCCCTGCGCCACGACTGGCCTCATGTATATATTATTTTTATAGTATTTCAATATGAAATCACTAGATGTCTTGTAAAAATATACAATCCAATCGGCTTTTACTCAAATTTCTGTTAACAAGAAGTCATAAAAATATTCAATTATTTCGATGCAATAAAGATCGTATAAAATATGTTTTATTACAATATCATTTTAATTAAGTGTGAATTTCAAATTAAATATACAAATGTTCTGTATAACACTCGACACACTTCACCTGCATCATTATGCGCTTGTTGTATAAAACAACTTGTATGTATATTTCACAAATTACACGACAAAAAGTATTCACGTATTCACTGGTCAATATTTATATATTCAACTTGGTTCATTTATTTTATGTTTTGTCGCCACCGCAATACATGGAAAATGAAATTGATGCAAACTAAAAATAACAATCCAAACCGATAAAAGCACCATTGTTTAGAAAACAATAGATATTGAAAATATGTCTACTGCATGCACAAAAATTAAAGAATGTTACATCACGAGTGTACGCTATACAATTAGTGCAAAATATATTTATTATTATATTATTATTATTATTATTACTACTTTATTACTATAAACCCTAGAATGATTTCTAATATTTTTTTTCAGCTTCACGTTGTATCCCGCACACAGCAGGGTAGGCAGAGGAAACTTAGTGTTAAAATACTCCGTTCCCTACTTTCTGCCGAATTCCTGAGGCATTGCATGTTGAGTGGCAGAACTCAACGCCGCGCTTTGCCTCGACACCAGAGCGAAGAAATGGAAATATAAATTTAAGTAAATATTTCATCACCTCGAGTGGGGATCGAATCCACAACCAGTCGGTTTTTCAGTCACACTTTGTACCACTGCGCCACGACTGGCTTCTTATAATGATTTCTTAAATCTATTTTTGACGTTGGTAAAAAAATACAACCAAGAATTAAGACAATCAGTTCAAAGGCTTAAAAAAATATAATTATCAAAAATATTTATTAAGAAAATGAACTTCTGATGATACTGGATATCGTAGCGTAATTGAACAGCGTCTAACTGTCCATCCTGTTATCTGTCAGACACAGTATGAAACTACAAAAAGTAATGATAATGACTTCTCTTTTAACATTGACGAAGCTTTAATGAACCACTTAGTGATGGCAGGCAGAATTTCCGGAGCCGAGAAAATTCTTTCAATTGGAGATGTAAATCAGCTACCCTATATAGACCGAGAGAACCTCTTCGAACAAAACTTGTTGTGTACTCACAGAAGCCCCACGTCGCTTACGCCCTGCGAGAGATGTCTTAGTATAATATATACTCGTCTAAGGGGGCAATACGGTCCCTTTCCATGAAGGACATCAACATGACACCAGTACCGAAAGATCTAAAATACACGCTGTACCTCAGATTTACCCAGGAGGATAAAGAATCTCTGATGGGCCAGGGAGGAGAAACAGGTTTGAAGGTGACGATAAAACACATTGTGGAATATAATTTAAAGATTACAGAACTCCTCACATCCAAATCAATTATTATAATAGTTTAGTATAAACTTATTATAAATCTAAATTTAGAAGTGCAAATTATATAATGTGAACCTAAAATAAATGTTTAATTAAGTATATATTGTAATATGTAAAATTGATAAATATAAAATTATATAAACACTCGCTTATCACCTTGGATCTAAGTGAAATGTTATAAAATAATGTAAAGATAAAAATAATATTTTCTTATAATAGGTATTAATTGTATGAATAAAAACAATAATGTAATCTCTATATATAATAAGACAGTAAAAATATTTTGTCTGTACATTTAGTAATTTTGACTGAAATTGATAGAGTCTTAGTTATATGACTGTTTATAAAAATATATATTTGCAAAAAGCACTTTTGTTCAGAGTACAAACAATAAAGTAAACGAAATTGAATTGTTAGTGAAGGTTACCTTCATAAATAATAACAACTAAGCTTAAATCGTAATTAATTCAACACATAGATAAAGACCGATTTGATCTTCAAAGAAATATTAAATAAATGCATAGATTCTTCGGTTCGTTCGTTCGTTCGTTTGAAATAAATCTATATAAAAATGCCTAAAACCAGCCCTTCTACGTGTACTCTGTAATAACTACATATTTACCAATTGTACATTTAGATAATAATATATGTAACTAATTTAAAAACTGTACAGGAGTTAATGTGCAATCATTACAGTTATTTTACAAAGAATATTATGAATCCTTCAAATCAATAATTTAACATTTAAGGCTGTTTCTGAAAGAGTAAATAAAATTATTCACTGACATCAGTACATTTAAAAGACCTTTAAAATTATGATGAGACGTACATCCATAGGTAAAAAGAACGTAATGTGACAAAAATATGTACGTATAAGAAATAATTAGCTTTTTGTATATTTTTATTATATTATATTAATATCAAATATCAACATTGGTCGTATTTTTTAATTCAAAACAATCAAAAGTTCTTATAGAAATTACGATAATTTATTTAAAAATCATATTATTACAGATTAAAGTAATAAAAATCATATTAGAAGTCATTTCTGTTTATTAGATCAATAATTATGTAGCTTAAGCGGGCGAAGCCGCGGGGGGGGCCGCTAGTTAACATATATGATAAGAAAATTAGATATAATAATAAAGTAGAAAAGGGTATGGACCAAATGTCCTAATGTGCTGGACTAGCTAATAATAAAAAAAATTCTTTGTTTTTCCGCCAGTATTATTTCACACTTATTTAGAAAACCATCCAAGAGGCGCGAGTTCAAATTTTATATACGTTTTGAAATAATTATAAAAAAAAAAAACAATAAACTATATTTATCTTTAAGGATAATGTTCCATAAAGGAAAATTTTACCAAGTCTTTAACCCATTTGGGCTTGCTGTAAATTGGTTGTAACAAAAATTTATACGAAAAATAATATCGCAACTTTATGCTTGGTGTTCCATGAACAAAATGTTATTAAGATAAATTTAAGGTACTGGCAACCACAAGTTTACCCGAGCCACAATTACGAGGTAGTGCTTTCATTAGAGTTTATGAAGTTAGGATTTATGCCGGCGAAGTTATAAAGAGTTTGGCACCCAGTTCCCGTATGAGATCTCATTACTTGATGTCTGTTGGAACTTTCGCAGCAACACAACTCTGTTACAAAGATTTTCATAATAAACATTAATATATTAACGAAGATATGCATTTAGAACTTGTTAAATGTATGTGTGTGTGTGTATTTAACAAAAGCTAATTACTTATCAAACACAATAGATAAACAATAATTTCGAAATCAATTATAAATTTCGAATATTCACAGCATTTAGAAAAAAACGTAATTAGAGAAAAACTTTGGCCAAATATAAAAAATACATTTTCGCCGTGAACATAAACCTTCCCCTTGAACTTTGTTTTTCCACGACAGAGGGTCACCAACCTATAAAAAAGCTTTACCTTTAGCATTTACCCCTCTCTCTCACCTAATAACGTTGTAGTCATATACTTTTTGCTTTAATATAAACAACCTTTTCTTATTTTAATCTTCTTGCATACCTTGTCGCTACATTCAAATCAGTATTTTGTCAAATATTTCCGTAAATTATATATGAATTTATAAACATTACCATTGCATTTTTTTTTTATTTTTACAATTAAGATATTCTATAAAAATGCTGTGTGTAAATATCTATCCGTACTCTCGATGGTTGTCGATTCAATCTCTAATAGGAAGAGTGTTTCTTAATTTAATTTAAAACAAATAGAACAATGGATTTTCTAAATATCAATCAGTTCGATAGTAAAAAAATATATTATGCTTTATAAATTGAATATTTTAAAGGTTTTATTTTATTTATTTTACTGTGATAAAAATGGAAATGTACCTGACATTGATAACACAATGATGTTTATCAATGACAATGTACGAGAAAACAATAATCAAAATCGCAATAATAACATACTCGCAATAATAATTAAATACTTTTTAGAAAACGTATAAAAAATTCAACGTAGTGGGATTTGAACCCGCGCCTCTTGGAAACCTTTCAAGCACACATGGCTTGGCGGTCAGAGCGCTTAGACGGGAAGGTTTCAAGCCGAAATTAACACCAAATATTTAGGCCTTTAGTACCTTGAAGCACAGAGATTCGAAGTTGAGGGAATCAAAAGATACGAGCATTTATGGATCATTTTTGCAGCATTTTATTTAACACATTCCACGTAGCTATTTGTAGCTCCATCCTCCGCCTCCTGTCGTTCCGGACATGGCGTGTTGGGTGGCGGTCCCCAACGCTGCATTCGTCGCCACTTGATACACCAGCGGGGACGCACTGGTGCGCGTCGCCTTGGGGGGGACGCCCTATCAGTGCGTTCTCTCGAGGTGCACGTGGCCGATGGAACGTTGCAGCCCTCGTAAGGGTTGGCAGGGATCGCTGCGAGCAAGCCTTCCATCTTGGACCCCCAGCGTAGCGTTTGGCGCTCCGTGCTCTCTGATTACCCCGCTAGGGATAAAGCGTGAAGCTAGCACGAAAGGACAATGGACAGATAAGGACCACCATCCAATAGCAATTAAACATATGTATATCATTGGATAGGTATTTTTAATAGAAACAACTTTTTTTAGGACAGCGAAAAAAATAATAGTATAACATTTTTTATTGTGCTTATTACTTTTATTTTATGATAATACTTTATTTCGCACACTATCTCGTCCTGACGCCTGCCCAACACGCCTAGGTACGGAGAGCAAAAAAAATGCACCAGCAATAATTTTTTAATTTATTGGGGTAAACAAACAGTGCACATAAATGTAAATAAAAAAAACAGCACAACAAAATATATAATACATTATAAAGGACATTATAGTACATGATCCTTAAGTCGCGCTTAATAAATAATTATTGTTATCAGCTAATTATATATTATTTTTTTCACTCCAAGAAAATGCTTATTTTGAAACTTAACAACAAGATAACGCGAAACTTATAACTCTGAACGGACAAGTGTGACAACAAAGCTGTCATCACAAAAGTTGTTCCTACGGAAATAACCTATTCAATGACATACATTTTATTACTATTGGCGGGTGGTCCCAGGTGTCATACATTTTTGCTCATTGTCCTTTGCTGCGTAATCTTATAGAGTACCGTAAATCGAATACTGTAGGTTCCCACAGTTATGAAATTTGATATGAAGTGAGAACTTACACTACAAATAGGGCGAAAATTTCTAGGTGTTATACATAGGAAAAAAATCGTTACAAACTTATATTTGTAATTAATTTCAAACAAAATGAGCGCATACAAAATTAAATTTGTAAATATTTATATGGTTATACTTCCCGTTAAACTACAATCCTGAAATTGGTGCGAAATCCTCGGTAAACGAGTTCGTCTATCACTTAATCAACTTTTTTTTATTTTTAACTGATATTATGGTGTAGCGTCTAAGCTTTTAAAAAAAAATCGTTATTTAAGTATAATACTAAAGGTTAATATTTCGTTAACATTTTCATACGCCACCTACATACAAGTACGCTACTTGTGCAATGTAAAATAGTAAATGCGATCAGCGCTAATGATCCTCGACGAGGATCCATACAAATATGAAAAATAAAAAATACTTTACCGTCGTTTCTACGACATCAACATATATTTAAAAATTGTTTCTCGTTAAACTTGAAGGTAACATATTTATAGTCGTTACTTAAAATAAAAAAACTACACTTTTGTAAAACCCTCTGGACAGGGAGAAAGCTTTTGCAATGATTGCTTTCGCGATTACAAACAGTTCACAACAACCAATAAGAAAAACTTGCATTTGTACTTTGTTGAACGTTTAGCATCGCTGCAATTTAAAAACACAAATGAATTTCATGTTGGCCCGGGACACGAATATTGATTTTTTTACATATGTATGTATGTATGGTTTTTAACAATATTTTATTAGATTATTTATCATAATATACTATTCTATGAACATCTAGAATCTAAAACCTAGTGTTAAGACACTCCGTTCTCCCACTTACTGCTAAATTGTCTACAGAGTGGAAAATATAAATTAATAAAAAAAATCCCAAGTGTAGATCGAACCCACCACCGCCACGATACAGACAAATGCTATTCACTGTCACGAGGATTAACTGAACTTATAATTTCACATTCTGAAATTGTAATATGTTTGCATTTAAAACTCTCTCAAAAGAGTTCTTGTGGTATAGTATTTTCATTTATTCTAGATTAATTAAGTTCGACGTTTGGTTCCGCCCAGCACGGCCGTATCTACGTATAAGTATCTACTTAGCTAGCGTAATGTAAGAGAAGTATGTGTGTTAAAGAAAAAAAAATATTGCCAAGCTCAAAAACCAAAACAATTTTGGTTTGGTTAAAGATGATGATTAACTTAAAATATGTATAGTCTATATATACATTTTTAAGTAAATCATCATCATATCAGCATGCCATCTCAAAACGTAGGTTTGAATAACTGTTTTTCTAATTTAAAACTAACTATGTTTCTTTTTAAAGTAATGTATTAATTAACTGTATAGTTATAGGAACAATAAAAATATTAATTTATTTATGTAAAAAACTATTATAGATGTTTGTTTAATGTTATAGACTACAAAATATGCTAAATCATTGGCTAAGCCATATGGTACTGTGAAACTTATATAACCTGCACCTGAAAAATATATTCGAAAATTTTAAGAACAAAAATTCTAAATATATTTTTACTGTTTAAAAAACGAAGCTAACTTTTATTTATGTTTGACTTTACGAGCTCGCTTTTTTATCCATTATTTATGTTATCTATTCGACCATTACACTTTACACCCGCTGAAACTCCTTCGAAAACTTTACGGAAACGACTTTAAAGCCGGAACTTGGCTGGCGGAAATGCAATTATGTAAATAATATATTTATAAATTTTCCCCTGTCGTTTTACATAATTCGGGACGCGAAAAAAGTACGAAAATGTCATTAATCCTGTTGCTTCGGTTTATCTGTGATAAAAATCAAGTTTATGTCTTTTCTAATATTTGAGTCTAATATTTGAGTAAATTATTTTACATTCAGATATAAAATGTATACCGGTATGAAATGAGCGTATTTTTAAAATAAAACACTAATTTTAAACGAGAATGTAAAAAGCATTTTATTCATAGTAGTCGCCATTACATTTTGATTACCTTTCACTACATTTTTAGCCACTTTTCTACTTCTTTGTAGGCTAATTTTGATCCACTTTTCAACTTTTTTGTAGGAATCAAAATGCTGCTTAGCCAATGCATGTCCCGTCGATGAAAATTGGTAGTTGGAAGGAACCCCTTTCCACTTCCTAGCCGAGAACTTTTATTGTATCTTTAACTAGTTTTGTTGCATTACTACAGCAAAATAACCTTTCCGTTTCTTCTGGCCTATTCTAGTCGCTTTTCGATCAACGCAAGGTTCAAATTGTTGCCGGTAGCGTTGGTTGTTAACAGTTTCGTCAGGTTTAAGATGTTCATAATAGACGGGTAGTCTATGATTCTGGTATTCCTTCTGATGTAGTAGCAATGTCTTTTTTGTGCACCGATCAGGATTTGTAGCCGATGTGGATGCTTCCCCTGGATTAATTTATGTTTAGGATTGTTAAAATAAATCTATTTTCCATCCCTAGTCACAATTCGATGCAATAGTGACTTTCTTTCTTATCGTAGAAGCAACGGTTTACATGTGGTTTTTCGCTTTTTCATCTGCCTGTCATTCGTGTGACACCCATTTTCAACACTTTTGGATCTTTCTCATAGATTTTAAACAATCAGAAATTGTACTCATAGGTTTTTAACATTTAACATTTTTGCTATTTGTTTTTGACTTAAAGTATTACCTTGATCCAATATTGCTTGCATTTCGGCATCTATAAACTATTTTTTGGTTTTCCACGTTCTTTATTTCTCACATTAAAATCATTATCTCTGAACCGTTGACACCATCTTTTGCACATTGCTTCCGATAGAGCATGCCAATACTACTCAACCGATTATCACGAAACTTTGTACACATATTTTTAGAGGTATTGGAAAGGATATAGGATACTTTTTATTAAAAAAAATATACATATATTATCCTTTGGCTATAATATAAAAATAAATTTAAGTCTGATTCTCTACTTCATATATATGTATAAAAAAACACGAACGCTTTCAGATTTCGCAGGCAAAACCGCGAGCGAATCGTTATTAGAAAATTAATGTGCATATGAAAAAAAAATGTTTTATGAACTTTTATTGATAATAAATTTAGAATAATTCGAATACAATACTTTTCATCCATTTTATACTATTAAGAAATATTATGCTAAGAGAGTAAAAGACAAATATATGTACTTGTGTACCAAACATATTTCAGAAAATGTTATTTTCTTATTTATTATTCCGTATAATTTATTCAAGCTCTACCTGTTTTCATATTACCATCAGACGCAAAACATTTCTGTAACAGCATAAGCAAATTCCGTGAAATTACTAAACATTAAGCAAATATACACGCAAATTCGAATATTTGCATGCACTTAACGTTAGTGAAATAATGCGGAGAGTAAAAATTGCTCTTTTATGCGCGATCCCTAAAAGCACACTAAATCTTGCTGCTATTGACAAATGACCTCCTTATTACAATATCGTCTCGTTTCTTGGGATCATCGCATTTTATATTTCCCATTTTGTGCCATTCAATATCAAATACTGCTTGTATTTATTCCTCATTTCATGGTTACAATAGCGACATACAATAAGAATAATACAAAACGTGAAGTACACTTCGGTCCGTATTTTCGTTTCATTTTCTTTAAGAAAGGTTCAAATTTAATCGCTTATTTCAATGTTGAATATTGTATGCTGTAAAATGGAACAAATGATATCAATATGTGATGCTCTGTAGTACAAGGATATATTATTAAGTTTTATTCCGTTGTAAAATCTGTGTGTAAAATTTATCCCACCAAAAACACCCCGTGAAAAACCACCCAAGTCGCAATAAAGCTGTTTGTTTTTCTATAAAAAGTAATGAAATCTCTAGGTAAAGCCAATCCAACTTTTAAGTTCTTTACTGCGATCTTTTATTAATATAGTTAAATTTTATGTGACACTTTAAAAAATATTTAAAAACTACTTGGTTAAGCCAAAGATTTTATAAGATACGTGCAAATCATTATGTTTTAATTTCACGAACTGCTAACAATTTAAAAATGTCTTTTTATCTTCATCTTGTATCCTACATATAGCAAAGTAGGCAGAGGGCTTCTAGTGCTAAGACACTCTATTCCCCACTTAACGCTGAATTTAGTCTTGTTATCAAAGCGATGATGAAAATAATTAATTCCCCTATTAAGAATGGAAAAATAACCGTAGCTTGACTGTAAAGTCAGAAGCTGTGCCGCTGCGCGACGACTGCACTGTTTTTTATTTAACAAAATAAATAAAACACATAATATAATAAAGATTAAAAGCGACACTGTCGTGGCGCAGCGGCAGAGCGTCTGACTTTATAGTAAGGGAGGTGGGAGAGACCTCGGTTGACATTCAAAAACACAGTATCAAAGATAATGGAGGAAGGTCACGTAAAAAGCGTGGGTCCTCACGCTTTTTCGGAAGTTGTGTATGTAGAAGTGGACGATGTGGAAAAGGTATGTAGAGATAATAGTGTTTGGTACTCTATTCCCTCTTACTACCCCGCTAGGGTTACAACGTGAAGCTAAGTTAAACACATATTCATATTCATATAGTTGGCCCAATTCCAGTCTGAACATGTGCAAAAAAAGAAAGTTCAGGTACGATGGTGAAGATTAAGAAAATAACTACCATTAGATCTATTTAAATTTAAAGTTAAAATGAATAATATAATAGTCATACAGTTTATAAAATCATTACCGTCTAGACGATAAGACAATTCACCGAAATTCCTAATTTTCCCACAAACGTTGCTATCTTGAATTCTCTCCGGAAATGATGAGCAGAAACGACAAGTAAAAGGCATTAAATCTGTCTGAGGCGTTCGATTTGCATTGAGAAAATTGCATTTTCGACGCGGCAGCGACAAGGAGGCGCCGCCTGCAAATGTTTGCGAATGCTTCCGAAAGCTTTGCTTGGGGATTTTGTAGCGCTCACTAAGGTTCTGCAGCTAACGGATATTTCATTATTAGGTTATTTAATTATATTTAATTTTCTTTGTCTATGTACAATATTTTATTTAACTTATCCATGTTAATCACCTATATATACTTTGACCATATTTTGATGTAAAGAAGTGTAAACCCTTCTGTTTCGTTTACATATTTAATTTTCATAATATATTTTGTAACCTGAGATTTCAAAGTATATTTATTTATATTATTATAATTTTATATTTTTTTTTGTTTCACGCTGTATCCCACGGATACAGGATAGGCAGAGCGATCCTGTACTCCCACTGTATTCCTCACTTTTTGCCGATTTTTACAGGCTTTGCTTGCCTCGTTACTAGAGCGAAAATAATAAATATTTAATTATTTAATTTCTCTGAGTGGAAATCGGACCCACAGCCACACAAAATTTATTTTTATCTTATATTAAACGTGATAAATTCGGTGTATAAAATTATCAATATTTTGAGTTTAAGTGAGAAACAGAGCATGAAGTGTCATGACTCGTAATACTGAGATCTCTCTCAATATTTTCTATCTGGATAAAAAACATGAAGCTACGTTGTTGTCCCTATATATCTATCTATCTAGATAGATGTCTCCGTCTGTCAAACCTATTAATTTCAAGATCATGTGAAGGTATCAAGTTGATGAATCATCATCAAATATCCCAGGTCTACGGTCGATTGGGATATAGAAAAATGAAGCTTCTAATCAAACAATAAGAAATTTGATCCATATTAATAGTCAATATGAAAATAGAAATGAGAATACATATATTACAAACAAAGGAAAATATTTTGAAACGGAAATTTATAAGTACATCATAGATATCTTTCTATAATGAAAGATATCTATGATGTACTTATAACTTATGTTTCAGTCAATTTCATAGAAAATAAGTCACAAGCAAATTAAAGTTAGTTCAGTGTTACACCTTTGACCTACAGTAATAAAATTGGTACTGTACCTAATATAGGTACACGACGGATGGTAGGAGATTCCGATTCGTACTTGACGGTATTTTTTTCATGGTTGCAATGTTAAAAATGTATCATATACATCGGTACTTTTGGTTCAAAACTGTTTGCTGCCTTAAGATTGAAGTATTCAACATATTATATTATTTATTTATCATCATCATCAGCTTCACTGTATTCCGCACACAGCTCTTTTCGCTACTACTTTTCGCCGAATTCTGGAGGCATTGTTGAGTGGCGGAAGGCAATGCCGCGCTTGGCCTTGACACCAGAGCGAAAATGAAAATATACATTTTAATACATATTTCATTTTCTCGAGTGGGGATCGACTCACCTCACTTTATTTATAATATTTTTTTTATTATGTAGATACTGTACGTAATGTACTGATGATGTAATATGATTATAATATTGGCCGCATATATTTTCCTTCTTTAAAAATAAGTTAAGAGAAAACTTAAACAAATGACATAACCATCATAAATTTATTGTGAATAGGAAATTTTTGTGATATTTTTAATAAATAAAATAAAAATAAAAGAAGAAAAATTGTATAACGAAAGCAAAAAAGAATGGCTTGCTCTTTTGGTGAAATAGGGGAATACGCCGTTGCTCCTATTCTAATGTCGCCGTATAGCCACGATCTCTGTTGTTTGGGTACAACTTCTTGCATGCCGTATTTATCGGTATGCGACAAAAAAAAAGTAGAGTGTCATGAGATAAGACCCGAGAGAAAAAGTCCTAAGCCATCTACACCAACGTACAATTGCTGTTCTGATTGTTCTGAAAGACCAAGGTCCCCAGCTCACTCAAAATGCCCTAGCTCTCAAAAATATGAAGAATACTGTCCTAAATGTAAAAATTCTTGTAATCCAGTGAAAACAAAGTATGTGATACCATGCTATCGATACGAAGACGGTCGAATTGTAAGTTTTGAGTCCTTTTTTTGATTAATGTAAGATCTATTAAAGTTTCTGAAACCAACATTGCAAACTTATTGTTAAGTATAATTTTTTAATAATGTTGGTTTTAGGAACAATACGTCGCCACTCGCCACGGCAGACTTCCTAGAACAGTTTATAGTAGAAATGGCATACAAGACCAAATACATGGTTACCGGGGTGCAATACGATATGTATGTGCTGGTTTTAATAAAGACAGATATAGTGTTTATACTGCTGTCGAACCTATACGCAGATTGTATCCAAAAATTACACAAGAAATACTGCCTGTTAAAAAAATATTGAAAAAGTAGGCAACACCCGCCTCCTTGTATATTCCTAACTAAGAATTATGAATAATCTCCAGATAAAAATATTGCCATCCAGCGCATTGAAACGAAATGGACTTCAAGATCAGAATTTTCTGGAATGCGGTGCAGTATCGTATATACGTAAAAGTTGGAAAGATGCTATCTGGAGCAATGCTCCATTTGCTATACCCATCAAGCCTATGAAGAAGCTTCCCGCTATTGTTTCAAAGAAACGATGACCCAGTTTAGCACGTTAATTAATCAATTTTGTCTATAAAAGACATCTTATGGCAGTGAGTAATGAATGTACCAAAGGGTTGTCGTCATTGTTAAGATTTATGAGAGAATAATGATATTCTATAATATCAGATATTCAAACACATCTGACGACCCAACACTTTGGAATATTGACAGACGACACAAATAATAACACTCTAAAGACTGTCATTTGCAGGTTGGCAAATTACCAGTCTCGGCATTTAAACGCAATGGTATGCAAGATCAGGAACATTCCAAATTATTAGGCGCAACAAATTTCCTTAAGCGCTGTCCTCGTGATATCTCTATTGAATGTGAAGTGAGACCTACCCCGATACGAATAAACGACCCTATTAAAGTGCCACCATACAACAACCATCCGCTTAGTTCTTACTTGTCGAATAAAAAACCTATCGATGTGGCATTAGAGGACATAACGGATGATCAAAATTAAATTATTATAAAACAAATAATGTTCATACGTCGATAGTGCTAGTAATATTTAGGTAATTTCCTAAAATATTTTTTTTTATAATAATGTTTGATACATCTGATACAACCAATTTTCTTTAAAGATATTTTTTTCCAAAATTATCAATATTATGCATGTAACATAACTGTCTCTTAAAATTTATAAAAAAAATTATGATGAGTACTATAGGTACTTTAAATAAAATATTGTAGTTAAGAGTTTGTTGTTTGTAATAAAAAAGGTCCAAGTAGTATATCTTCTTGTTACAGGTCAATCAACCAACACCTCTGATGCGCCGGGCATGTGAGGTGGCTGTTGGAGTTAGGCCTAGGCGGAAGCCGTTTGTCGTGTCATCCTATTCTGCGGAACCAGAGCAAGAGGTCCATCGATACGTATCACAAGATGAAAGGGTATTCAGTTAGTTTACGCATTAATATGAAAAACATTATTTAGTTGAATTTATTATTAATATTCACGACGATATTGATTGAATACTCGTAGGAATAATAGCATTTTCCGAGAGATTAATATTCAACGGAGGGTATATCACGCTGGCACCTGAATTGATTCCCACGTAATATCCTTTGACGAAGTCAAAGTAAAAAACCGAATAAACGCTATCGGTGACGACGAAGAGAATTCCAATTTCATTATAAAATCACTTCAGACGTGAATAAAAAGAAACTAATATTAACTGAAAAATTAATTTCAATATCTTTCTTTGGCTTGAGTTCTTTTATAGGTCTATAATGACTTAGTTGCTCTCCTACTAGCTAATTGAAGTATAAGTACTTATTTTTTATATTAACATAAAAATACTGAACACTAAATATTTAGAAACCTTATAAATTGTTGTCTAGTACATTTTTAACGTTTTTTTAATAACTAAAAAGCCTAAATAATACTAGACATTTACTTTTCTGTCAGCTTGTTCAAATAGACTAGGAACGGATAAAAATATTTTCTGAATTCGGATCTTAATTAAATTGAATTCGACATAATTACTTGTCATTATTGGTTAGTGAGGGATCTGGTTGCTTGGTGTTTCTGACATCGATCGCTTGGCCTGTCAGGCCGCAATGTTTATTCACCGAACTCAGTGAGGGTTCAGAAAGATTTATTTTTGGCAAAAGCCAAAAATACGATCTTTTGTCTTTAACCCTTATTTTTTATCTGATACTATTTTAAGACAAATTTTGTATAATATTACTTTTTTTGCTTTTTAATCTCTCGTTTTAATTTAGCATTTTTCAATATAAATAGTCACCATGATGTGCAAGTTATACTGCAGTAAAGGGATTTGGATTTGGTAATATAATTAAAGAAAAAAGATATAACGTAAAAATAGGAATTTCGGCTTTGGATTTTTAATTACAAAGTTAATTAATTTACGTGATTCGAGTTGGGAAACTTTGCATTTTATGCAAATAAGTTGTTTATTTGCTTTTACATTAAACAGCTTTTCGTTAAGAATTTTTTAGTAATTCTGGACCATTGGAAAATAACTTCTTACAATTATATAACTAAAACTTATAGAATCATTCAAAATGAACTCTGCATAAACTCTACGTTATACGTTTTATAGTCTAGTCTTATATAGTTTGATTGAAAACCTTGAGAAATAAATATTTGCATTTAATATATATATATATATATATATATATATATATATATATATATATATATATATATATATATATATATATATATATATGGATAGGTATCCCATAGTGATAACTCGGTCAATTGTTTATTTATTTATTTAAAAATTATGTAAATACTAAATCTGTAGTGTAACAAACACTTACAAGCGGATACATCATGCTAAATAGGACATAGCATAGAAAAATAAACTCCTAAACGTGGGCACACGACAAGTTATAAAATGAATAAGATTAGACAGATTCTCTTTGACTACCCTCGGGAGAAGCGCGACACAAAAATATACTTTACAAGATAACTAATATTTTAATATTTTATTCATATAATAATATTTCGATTATTAGAAATTATTAATTTTTAACTCATTATTCATGGCGTATTACCATTGCACATACAAGATAGGTCTTGTCTTAAACTGTTGATAAAATATATTTTGTATATAAATGTTATATTTTGAATATAATATATATATTTTGTATTTGTAGGTTACCAGTTTCAAAACAAAAATGTTTAATCATTTATTCATATCATAAAATACAATCCAAGATCACTTCAATAACGACATAAAGCATATTGAATACTTATTTTTTTTAGGGTAATTATTGCTTCCACTTGGAGAAAAAGAAGCATGATTTGTGTCCAGAGGGCTGTCATTCGTGTCACTCTTGCCCTCAATGTGAGGACTGCGTGCGAGATGATCATCCCAGAAACTGCTATTACTATTGTTGTTCACCGTGACGTTTTTAATTTTTTTCACGTATTTAATTGTTATTAATATTGAATATACAAATTATTTTGATTATTTTTAATTTATTGTTTTCTTAAAGTTTCCTGTAACAAATAATACATTCGAGAGTCCAAAAATGTTAAATTAATTGTTTCAAAACCTACCACAAAAAAGTCTTTATGTATAGTCCTTTTTTATGAAGATTTTGCCCAATAATTGGGTACTGAAAAGTACAGAAAATGCATTAAATAGATTAATACATCTAGGATAGAAATAACATTGTCGTACACACATACACAAATTGTACACTTTGTCTTTGTATATATCTGAAAATATTATCGTCTGAAATTTTCTCTGGCGAGCTGCTACAATAAAAGTAAACAGTAAACAAAGGGAACTACTAGGTTGATAAGCGTTTGATTGTATGCCGGCAGCTATCGACGAACCTTTCCTTTTAGTAAGAAATGCTTTGTGAAATTTATCCAGTGCGGGTATTGATTTTGCTGAAATGATGGGTAAATTTGTGAAGTACTTTTGTAATTTAAAAAAATGGTAGGTACTTGATAATGATTTTGATCTGACCGCAGTTGCGATAGCCATTATTGCGTAGGTTATAGGTTGCGTATATTTAACATATCAGCTGATTTGCGGTAGGTCGCTCGAATCAATGATTTATATTGATCTCAAAAATCTATCAACATCACGAATTACAAATGTAATAACCTTAATATAAACAAGCGTAACAAGTACCTTCAAAGATCACACACAAACGTCCTGGTATGGTTCAATGGTGACTATCACAGCTGCGGTTTGCTTGGAGTTTACTATGTAGGAGCGGGGCGGTGCCCTTGTGCTCTCATAATTTTATTATAACTAACGACAGTGGACTGTTTTAATGAAAAGGAAGATAGGATGCGCTCTTGGCTTTTCGTTGAAAAAGCTTTGCGTTATAACTACGCAAGCTTGTCGAAATTTCAATTTTTAATTATTTATTACCATCTAACCACCAGGGGCACAATCGGAGGAATGAATTATTATTTATGAATATTTTAATTTCTCCGCTCTGGCACCAAAGCAAAAGCTCCGCGTTGAGTTCCGCTACTCAACGTACTAAATGATAAAGGCAGTTTGGCAAAATACAAAAGTCCACTTAAATCCGTTAAATCCTTTCTGAGATTAGTAAAGAACAAACACACAGACAAACTGATCGAGTTTTATTACATTGTTTAATGCCCGTAGTAACAATTTTTCTAATATATTCCAAATAATTACGATTTTATTGTAAGTATCGATAAGTTGTATTTTTTTTCAAACATTTGAATATTCTTATGGAAATTACTAAAATGTAACTTAAGGTATTAATAATTTACACATTTGAAATCTTAAGTGCTTTGCAAATATACATTATATGTTAAAACACGAACGCACAAAAATAATTCAGTAATTTAAATGGGCGAATCCGCGAATAGGTCGCTAGTATATAAAATGAACTTAACAAGAATTTTAACATACACAAATCCTTAAATAGCATGTATATTTCTAAAAATAATAAGTTATTTTGTTACAGAAAACATCTGATTTCGAGGAATCTGAAAAGGAAATACCACACCCAAAAACGATCGAGCGGTTCTATTTCAAAATTTCGATAACTTAACAAAACAGAAGAAAAAACATTTGAATAATATTTTTCGCCATTATGGAAAATACTTTACGGTTATTACATACTTTGGTGGTAATTAAATAAGGGTGCAGGCAAATGAGAAAGCGACGCGGTCGGGCGGCGCGTGCGCGGTGACTCCGCTCGCACCATGCGGCAAGCCGTAGCGGTGCTAATAACCGCCGCGTGCGCCGCTGTCTCTGCGCAAATTGCGTGGACGCCTATCTTCCTTGATGGCAGTAGTGAGTATCGATATATGTAATATATTTTTAAGATTTTATGAGGCATTGTTAATCTAACTAAACGGTCCAATAAAACGTTCTCTGAGCTATACATTATAATCATCAAATATTTAATTGAGGCATTCTTTGAAACCAAGGAAAACCTACTTACTGTCATCTCGATCGGAAAACACTTCAATGTTTCAAACACAACCGCACGAGGTATAAGACGTATTTCGTATCAATTGGCTTGACTCAGCAGCTCGGACCGTTGTTGTAGATATTACAGGTATCGTAATGAAAGAAAGAATTATTCACATGTATAGAAAAAATAATAGACAAAACAATAGATTGACCACCGACAAACTGAGATTTAACGGTCAAATTAAACCCATATACATATCTGAAAGTTTATCGCCCAAGATGAAGTAATTATATTATCTTTCTCGGGATTTCGCCAAGTCAAATCAATACTCTTACTGTTGGATATCAAATGGAGAAATACTCTTAAGAAAGAAGGAAGGAGAACGTTTCAAGAATATAAAAGATGAGGATAATCTGTCGCGGCGCAGCGGCACGAGGTGTGACTGTAAAACTGACTGGTTGTGGGTTCGATCCCCACTCGAGGAGATGAAATATTTACTTAAATTTATATTTCCATTTCTTCGCTCTGGTGTCGAGGTTAAGCGCGGCGTTGAGTTCTGCCACTCAACACGCAATGCCTCCAGAATTCGGCAGAAAGTGGGGAACGGAGTGTCTTAACACTAGGTTCCCTCTGCCTACCCTGCTGTGTGCGGGATACAGCGTGAAGGATAATCTGTCTGGCTTAATAGCCATGAAATAACTAGCCGTTTTAATGTCGTTTCGTGTTATCTTTTTTCTATTCAAAGTAGATATAATTTCTCTTTTAGTTTATAAAATTTACGCTTTTTGTCATTATGTTCTATTTATTATGTATAATGATTTTTAGCAATTTGTTAAAACTACACAACTTAAAAAATATTTACAACACAATCGTAATTAGAAAGTCTCAAAAGTAACTGAACACATATTTCACGCTGGTTTTTATAAACTAAACCTATTAAAAGTAACCTTAAAAATAATTATTATATTAATATGCACTCACGTTATATAAAATATTAACAAATATTTTATATAACGAACATGTTAATGGACAAGTCGTTTGTAGAAAATATTGAAAATATATCAGTGTCAGACTCACAAATATGTACTCCCGAACAATAAATGTCTTAAATTTGACGCAGGGCTAAAATTTCGTCATGTTAACATTCGAAGCATTTCTTGTTATTTCGATTCTTTTTTAGTTTTATTGGATAGATTGATTTATATAATATTATATTTTTAATTTAAATGTCTGTATTTTGTTAAGGTCAAGTGGATTTATGGACGCAGTCCTCATCAGGATGCGCCTGTCCAAGTGGAGAAGGTGAACAGTGTGCGTGCTGTGTGCGTGACGGAGCTTGCCCTTGTGGCAATGTTGCACCAACACGCTGTGCGCAATGCGGCCTAGAGCAATACTGTTCAAATAGTATGTTTAATTGAAATAATATTTTACCTAGATGTATTTTATTGAATTGGCTTGAACTATTACATATCATTATCTATATATATATATAAAAAGACATGTACCTGACTGACTGAGGTAAGACGCACACACAGCCGTAACCGCTGATGGCAGAAACGTGAAATTTGGACAGATGTTTATTTTCATAATCTGGACATCCACTAAGAAGTGATTTTGAAAAATTTTAACCCTAAAGGGATGAAATAAGGGTTGAAAGTTTATATGGATTTTATTTAAATCGGCACCGATTTTTATATAAAATTTGAAATTCAGACTCTTAAAAATATTTCGTTGAACACGTGTTTTATGGTTTTTTAGAATTCACCCCCTAAGGCTGCAAATAAGGGGTTGAAAGTTTGTATGGAAAAATCTTTAAATAGCTACCGATTTTTATAAAAAAATAAATTCAGACTGTTAAAAATATTTTATTGAACACGTGTTTCGTGTTGTAGAATTCACCCCTAAAGGTGCAAATACGCTTATTTGCACCCTTATAGGCGAAGCTGCGCGCGCCCACTAGTATACCATATTTTATATTAACGGCAAAATTCATTTTACAATAGTAATTTCAAATGCCTTTTTAAAGTCAAACTCAGCAAAAGAAGGAAATCATATTCCACGCTATGAACTTTATAAAATTTTCTTCTTGTTATAACAGTGTGCAACATCACTATCGACTCACGGGTGCTAAAGAATAAATCTGGCAAAACGTTTGGCCAAATCAAATCACCCTCTTTTGAGGGTCCAGGTGCCTGTTCATATATCCTGCAACCTGATGCTGGACAACGAGTGGAAATACAACTCTATAGATTAGTGTCAGTAGGAAGATTTAATGGTACAAGGTAATTCAATATAGGTATACTATTTTCATATAAATTATGTTTGTGATAATGGTGGTACGTTTGTATCACGTAGCATTTAAACTTATATTTTTGTAAAGTGCAGTGGAAATCCAATGTTATGACACTCTGTTCCTAGCTATGTGCCCAATTTTCGAGACGTTGCGTGTTGAGTGACAGAAGCGAGGAAATGAAAGTGTTAAATAAATCATTCCCCCAAATGGGAATGGAATCCACTACAGTCAATTTACAATCACACGCTTATCCCAATGCGCCAAAAAACACAACATTTAAACAAACTTGTAACATTATAATCTATTTACAAAATGCCAAGCATAACATCAAACGTTAAAAATGTATTGTTTATGATTAAATCGAATTATGATCTCATAATCTGAAATAAGAAACAAACAAATACTATTCACAATAAAAGGGATACCATACACTTACAGTTTTGATTCAAAAGCCTTCGTTACGCTTCGTAACAATGCCACCAGAGCCATCTATTCAGGCAATCGCTTTGTCAAGTATACCTGAGAGTTGTAACTTAACAACAGTATATACAGTACAGCCTTAGAATGTTATGGTTAATAGTGTGGAAATTTCCTATAATAAATAATATTTAGGTTTAGATGGAAATTTGTATGTAATATAAAATATATAAAAAAAATTGTTATGAATATATTTCAAAGTTGGAGTTTTGAGGTCTTTTAATGAATCTTTATGATTTTTTACCCCGTTAGAGTAATTTATTTATATGTTTTTATTGTTAATTCCTTATACACAATACTATAGAAATAAAACAAAAATATTATAACTATTTCATAATTATTGTAAATACAAAGCAATGTGTTTTTGTCCGCATGTGTAGTTGTAAATCAATAAATTATACAAATAAAAAAAATGAGACGAAAAAAAATATATAATCATATTTATATTACTGTACACATTCTTATATTTTAAAATTACAAAATAAATCTTCACGCTGTATCCCCACACATCAGTGTAGGCAGAGGGAACCTAGTGTTAAGACACGCTGTTCCCCATTTTCCGTCACATTTTAGAGGCATTGCGTATTAAGTGGCGGAACCCAATTCCGCGCTTTGCCTCGACATCAAAACAAAGAAATGAAAATACAGATTTAAATAAATAATTCATTTCCTGAAGTGAGGATCGAACCCAGAACCAATCGCGTTCACAGTCACACACATGTGCCCCTGCGCCACGACTGGCTTCAATATATTTTAATGCAAATTTAAATACAACTATTTTCATCTTAAATCTAGTTGTGTAGGCGGCTGGCTACAACTAAGCGATGCAGGCGCAGTGCCAGGCATTAGCCGCGCGGCCGAGACACGTTTGTGTGGCGCAAACGAACGGTACACCCCTCCTGTCGTATTGTTCGCTGATCATGGAGCTTCAGTCCTTGATTTTAGGTAATAAACTGTTTTCTTATTATTTATGATATACTTTATTGAATGTGAATATTTTACGATGTTTATAAAGTATACTAGAATTTTTACATATATTTGGTAAAAATAAAAAATATATCAACGTAATGGTTTTTATTGTATTTATAATTAGTTATCAAAAATCCTATTCCGAATAAGGAAATGTTATATTATTTTATAAATTAAAATAGGATCGTTAAACAGGTTCAAATGACATAAGAGGTGATTTCACATCTACAAAATAAATTAAAATTCTCATAGTTTCACACCTCAACTAAGCTACAGTATAAACTGGTGCACAAAGTCATTAAAAGTAGACCGGAAGTAAGTGGTATAATAGATGTTACTTAATATAGACAGTTAAATGGCTTTTTTCTACGGTCAGAGGCAATGCAGTTATTGCAACCTTAATGAACTATGTTTAAAGCTAACTGTGATCTTAATTGCACTACTGCGCTCTAATTTTTTTTTCTTTACCGTAGATAGGCAAACATTTGTCCGCTATCACACCTGGTGGTAAGTGTCGATACGAACGATGGTGGAGCATGCTTACCTAGGTAATGCCTATTCACTTTTGCCTTGAAAAGGGCCAAGTTATACTTTTCGGGGAACAATTCAGCAGGCAGGGAGTTCCACTCTTTAGCAGTTTGCATTAAGAAAGTGGAGGCGAAGCGCTGCGTGCGAAAAGGTGGTATATTGATAACATATGGGTGAAATCCCTGCCTACGTCTAGTGCCCCGCAGATGGAAAGGAGAAGAGGGTACTAAGTCATGTAGCGCTGCTACACACTCTCTGAAATGTATCCTATAAAATATCGATAGGCAGGCTACTTTTCGACGATGTTCAAGGCTTTGCAGCTTTGCCTCAACAATCGCTGTGTCGCCAATGACCTTCTTGGCGCGATTTTCAATCGAGTCTAAGGTCGCTAACTGATATTTAGCAGATCCGTCCCAAAGGTGACAGCAGTACTCCATGCACGATCGGACTTGAGCTTGATAAAATGGGAGAAGCTGTACCGGAGTGAAATACTGCCTAACCTTTGAGAGGACACCTAATTTTTTAGCTGCAGTTGTAGCCAAAGACTCGATGTAATGTCCAAAGTTCAAATCTGATGTGAGGTTCATGCCAAGAAGCTCAAGATGGTCAGCTATCGGCACGGGTAAATCTTAGAAAGTCGGAGCAAGATCAAAGGGGCTCCGTTTCGCAGAGAATAAACACGCCTGCGTTTTGGTAGCGTTAAACCTGACAAGATTGGCATCGCCCCATTCGTAGACGCCCTGAAGTGCCAGGTTCAGACGATCGATCATAGACTCTCGACAAGACTGGATTTCGTTCCGGCTGGCATTGGGCAGATATTTGTCAACAACTGTACTGTCATATATACCGGGTGTTAACATATCGTTGATGTGCAGCAGGAATAGGGTTGCGGATAGAACAGAACCTTGAGAAACTCCGGCATTTATAGCCTGTTGATCAGATACGAGGTCATCTAGGACCACTTGTATCGATCGCTCACTCAAGAAGTCTGATATCCATTTGCAAAGGTCAGCCAGTACTCCGTATGCGGGAAGCTTACTTATAAGGCTTGCATGCCAGACCCTGTCAAAAGCTTTAGAGATATCGAGAGACACGGCAAGGGCCTCGCCATATCTCTCGATAGTCTCGCTCCATATGTGAGTGGCATACACAAGGAGATCTCCTGTCGATCGCCCCTGACGAAATCCGTACTGGCTATCACTTAGGAGATCATTATCATCCAGATATGCCACGAGCCTTTTATTCAATACACGTTCCATAGTCTTGTAGAGTATAGAGGTGACCGATGTCGGCCTATAGTTGGCAGGGTCTGCCCGACTGCCTTTTTTGGGCACAGGTTGCACGTTTACAAGCTTCCACGACTTGGGCACTACTCCAGTCACTAGTGAGAGTCGAAACAAACGTGTGAACCAGAGACAACTCAGGTGCACAGTTTCGTAGCACAATTGCAGGATGCCGTCTGGGCCGCTCGCCTTATTCACGTCTAGATTTTGCAGGGCTACGCGTACCTCTTTTTGACGAATGTGGACAGCTGCCATAGAGCAGTCGGCGTGTGGCAATGAAGGTGGTATTTTACCTGCATCATCTAGACGCGAATTCTCCGCAAAAAGAGAAGCGAACAAGTTCGCTTTCTCTTCCCCAGTGTGAGCAAGCAAACCATCTGGCCTCTACAAACGCGGCAAGGAGGATCGACAAAAGTTCGCTTCGACTCCTTTCGCGAGTGACCAAAATGCCTTACTACCCGCTGGGTACGAGGCAAACTAAGCGCCTACTTTACGAATGTGGTCGAAATGAGCTCTACGTAATTCTTTTTTGCCTAGCCTGGCGGCCCCTTTGAAGTTTTTCTTCAGTTCATGAGTATTCGGAGCTTTGCGCGTGCGAGCATCAGCCCAGGCAGTATGACCCTCCTGTTTCCGCACTTCTGCACGGTCACAGTCAGCGTCAAACCATGGGCGAGCTTTACTACCAGAAGGAATATTAGAGTATGGTATAAAATATTCCATGCCTTGCTGTATGACTTCGGTTATGGCTTCTGCGCAGCTCGACGATTCTCCTGAAGAAAAACAAGATCTCCAAGGATAAGCAGAAAAGAAGTGGCGCATCTCATTCCAGTCTGCTGACATGTATCGCCACACCCGTCTTATACCGCAAGTGCCATGTTCGGGTAATGAGTACACGGATACAAACTTCACCAGACAGTGGTCAGAGGAGCCCAAAGGGCACTAACTGCTACAGAGCAACGGTCTGGGTCCGTAGTCAGCAGAAGGTCTAAGCAATTAACTGTATGAGACTCTACATCAGAGACTCTCGTCGCACAATTGACCAGTTGGGAGAGATTTAGCGATAATGAATGTCCAGCGTGGTCAGTTATCAGGTAGGGAACAGCCACTCTTTGTGGTGTGGTCCCCCAGAACGAATAATTGTGCGGCTGGGTACCTCTGCTGAGTCTCATCAGTGGCTTCGCTGAAATGACCAAAGAGCCTGGTTGTCTCCGGATCTCCGCTGTGCGAGCGGTAGACACCAGCATACACATTTTGTGTAGCTCCAGTATCGACCAATACCCAAAGTACAGATAAACCTGGTATCTCAAGGTTTGCTCGTTGTTCGAACCAAGGAGTAGCCAGGATAGTTGAGGTACGAAGCGCCAGCTGGACATTTGATCTGCGTCTCAGTTAAGAACCGAAGATGCGGTCTTTCGGTCTCAAGGTGGTAGTGGACGGCGTTGATATTTGAGTGCAAGCCTCGAATATTGGTGAGGTGCACGTTCAGTGGGAGGACGTGCAACCGCTGTTTAACCTTGTTTCTGTTTTTGTAGACTACCTTAAGTTAAATCAACTTTACGCTGATTATGTATATAGCGAGGCACTCCGATCCCCACTTTCCGCCGAAATTTTCAGCATTGCGTGATGAGTGGCGGAAATCAACATCGGGCTTTTGCCTTGTTGCCAGAGAGAAGCAATGAAAATAATAATTCACTCCCTTGAGTGGAAATTGAACCCACAAGCGTCGCGTTACAATCACACCCTAGTGCCCCTTCAGCAACGGCCTCCAAAATTTTTCTAGCAGTATTTAAATGAAAAATCTAATAAAGCATACAAACCCATAGAACTAGTGTTAATCAATAGCCAAAGTCAATAGTTACTACAACCATAATGATTACATTTTCATGAGCATATCGATATTGAAACGGCAAAATCCGTAGCCAAATCCGGTCTCCTGCTATGCGGTCGCATCACATCGTACAATGTGGATGGCTAGTTAATTGCGTTTTCGTTTATTAATCGAAGTGGGTAACGCGAACCTGCGTGATGACAAAGGATAATGTTACTGAGTGATATACATTGTTATTAGATAGTTTTGTATGTATGTTGAAACGTTATTATTTGTTCTTAGCAAATGAAAAAACGTTAGAAATATTTACTGTATTAGTAAAAAATACTATATTAATTTTAAAAATACTGTATTCTGATTTCTGACATGCATATCCGGCTCTTAGTTTATACAATACTAAGTCCTCACAAAAAAAATCTTTAACATTATAAAAAATAACGTTATTTTTTCTTTCAAATACATATCTTTATATTCTGGGAGAATAGAGAATGTAATCCTAAAAGATATTACTTTTTATAAGTACCACTACTTACGACACCGTGAGATCTTCGGTTTTCATGATTATTATACATTTTAAATTAAACTATTTGACCACCTAAGTTTACGCGTGATCACCGACTATTGTAAACGGGTTTCCAAAAATGTATAACACTATACGTAATTAATCCGGTGAAATAGTTTAAATATATATATATATCTCAATATATAAATCTTTTTATTACTTCAAGTAAAGTTAATTTTCTAAACATTCGGTCCATGCTGTCTAAACAGGGAACAGTGCTATTCGATTCGGAATTGTGGCTTCTTAACAAAGGCGAAATTGTATTTGGGTCCTACGACGCTTGGCGCAACGCAGTCCTTGCGGGAATACTGATTGATTTGAACCATTGTTCAATCAGTTTCTAAAATGTTAGAGCACGAGGAAAAAATAATTATATTTGTATATTTCTTATTTATTTTAGTACTTCTTATTTTTTTTTCCTTTTAAAATCTCATAATCAGGATGTGAATCACTAACGTTCGCGTTGATATTCAATGTTAATTATAACAGCACTAGTATCATATTTAACATTTTAAACGATAATATTTTATTCTCTCAACATCATTTCTTTTTAAATCTGTTCTTTATAATTTAAATTGACTTTCTATATTATTTTGTAACTTTATAAAATTCATAAAGTTTTGATGACGCTCAGAGACTAAAGTTATGTTTCGTTCACAGGATAACAGAAAAAACGGTGAGATCTCAGTTTCTCGCGTTCTTCAGCTTCACTTCTTTAAGTAATACGCAAGGCGTGGGTTTCCACCCGAGAGGAGGTTCTCGTATTCCACAAACAGGTAAGTTTTTTGTGAACGAGTTGCGATCTGCTCTATTTTATGAAGTTTATAAACGTAAACTTCAAAGCCTTATGTAAAATTTTTAAAATTTTATATAATATTAATTAGTTACTAGAATAGGCTACAACCATTTTAAACAATTATTTTAGTAGGTAAATAAAGGTATAATATATTTATTATGCATTAAGCTTCCGTTTTCCATTTTCTGGCAAATTGTAGCATTGCATATTGAGTGGCGGAACTTAACGCGGGTTTTTTGCCTCGGTACCACAGCGAGGAAAATGAAAATATTTAATATTTATTGAAATATATAATACTAGGAATTGTTCTCGAGTGGGAATGGTACCCACCAGCTATCGCGTTTACAGCCACACGTTGCAGCCCTTCACAACGAATGGCCCTTCACAACTTCCAAAATAATATTTATTAAATTATATTATTATATAAAAACTTTAAATATAGATGCTATCATCACAAAGATGTAGGAGGACGTTATTGCCGATATTCTATTTAAGAATAGTACAATAAGTACTTGCACCTGGCATATAATACCTTTCAGATTTCTTTCTTTTGTTACCGTACAAACAGAGTTTTGAAAGGCTATTTATACGTCCCTTCTACGAAGACGTTTAGATAAATAAAGGGATCCTCGCGCTGTAATATAAGTAGACATATTTCGATCTCTTACGTCAAAAGGTAAGAAAGAGCTTAAGGCTGTGTAAATTCAATCGGTTAGAATTTTGTGACAGATTTATATATTTTTTTAGGTGATTCACAGACGCTGAAATGAATTAAATATATTGAAAATGTTGTTTGTTCTTTATGTTTTAGAGAATTATATTTTTTTTAGGTTAGCAATAACTTAAATACTTATGAATGATAAATCATTATTGAATACTTTGTTATAATTTTTTTTTAGTTTCACGCTGTATCCCGCACATCGCAAGGTAGGCAGAGGGAACATAGTGATGACACACTTTCGTTCCCCACGTTAATATTAAAATAGTAACGTGAGGAACGGAAGTGTCTTAATGACAACGGAGTTCCCAGGTTACCTTTGCGTACCCTGCTATATGCCGGATATAGCGTGAATCTGAAAAAAAAAATAAAAACAAATACTGTTGGCAACACGATTCTTATTCATTCTACCCTACAACTTATTTATTAGCGATCGTATAAAAGACCGCACGGACATTGTACGGGCAGTCTTGGCTCTGGTGTGGCTCGGAGCACTACTCGTGCTCTGCCACTGACTAACCTCGACTATTCGGATAATTGATTATTTAGTTAATCGATTATTATCGTAATTATGAATGTGGTTAACACCTATTTGTAATTGCATTGGGCTGGAGCAGTGAAGGCGAGTGTTTGTTACAGTAAAGGGTACCCTGAAGCCTACACCTGTGGTCGCAAGTCCCAGGCACTGCTCCGAGCTTCTGAGTGTTTGTACATGTGTCATGTGTTCACATATGATTAGAACCAAAGGCCAGGTCATGGCCGAGGTTCCACTCGTTTATTATTTACGCCCGCCGTCGACAATACGTGCTTCATATTCCATATTATATTTAAGCATCCGCTCTATTACACGATATGATATTGCGAAGGAAATCTTAAGGAAATCCTCATCAAAAACATCAAACATAAGCTATTACGTACGTAATATGTTTGTAAAACACACGAGTGTCGCGATATTGAGACGACGCGACGTGCTTGTAACAAAATTCCATTTATTATTTCTATAATGACATTCTTAGATGCACTGCAGTGATATTTTATCCTGGATGCGAGCACTGAACACTGAAATTGCACATGATGATGTGACAGTCTAGCCGGCGAATACGGAAAATTGTTTTCACTAAGTTGAAAGTGTGCATTTTTCCCACGTTCCATGTTCCAAGCTCCTCTGAAAGTCTTTATACATTAGTTCACGTTCTCTGCGTGTTTTATGTTTGTTTCGTTTGTCAAACGTACCTCTGGCTGTTATTTTTATTGAAATATTTTTATTTTAAGAGTATTTTATAAAATGCATAAGTTTAGTTGTATTGGTTTGTTAAAAACGACTATTGCATGACTAGGTTATGGGTTCAAATCGTATAGAAAGCAACATTTTAAGGAACAAACGTTTAAGTATAATACTATTTTTTTGAGTATGAAATAGTACAAAAATATATATCTCTACTTTTAATCTTCCATATGTTTAAATTTCGTAACATTAAATATTAAATTTATACAAGTAATTCGAATATATATTCGCTTTATTACAGAGATTTTCCTTAAGTAATTCACCGAAGCTTACGTTGGATCCGTATTACTTGGCTACGTTGAACTTATTAGTTAGTGTCGGACTATTCATGACCTTATTTGAATACACCGCCCTTAGAATCTGTATCTCTGCATATAATTTACATGCATTAAATAACAGAATGTATATTATGTATTAGAGATTTAAGTGGAATATATGATTATTTATATCTAAATACTTTGTATGTCTTTTGACTTATTTGGTTTGTTAACCATCAAATAAGATATATATATTTTTTAATTTAAAGATATTTTGCTGTATTAAAAATTGTCTAAAAAAAACATTTAAATATAAGATAAAAGTATCTAAATTAAATTTGCAAGTTTTTACATTTCCAACCTCATAATATTATGCTAATACTTTTCGTTACAGCGTAGAAAAATAATTTATATCATATAAAAAGTATCAATTAACTAGACTCTCGCACAGATTTGTCTCTGAAGATTTAGAAAATATTATAATACTTTAAACAATTTCAAATCGATTAAAATGGTTACATTTTGATAAAACCGTTACCGTACAACTAATATATATAAAGATTATTTTTAACGTCACGCTGTATCCCGCACACAGCAGGATAGGAAGAGGGAACCTAGTGGTAGGACACTCCGTTCCCCATTTTCTGCCAAATTCTGGAGGCATTGCATGCTGAGTGACAGAACTCAATGCCGCGATTTAAAGAATTAACTTCATAATAAGATTTTCTTAGGTCGATCTGCACAGATTGAAATGACAAAAACGAATAATACTGCCAAACCCTTATCAATGCCAAAATGATCACGGTAGCGACTTATCAAATATATGTACATTTATCGACTATCTCCTTAGAAACCTATTGCATTATAATGGACAAGTGAAAGAAATGTATAAGCTTACACATAATATTAATATATTCCTATTTATTTATTTTGACAGAAAAAAAACAAATTACATTATTTTTAAAGTTCATAAAATTTTACTTTATATATTTAACATAAATCAAAACTTGATACTTAAAACTGAAGAATTGGACCTGTGCATAATAAATATGATTGTGATTTCCATAACTTGAGGCCAGTCGTGGCGCAGCGGCACGAAGTGTGACTGTAAAACCGACTGGTTGTGGGTTCGATCCCCACTCGAGGAGATGATATATTTACTTAGATTTATATTTCCATTTCTTCGCTCTGGTGTCGAGGCTAAGCGCGGCGTTGAGTTCTGCCACTCAACACGTAATGCCTCCAGAATTCGGCAGAAAGTAGGGAACGGAATGTCTTAACACTAGGTTCCCTCTGCCTACCCTGCTGTATGCGGGATACAGCGTGAAGCTAATTTATTTTATTTATTTCCATAAATATATGTCCGTTACTCTTGTTTTTTGACACTCTACTCACAATATATAATAATACTCATATAATATTTGGGAAAAGATCAAGATAAAGGTCGATGAGACTCTCTTTATTATTCTTTTACAGTAGGCAGAGGGATCCTGAGTACCTAGTGAAGGAGTGTCTTAACACTCTCATTCCCATTAAGACATTTCTCTTCCCCACTTTCCGCTGAATTCCGGAGGCATTGCGTGTTGAGTGGCGAAACTCAACGCCGCACTTTGCCTCGACACCAGAGCGAAGAAATGAAAGTATTAAGCCATAATCTATCGTATTTACATACTCGTGCCCCTACGCCACGACTGGGCTCGATAGGAGCTCTTGTTAACAATATTTTATAATGATTTAGAATATTCATTGCATTTTCAAGAGATTATCTGAAACTTATATTAATATTTACAGTTCAAGCAATAATTATGTTCAACAGACTGTGACTGGCTCTACCAAGACGTGTCGTGTCGTGGAGCTGGCTCGTGTGTCCTAGCAAGTCCTGGGTACCCTGGACTATATCCTCCACATCGACGATGTCGGTACCTCTTCGCTACCAACTCTGTGCATACACGTGTCAAGATTGTTTTTACATCTATTTTATTGCCTAAGGAGTAAGTACTGATATATTTTATTGAGTAGTATCAATTTCACTATCGTATTGTGTATTCTCCTATATCCCTCTGAGACAAATGATCACTTTGTAAGTAATTTTATACAACTTAGGAGTTGGATAGGATAAAAAGTTGTATAATTTATTTGAAGATAAGCTATTTTAATATGTTGTTTTAGGTACGGTGAAAAACGACTTTAATATTAAGCTATAATGCAAAAACAATAAAATTTAATAACGTTAGTTAACGATGTTCATTCATGTTTCATTAAAATATAAGGTAAAATATACCTAATTTAAATATATTAAACTATTGTTTATATTACATTTTTACAAGATAAAGAGGTTCTTAGCACTTAAAATATTCCATAAGATTTAATTACAACACCATCTTTCTAAAGCTAGTGAAGCTTATTGCTCGTGTATTTTGTAGGTTGCCTGAGACAGACCGAGAGCGACTGTTGATATTTCATCCATAATTATATTCAGAATGTTAATGAATAACGAAGGCCTTGTGTATTCTCTTTCTTGTTAGCTCAGCGTAGTTCAAATTCACAATCCAACATTTACCTTACTGTGCTATTTCATTGATCGGGTTTGTTTACTTTAATGTATGTATATTATGTTATCGGCAATCTGTATAATTCAGGTCTTTTATGCAATACCTAGTTAATGCTTAAAACGCCTGGGGTGTCAAAGCAATGTATGAATGTTTGTGCCCATTACATAATTTACCTAGATAATGTATACAATTCCTACGGCTCGTATGAGTACATACTTTCCACCGGTAATGTGTAAAATAATAGGTCTTGGTCTATATTCCTATATTCAGTTTTTAAGTACAGGTTAGGTTACTTATTTTGAAGCTTAAAATGTTGTAATCTAACTATTAAAATCTAACCTGCACTCACTCAAAACTGCCAAATCTGTCGCTGCAGTGGCGTTAGTATATAAATACCTACTGATAAAATCTAATTGCCTGGCCCAATTAATTTCTCTTCTTTTACATTCATTACAGGTTGCTTTTCTGTATTGTATAAAATACGTACGTATACGTGTTTTAGTATATACATTCCGATATTCTATACAATTATTGTGTATTGTATGGAATACCGGATTTTATGTATTATACAAATCATTTAAACTTAACATACTTATTATACATATTTTTCTTTACTTACAATCTTTAAGCATTTACACATTTTATGAAGTTGGAATAATATAAAAGATATATATAATAATGTTCTTTGTAGAGAAAAATATTCTAAGAAGTGAGATTTGAAAGCATTACCAATAGAACAATACTATCCCTTCTTAATGGAATCCCAATAGTAATAAGTTGAAATGTTAAAATGACGAGGCCAACAATAATCATGATGACAATAAAAGTATATGATGTTTATAAAAAATATATATTTTTATTTTGCTTACTTTACATGACAAATTTGAAAAAAAACTTCGACTTCAAAGGTTCTTTTTCTCAGTAATATAAAGGAAGCATCGTTAAAAAGCCTCGAGAGGACCGTTCTATGTCAATTCCGGCGGAAGTATTTTTATCAGCCGCCCGCATGAAATCCATTCGTATGTTGAAAGGCCGCTGAACAATGTCTGTAAATAAAAGAACCTCTCCGTATCTCTCTTTCGCTCTTATGAACACGTTCACTAATATGTATGTATATTATTAATGTCAGAAATGTCATTTATTTATTCGTTATAAGTTTATACTATAAAAGTTTATTTTAAAAATTACATAAATATGTTTTTATTTATTAATAATTTTATAGTTAGAGCTGTCATAGCGCATTGGTGCAGTGTGAGACTGTAAGTGCAATCAATGGTTATGGGTGCGATTTTCATTCGAGGAAATTAATTATTTTATATTTAAATTTTTCCGCTCTGGTAACCAGACAAAGCTCACCGTGGACTTCCCTCACTTAACACGCAATATGTCGATAATTAGCGGAAAGTGGGAGACGGCGTGTCTTAGCACTACGTTTCCACAGCCTAATGAAGCTAAAAAATGCTCGCTAACTAAAATTGCTTTGAATATATTTAAAAAAAATGTTGGTGTATTTATTATATATGTTTAAAAATATGGACTTTTTAATTAAAATTTAGTTAATTAATAGAATTTAGGAAAGCTAATATTTAATTAAAAAAATATTTCTATTTTTTACACGGTATAGTATGAAACATGTAATAGAGTATTGAAATTACGACGTCTGTACACGAGTGTCTTTGAAATACAAAAGTTTAATAAAATAAATATAATTAATGTAAAAAACATCCATATTTCTATAGCTTTTAATTAATGTGAAATGTAGATATAAAACAAGGTCGTACATTTTTATACTCGAGCTTATATTATGTGACAATTTTTCATTGGCAAACTGCGCTCTAGATATTTATATGAAGACGCTTCACTCACAAGCAGATATACTGCATTGACGCTCTCTACCTAGAGAAACTTAAACATTTTATACCACCAATTAGAAGAAAATACGGTCCATATCGTATTCATTCCATATTAAAAGCAGTGAATCAAATGCAGGGCACTATTCATTGCATTTGAAATGGCGTAGGGGTGTGGTTGAAGAGTACTGCCGACAATTGGTAATTATCACCTCTTTGCAGCAATTGTACCACGGACTATTTAACGTTGCGGGCTGGCAGCTCGCCCTCTGCTCCGGTGCTTGCGACGCTCTGTTCCGAGAGAAGTGCCACATTGGAGCATCCCGGGCCAAATCTATTGTTGGAATTCAAGTAAGCTCGATTTAGCCATCAATGGGATTCCATTGATGGCAGTTCAATGTATCGCCAGAGCTTTGTAAAGCTAATTTCCTTTGCATCTCGCATTAGTACGTTTGATTCAAATACGAAATATCGATTTTATTAATCAAAGCTTATTAATAATATGCATTTGGTATTTGATAATGATTAAAATATTAATTGTGGAGGTCGTTAGTATTCTCTATATATAAATTAGTATGTTAAACATGTTACGCGTGGCTCTTTGATGCTACTCACTACTGATATACAATTATGCACAGTTATCATAATTGGTTTGTATCGGTTATATCGATACCTTATTACGCATTCATCTCATCTATAATTTATAATATAAATATTAAGCAAACATTAATAATTAAAATTTATAATGAGAGGTTAATCGTCTATATATTTATATAAATTATTAAACACAAATAACACATTGATGGAGCAACTTTAAGAATTTTCCCTAAGTATGTGATAATTAAAAAAACATCCAATTGATAATCTTCTTATTTGCAAAATAATTCTTTATAGATGATATAAATTGGTTATTTTATTAAGTTAATCACAAATAATATGTTAGTTAAAAATTACTAATGTATAATATTAAAATTTATTACATCGAATACAATAAACGTGTCTGAACTCTCAAGTTTTCATTACAACCTAAAGCTACGAAGAAACTTTTTAGAATAATATATTACTCAAATTCTTGGTATGAAATGTTATTTTTCAATAATTAGCAGTTATAATATATATATATATATATATATGAATTACCGTAGAGTAGTCGATGTACATATAGCTTCTCTATTTTTATGGGCTATAATGAGATTTAAAAACTAATATTAAAATTTAAATAGCAAAAAAAATGTTTTGCCTTCAATTTATTTAAATTTTATTTTTTGTATCTTTACAAATCTGCACTTTTGAATACCTTACTTACATTAAACCATTCAAAAAAAATCATTAAGCAATAAATGTAGACTTAAATTCCAGTCTTTAGCTTATAATAAACCCGCATTATTTCAATTTAATCCCTTAAAATTACATTGTTTCTGTGGTATTACATACAATCTCTTTCCAACTCCAATACTCTGACCCAATTTGTAGCGAGGTTTAACCACTTACACTGCAGAACTGCTACTATTTATTGCATGACGGAACTTTATTCGTACTTTCTTATTAAACTGTTTTAACTGGATCCCGTTGTGGTTATTGTGGCTTGTTAGTTTCAATTTAAATATAATAAGAATATAGATTTTACTTAACTCATAGTTAAGTAAAGTTAAAATGTAAAATATTTTGGTATTTAGTTCTGGGCCACTGGTACCACCATACGATTACAACGGTTTCATAGCGAAATTGGAGTTTCTGGAAAAGATTGACACTAGTGGTCCACCACCAACAGTGGCCGCCTCGCCGCCTCTAGCTGCATTAACACATTATACACATGACAAGAAGCCCAGCTACTTATCAGGTTAGAACAGAAATATATTTATATTTTTTCTTAGAGTGGTTAAAACATTGAAAAGGCTATAATAATATAAATGTGACGATAGCGAGACGGAGTCGCTAAATCTGACACTCACAAACGCTCTATTCGTTGGTTTACATAAAATCTGTGTGTTTTCTATATTTTATTTGGCAACCAAACGATTTCAAAGCGTCGTTTTGTAACCAAAATATGAATGAATGTTTATTTCATATTTATTATTTGTTTTTTCATATTTATTATTGTACAGAACAAACGTGCCTGAAATATTTAAAATTAAATAGACTAAATCAGCTTCACGCTGCATCCCGCACACAGCAGGATAGGCAGAGGGAACCTAGTGTTAAGACACTTCGCTCCCCGCTTTCTGGAGGCATTGCGTGTGTGCAACGTCGCGCTTTGTCTCGACACCAAAGTGAAGAAATGAAAATATACATTTTACACAAATATTTCATTTCCTCGAGTGGGGATCGAACCCACAACTAGTCGCATTTATAGTGATATCCTAGTGCCCTACACCACGAGTGGTCTCTGAAATATTTACTTATATAAGAATTTAATAAAAAAGCATTGGCATTTAGTAGATACGTATTATTTTGCTTAAGTATTAGAATAGAATTAATAAAAGCATTCAGAAAGTAACATTTATACATATATGTGTTTTATATTATACCAAAAACAACAACTAACATGTAACAATGTTGTTGTTTTCATGTTGTTACATTTGCTTACATTTTTCTCATGTGCCTTTGGTTTCGATAATCGATATCTTCATGTTTGTTTATAATTCGTTGTAAGGTTATTGAGTTCATAATTAATAACGTATCACGAATTTTCCTCTAGATTTAGTGTCTATATCTTAACTAATATTTTTTCTATTGCATTATTAACTTTGACGTGATCATTTATAGGACTTTTAATTAAAATGCTATAACAGAAATATTTACTTAATTGAATACATATTTTATAATGTAGGTGAAAGGACTTCAGGACAAGAAGTAGATCCCGTATCAAATGAGATATTAAGCAACCACGGCGGGCATATAGGTTGCGGGGCGACTGTACGCGGATATGGCGTCGGTGGCACTCGCTCAGGTCACTTCGATACTAGAGCCACAGCGTGGCGTTCTCAGTGTGCTATTCATTTGCTTGGAACACCTACAGATGTGGTTCAAGTTTCACTATTCAATTATAATTTGAGGTATATCCCCTATAAAAAATAATTTTCTAAAATTGAACGACTAGTTCTTGAATTATACATTTTTTTGTAGATTAAAACAAATTAATATTTATAATATAAAATGAATTTATTTTTATTTATTTATTTTACTGTACATATATACAGCGCCTTTTCTTGTTGTTACCAGATTGCAAAGCTGTAGATCTCATATAGAGATTTTAGAAGGTCTTCATGAATTTGGTGGGAGGGGTGAAAGAGCAGACAGATTCGAAAGAGGCGATAAAGCTTTATTACGAGTTTGTGGTCAAACAGTAAGAGAAGCGAGAGATCCTGCCGGCAGGTTTCTTGTAAGACAAGCAATAACATCTAAAAGTTCTAATTTGACGATACTAGTTAGAAGAGCAACATCGCAAAGTGTAGACGAAGAAGAATTTGTTGATGGAGCATTTGTTTTTCACGACGGTAAGTACGAGATAAAAAATATATTTTAAAGAAGTATTAGAAACAAGTCGAGGTTAAGCGCGGCGTTGAGTTCTGCCCCTCAACACGCAATGCTTCCAGAATTCGGCAGAAAGTGGGGAACGAAGTGTCTTAACACTAGGTTCCCTCTGCCTACCCTACTGTGTGCGGGATACAGCGTGAAGCTGATTTAATTTTTTAATTTTAATTTTTATTAGAAACAATTCAAGCTTATTGATTTCTGCATATTAATTCGAACATCGATTTTTTCTTGATATAAACGATATAAATTGGATATTACTTTTCGTTCTTATAAAAATTAAAAAGAATAAATATATACTTTTTTTTCAATAGAACAACATGAAGGTACAGTGTCTCCAGATGCAACTTGTGCGTCAACACATTATGGACTAGCCGCACCTGCTCACGGTGGTGTCTCTGCACCATCACACCATCATATATTTTGGAATATTGAAGAACGACTCATGTGCACACATCGGTTTATTCCGGCTTCTAATCAAAGTGTCACTATTGAAGTAAGAACGTTAACATTTTAGATATATTTTTTATTAATAGTACTTGTATTAGTATTATAACACATCAATAATAATTTACATACACATACATAATTTACATATTATAATACTTAATTATACATTTTATAATATATTAATTTATTATTATTATTAAAATAAAACTAATATTATATGTATTTTAAGTTCTGCTATTATAAAACAAATATGTATATATAAACGTTATATGTAATGATATAGATATTAATTTCCCGCACAGATACAACGCTTAGAACGTATGTGGAGTGCCGAGCCTACAGGCAGTGTGGCAACCGGCACTGGAGGGTGTCGCACTGCCTGTGGCGACGCGGGTTGTGAGTGTCGATCAGCTACACCCCTACACTTTCACGACCACATTGCTCTAGTGGCGGGTGACGGCACCCATTTGTCTTGTTTGTGTGGCGATTTTCAGGTAAATTTATCATTTAGAACTCACTTAACACTATTACTTATGTTAAGGAATTTAAATTTTAACTATTCTTTAGTAAGTAATATTATATATTTGTATTGTTTTGTTTCAATAACAATTAATAAATTTCCATAATTTACGTAACATAGGGTGTCCATAAAGTGACGATAAATATTAAAGTGTTATATATATAACAACAATCTAGTGTAAAGACACTTTTTTCTTCGCTTTCCAACCAATTCAAGATATTAAGTATTGCAAGTTGCAACTTAACACTGAACTCTATTAAGGGAACCCCGACCCAAACGGAAATCAAATTTACAATAATCGCGAAAAAAAAAGTCCAACGCTGAGTCTATGTGGGTCACACATCAATTTTTGAGATTTTATTTGTTATTTAAAGTGTCATTATTTGGAGTTAGTAATAGTTGTAATAGTTTTTGTTCATTTAAAAACCAATCACAAAGTTTGTTTCTGTTATGGTCGCCCTGTACAGTCGTTCTTATCACTTGTATACATCGCTCAGATGTCATCTGGTTCATGACAAAAATAATCATCAAACAACAATATTCCCCAACAAAAGTGATCAGACTACTAATGGGAAGGTTATCGGATAGCAAACACGAATTAATCAATGCTGCCAACCACATAGGACAAAATTACTACTGCTACTACTACTACTTTTTGGACACCATATATGACAGGTGCTCAGATATTTTGTAACTATTTAATAATGATCTTTAGCGAACTGGTGGAAAATAATTTGACGTTTAAAAAGGATTGAATAAAATTATTTAACTTTGATCATGTAAATTGTGTTTTCAAAATAGACTTCAATGTTTGTAGTTACTAGAAACAAAACATTTTATATAAAGTTTTCTATCATAGGTATGTTATTCTATATAGCTTCAATTTCTATACAACATTGAAACAAAGAGAATGGTAAATAAACGGCTACCTCACATAAATTACCAAGAATCGTATACATAATTACAAAGCAAAATGTTCTTTTGTTACTATGAGAGAAGGAAATTTCTATTCTTATCAAGCGTAAAGAAAATTGACGATAACTGCTTGACACAAAGAAAAATCGAAGCGATCTCTAAGCAAATCACAGTCCCGTTTATGTGACCTATAAATTACCAATCTTTTTAACATGAATATTTTTTTTGGTGAATATTTTTTTTTCGATTTCCTCAATGTATTGGGACCCATTATATTATTCTCACATAGCATATATTATCTTACCACATGTACATGTGGATACACAATTGTCAGTAAAAATAAAAGTCTGCTTGACTGTCACAATCTGTGTGATTCGTCCTTGTGACTTAGTATGTGCTACAACCTTCGTGATTAGATAAGATAGACAATAACAATCTTTAACTAATACTTGCTACATTGGCAAACGTTTGCACTTTTTTCTTCTTCGTCTCCCGTTTCGTCATATTGTAATTGGAATATTTCATAATATAAAACTTGAACTCAGTAATTTTGGTCACGATAAACCAGTTGTAAGTAGATATTTGATCATCAAGCTTTGAATCTTGTTAGCACTGTTGACTTTACATTAGCCTTTGCAGCGAAACAAATTTCGTCGTAAAGGCGTAACAAATAAATTAATCGTGTTACCCGGGTCTTACACCAACACGCCCACGGATGAGCCGGCCTCTCCTTGACTGGCGTCCGGGTTGCGGCGCGATCCGCATAATTAAGTAAGAGGGTTACCATTAAGTATGTAATAGCAATAAAGCGCGCACCAACCGCCCGACCGTGAGGGCCTCTATGTAGAAGCAAATTTCCCGCTAAATAATTTACCATGTTCTACATATTATGCGTATTACGTACGAAAAGTAACATATTGCTTCATATGAGGTACTAACTCCGTCGTACAAAAACTGGCAGTGCCCCGTGTAAACTTCTCATTGATTTCTTTAACGCCGTTTCAAAGACGTGTTTCCGAATTTGAATAGCAATTAACCGATAACGAAGTTGCTCGACCTAATTGGGAAAGTTATTTGAAAGATTTATATTCTGAAATGAGAAATTGGTTGTAGAACAAATAAGATATTTTCGATGATTCTAATATTTAAATTACGTCGTACGTCAATTCTCGATATTTTATTTCTTTGTCAATTTAATTATAAACTAAATACGATGGATGTTTATTATGACATTATTATTAATCTTTTCCTTACATATTTTTAAACATTTTATGTTATTCCACACTTAGAAAAGAAAAATACTTAAAGAGAAAACGTATAAAACATATAAATCTCACAACGTTCATTTTTTTATACGTTTTCTTAATAATAATTTTTTTAGATGTTTCATTTATTGTAAATTAAAAAAAAGTTTATAGTGTGAATATATAATTCGTAATGCAGAGTACGTAAGTAATCTATCGAGTTGATCGCCTCGGTTATTAGACGAACACTCCCGGTGACAACCCACAATCTCTCCCCTGAAAATTCAATTACTTAGTTAGCGGCTACGGCTATATAAAGATAAATGTATATAGCCCTTCGCAAATTTAACAGCAGACACCCTTGTTATTTTGCAGGAAAACGTAAAAAGATATTTTCCCATATAAATGGTAGCAAAAAGCCTGTACCTACAAATTACGCTGTTCTGAAAGCCAATATTCTCTATTTCCCAAAGGAAAAGGTTAGGGTCTGTCCCTTACTCTTTATTATAAGTATGCAAAAAATCTACTTATTAAGTTACCGGAGCGCGTTATTGATTCCCCGAAAACCTCTGGATTAGACTATGTAATTTTACTAAGTAAAATTGGATGAAAAAGAAATATTTTAATAGCATAATATAATAGAAAGATTGTTTATTATTTCACCAGGCCGCGTGGTTACCTGTAGTAGTGCGAAGCTGGACAAGTCTAAGATTGGAGTACTCAGTGGCGCACTATACGTACGCCAGTCGAGGATTTGATTATGCAGCCGCATATAGCTTTAACGACGACGCTATGTGCGGCCAGCGCACGTACACCACACACTCAGGTAAAAATAGAACTTATTATAATCTACATGCTTTCATTACACCAAACGAGATATTTTTATTGTTATTCCGTGTAATACAAATGATACTGGATTAATAATACCTACGATGCTCACCTTGCGAAGGAAAAACAACCAATTTAAATCCAAATTCGTCGCGCGTCGCGAACGTTTGTTACAACGCGATGGATATTGTTCTCGGTGGCGCGGGGCGTGTCCGAGAAAATTACGTGGCACCGACCCAGTTCCACGCCGCTTGGGGTAACGTGAAATGAAAAAACCTTGAACGAGATCGTAATGTTCCAATTACACCGCTGGTATTGCGGTTCTGCGCACTCGCTATTCTTTTTGTCGCTCACAAACGTTTAGCTTTAAGAGTTTTTAGGTATTACCAATGAGTGAAATTTTGGTTATTTAGTTACTAAGTATGACTTTTTACCAGGGGAGATATCATCGAGGAACGTGTCCGTCACCGGTAGCTTAAATGAATTTTTCTACCAACAATGCACCTGGGTATTGGATTCAAACGTTGAAAGGCAACTGTACATCGATATTACGTCGGAACAAGTATGTTATTTATTTTTAATCATTCAATGTTAATATCCATCTAAATATAAAATCCTCCTTTTATTAAATTCTCCTAAATATATTCTCGGTTGGACGTTTTTTATGAAACTTGAAATAAATTTAACCTTCAAAGTGATTTTTAAATTGCATTTCATTTATTCTGTAGGATAAGTCTTGCAGCTCTTGGAATATTACACTTCACGAGTGGTCGGGCATGGGCCCTCACACCGACAGCCTGGCGGCGTCCGCTGGCGACTTACTTTACACCTTTTGCGCCAGACATAAGAATCACACCTTCATCCTACCCTGGCGACTCAACACTGTTGTTATTAGGTATTATGATATAATACTACTATTCTTCTTTTCAACTTTATTAAAAATATTTATGTTGTGGATTAGTTACCTTATCTTATTTTCATTTTATACTTTTAATATTCTTATCTAAATAACAGGTAGTTTCTTTTTTTATTTCGTGAAAAAATATCCTATATTTTTCAAGTAACATAAAAAAAATCATTATTATTCTGTTCAATAAAATTGCTTTGCGTGTTTTATATTGTGTATATCTAGTTTAAAAATATGGAGGAAGCTTTAATTGAGATATCGAAACCATCTCGTTGATCTTGAATATAATACAGCCCTCATGTCAACTCTACTTCAATCACATTTTTTCCGATGATTTTTTTTAGGAATATACACGCGCGTATATTTCATTAATTATTTTGTTGCTGTAACGATATGCCTTTTCTCGTACCTCGTTAAATAAATAAAGAATTTTTGTGAGAGCTTTTAGCTAACATTCGCAAGCGGCACTGAGGTACTGTTTGTATCACATATTTAGTAATTTATTTATGAGTGGCCCTTAGTCCTAATATGTCACCCGACCGGAGCAAATCCGTAAAAGCGCATGCTTTTGTGAAGGTAAGTATTGCAAAGATCTTCCTTCTTTGTACATATTTGATGGATGCCTGAGTGAGTACGTGATGAGTTTTCAAATTACATTTCCTGTTCTAAACGTCGAATAACGATGTTATACGTGTACAGTTTTGTTAATGTAGCTGAAGTCTGTAGTGACTCTAAATTTTAATTTTGTGAAATCTATAAATAATACAAAATTTAAAACAAAATCATCGATTATTAAAATGTATATATATATTTTTTGTTTTCGAGAATTATTTACATTTATTAAAAATAATTTAATATAGTTATTGATATAAATAATTCACTCAAAAAAAATGTTTAGTAATTTATAATAGCTGTATAAAAATATAACAAAATTTCACAGACTAGTAGCGCTGTCTCGTCAGCAGCCGCTATACACCATACGATGGCGGTCGCAAGTGGTCCGCGCGAACCGCCTCGTCCCACCGACACCTGCGCCCGCCGCCTCTGACGCACCCTCCACCCACCCCTTAATAACTTCACTCATTCTAAGTGTATTTTTAAAACTTTATATCATATAAAAGCGGTCGTTTACGTGACGTTACTTGAAACAATTGCTAAAAAAATGAAAGAATTTAGATACTGGTGATAGTGAATTATTTAGTGAGTGATACTAACGTTTAGTGAAAACGTAGCGTCGATTTTGTGTGTGTTATAATGATATACATTTATGTATCTAGTTTATAATATATATTTGGAAAGCTACAATTTCCATAAGCAAAAGCAATTTCATAAATTGGAGGGAATAATTTCTTCTTGCACACATATTGGCGATTTTTGTACTAAAATATTTTAAAATGACAATGTATGTATATTATAATTGATTTTTCTTAGCACAATAAGCTTTAATTGGCTACATTAGGAAATAAACAAGCATAAATGAAGTGCATTAATAATTAAATAATGAAAAATATAAAATTATAATGAATTCAATTTAATATCATTTTAAATAAAAATCTCACTTATTGTGTCTTTCTCACTTTAATATGCCTCTCTATAATGTTATTTGGATTTATTTAGTTCTGTATATCCTACCTGTAAATTGTACAATAAATAACCACGTGTCAATTAGATATAGAAAACGGTAATTAAGTACATTAGTTTTAAGTAACTGTAATAGGTGCTCATATTGAATCATGAAAATCACAAATATTGGTGAGAACAGGCTTTGCTTTATTCATTTATATTTATGTGGCGTTTATATCTTAGACTGTATAGAAGTGGTTTGGGGTTTGATTCTCAATCTAGAAAAAATTTCAATATTTGACATAGTTTAATTTTCCGGATTTCCGCTTAGAAAAAATACAATGTTAGTTTCTCCAATAAAGCATTTAGAAAAGTGGATAATAAAATAAGAAGACACACACGCACAGTGGATTTCATTGCCTTACTCTTACATTAAAATAAATTATAAACATTGATGCATAACTGCTGTTTTAAGAAAATATAATATACGATATTAAAACATAAGTACCAAAATGATAAAGATCTAATAGCACTTATAATTAATCTTTAACATTATGTATATGCAATATGACGCCAACAAAAATTTGCGCTTAAATTTCGCCCAAATTCGTTATATCATATTAACAGTTCCTTTTAATTGAGTCGCAGAATCAGCTCTTGTAAAAATTATAAAAGTATTGAAATTCAATATTTGAGAGTCAGAAAATATGTACCCGCGTCCCTTTAATACGATATCTGAGATCCGCGAATTTTGTACTTGTAATTTCAATATCTTAGTACCTTTTCAGTACTTATAACACTCTAATTAATATCACTTAGTTTGTGTTAGAGTACAACTCTATAGTAAAATTCTATGTATTAATGTACGATGTGAGTTTAGTCGTAATATCAATTAAACAGCACCAAAAAATGTTATGCTTACTAATTAGCTAATTATAATTTGATATTATGGTAAAATTGATTCCACCGATATAAATAACCATTGCATGTTCTAATTTAACTCATTCGAATTTAGTTTAGTTGGAAAAATCATCTCTGGTATTCTGATGGAGTCAGTCGCACTCAACTGAGAGATAGTTTGAAAGTATATATGTATATGTATATATTATGGATTTTTTTTACATAATTTAAATATTATATAAATATTGTTTTAGGTTAATGTTTTATTTACATTGGCCCTTTCTATGTGTACGATTTAAGAAAATAAAAACAAAACAATGTATTATAGGTGTAGAAAAAAAGGTGATTAAGAACAACAAAGTGATTGATATAAGTACTTGTGACAAAGTATGTAAGTATATAATTTGTCTCCTTTGTTTTATTAGAAAAATTATAGATATACAGAATATAGATGCTTGGTGCTTAATATGTAAGGTTTGTGTTGAGTGTGACACGACTAGTCTGGTGAGAAACACTATTTAATTTAGTCCTAGTTTTATAAACTAATTTGTACTACTTGATAGATGTAAATAGTATCACTTAGATGTATTGAACGAATCGCTAATAATAGACTCTGTTAAAAATATTCAGTGATGTTTGTTACACGGAAATAGAAAAATCAAAATTATACTGCGTTTTATTTACAACTCAAATGTTCACAACAACAATTTTACAGTTTTCAAAAGTTTCCCTCGTAGTCGATAACAAAAAGTACGTAAGCGAGGTTGAATATTGTTTCAATAATTTTACAATGGCTGCTAACAAGGGTTTTTATTTAGAAGGTAAGCTTTTGTTTATATGTTAATAGAATATAATTTTATTAAAAATACATTTCACAATAAATACTAAGAAGACTAATCCCAGCTGGGCCCGGAAGGTCTAGGATAATACAACATCGACATTTTACCTTCTATCATAAAAAATAATATTACTAAGTTAAATATCTCAATTAATCCAATTATATAGCAAATAATTCTCAGCATTTCGATAACATATTTTCACCCTACTTCTTGACTCGAGAAAGTATTATAAAATTTTCACACCATCTTATAAAGATTATTCTACATAAATACCAGTAGTTTTTGAATTGAATAGTGAAAATCACCGATATCTATTTCATAACAAAATACATTTATCTCTTTAAAAATTAAAGGACGCTGAAACAATTGCATATATACTTTTTTAGAAAACGTATCAAAAATAATGAAAACGTATGAAAAGTATGAAAAGTTGAACGTAGCAGGACTGGAACCCCCGCCTCCTGGAAAGTTCTGACCACTAAGCCGTTACGTTCTCATCAAGCTACGTCGAAATTTATACGCCTTTTTACAACTCATTTATAATATTTTACAAATTTCCGCTACCCAAAGTTAATTACTAAGAATTATCATCTCTATATATAATAAGACAGTAAAAATATTTTGTCTGTACATTTAGTAATTTTGACTGAAATGGATAGAGGGACACTTAAAAATAATAATAGAAAGCAAAAA
>JAAIXJ010001864.1:512047-570027 GCA_013403705.1 Heliconius hermathena
GTGTCTTAACACTAGGTTCCCTCTGCCTACCCTGCTATGTGCGGGATACAGCGTGAAGCTAATTTTAATTTATTTTAATTCAACACAGAGATAAAGAACGATCTTGAAAGAAATATCAAGTAAATACAAAGATATTTTGGTTGGTTCGTTCATATAATATATGTAACTAATTTAAAAACTGTACAGGAGTTAATATGCAATTAATACAGTTATTTTACAAAGAATATTATGAATCCTACAACCTAAATTAAATTATTCACTGACATCAGCACATTTAACAGAGTTTTAGAATTATGATGAGACGTATATTATATAGGTAAAAAGAACATAAAGTTACAAAAATATATACGTGTAATACATAATTAGCTTTATGTATATTTTATAAATATCAAATATCAACAATGGTCGTATTTTTTTATTTAAAACAATCAAAAATTCTTTGACGATAATGTCGTAAAAAAAAGTCATATTAGAAGTCATTATAGTTGTCAATCGATTGTGCTTATTAAATCAGTAATCATGTATTTTAAGCGGGCGAAGCCGTGGGCGAGCCGCTAGTCTTAAATATTTTATTTTCGTAGTACTGTAATATATTATCTATATCGATTAAGGATCTCAAAATATTTTTCTCATTTTTTCCGCTTCCAGATTGTCAATTGAATTTATTTTTGGTATTCTAAAATTGAAAAAAAAAAGAGAATTTTTTAGACCATATCCAATCTTTTTACATTTGCCCCCACGATTTTCCGTTTCCATCACCTTTCTTTCCTTGTTATTATGACTTTTATAATATGTCTACTATTGAGCTAATCTGAGAAATAAATTACGAGTGCAGGCTCAACAGCAAGGCTGTTCTCTCAACTTTCCTTTGGAAATCCGATTTTTTCAAAAAACTACTTATTAATTCATGGGGACAATATGGGTAGGCCCCTATGAGCCACTGTTGATCCGTCGTCTTTCGAAATACATTATATATATATCCAATACACTATTTATAAAATGTACACGGCGTAAAGATAACTGCATCAAGCCATAAGTTCTACCGACCGTTAAAGTTTCATTTGAAACGTTCTTTTAGCTTTTAACTTCTATCCTTTGTGGATTCTAAGAACAGAATTTCTTTTACGATTGGAACAGAACTAAAAATAAACTTTTATTTTTCAGCTTTTGCTTGCAACTACTACTATTATTTTGTATCTAATTTTATCTTTCTTAATCACGAGGCTTACATTTTAAAACAAGATAATTATTTTCAAAAAGATATTTATAGGTTTTTTTTTAAATTGATGTAGCGGCAGATATTATGTATACATTAAATAAATTATAATGAATATAATTATAATAAAATATAATTTAACTTTGGGCACGTAAGTATTAAGTCAATAATTGATAGGATTAAACCCGACCTAGGAACTTTGATTCATTTAGACGTAATCCGCCATCCCTCCGCCCTCCTCTATCTCATTAGCTGGCCAATTTGTTCAGGGATCACCCAGAGACTTTAATCTTACCGGTTTGTAATCATCAGTGCCTATACTAATGTATATATAGGTATAATACCTTCTTATGTATGTATAGGTATAATACCTTCTTATGTATGTATATATGTAATTAAAAAAACCCAAAACTACAGGCAGCTTTAAAATTTTAGTTTGTTATCCTGCTATCCCCTATCCTTTTATAATCTTGGAGGCATTGCTTGTTAAGTGGTGGAACTTAACTCCGCCCTTTGCCTCGTGACCATAACAAAAAGTATGTAAACAAAAATGTAAAATAATTAATTTCCTCAACTGGGAATCGAATCTATAACCTGTCACGTTTACAGTCGCACGCTTGTGCCTCTGCGCCGCGAACTCAAATGGCCTCAGTGGAGAATTTTAATCAACCCATCTTAACATTAGGTTCCCACGTTTCTTCTTCCTACTATAAAATATGCGGGATACAGCGTTTAAGCTAATTTAATCTAAGCAAAAAAATAGTACTTTTTAATTCTCATATGAATTAACGTTCTCTTTTAGATATTCAATCAAAGAATCTATTTAACAAGACCACCGTGGAGCAGTTGGACGGGATCTGACTGTAAAGGTTGTTCCTGTAGGTATGATTTCTACTTGGAGTAAAAAAAATATTTTCATTTCCCTTCTAGTTGAGTAGCATCACTCAAAACGTAGTATTTCAAATTCTTTTGAAAAGTGGAGGTCGGAGAGACTTATCGTTCGGTTCTCTCTGCATACACAGATATATAAAGGATAAATCTTGAAGTTAAGTAATATTATATGTATTTAAATTTCGGTTATTGTAAGCATAGATTATAAATAGGTACAAAATCTAACTTTTTAATGAAACATTAAAACGATTTTAACCATTTAGAAACCGCATTGCCACAAATTGATACACACGTACACAGGATAAATTTATAACTAGTCTGGCTCGCTGTAATTTCATTGGCTATAAATTGCAGCTACTTTAGTACTATCTTTTTTAAATTTTACGCTGTATCCCCGCGCACATCAGGGTAGGCAGAGGGAACTTAGTTTTAAGACAATCCGTTCCCCACTTTTCGCTGAATTCTGGAGGCATTGTGTGTTCAGTGGTGGAACTCAACGTCGCGCTTTGCTACGAGTGTCGTAGGGCGAAGGAATTAAGATATTAAATATTTAATTTCCTCGAGTGAGAATCGAACCTATAACCTGTCGCGTTCACAGTCACACGCTTATGCCCCAGTGCCTCGACTGGCCTCTACTATGTCTCACGATTAAAAAGAAAAATTCTGAAGTAACAAGCACAAAAAAATACATTTCATTTAGACAATTCCTTCTTTCATTACAGTCGGCTAAGAATAAATAAGAAACATTATAAATAACCTCTATGAAACATAAATGCAAATAAAACAAAACTCTCTAAGAAAATCAATGTAGTAGAAATAATTTGTTTCCAAAACAAGTTGGTCCTGGATTATTTTACGGTTGCCGCTCCGCTGTCGGAGCGTCGTGTGGCGAAGAGCAGACGGCGGACGACGCAACCATTAATTAAAACTGTAATTTATCTCACTTAGACACCGTGTTACTCACCCTAACGATACTTGTTCCACTGTTGTTTCGCTCCTGTCGCGAGAAATCATAAACTTTTACCAACTTTCCTTTCTTGCATATTTAAGGAAGGTATTTTTAAAAATATATTAAGTGCTGCATTGAAATTAGTTTTTTGTTGCTTGTTCGTAATGCGATTTTAAGTTGTTCTATTTTTCCATATTATATTATATAAAAACAACTCATATGATATATAAATTTTGATGATTAAGCGAACTTAAAAGATTAGCACATGTAGTTATACAAGTGGACTAGTGGGCGCGCAGCTTCGTCCGCTTATTTACACCCTTAGAGTTTTCTAAAAAAACCATGAAACACGTGTTCAATGAAATATTTTTAAGTCTGAATTGCAAATTTTATAAAAATCGGTGCCGATTTAAAAAAAAATCTTTCAACCCCTTTTTCATCCCTTTAGGGTTAAAATTTTTCAAAATCCTTTCTTAGTGGATGTCCAGATTATGAAAATAAACATCTGTCCAAATTTCACGTTTCTACGCACAACGCTGACGTGAAATTTGGACAGATGTTTTAGACGCACAGCCGTAACCGTTGCAACGGTTACGGCTGTGCGTGCGTCTTACCTCATATATAATAGTTACGCACTAAATGTTCGAGGTTTTTGTTTGAGAGTAACAGTTTTTTCAGTTGTTAACAACATTGAAAGAGAATGTTCAATACGAAAACTGCCTGCATTGTAATTTACGCATGAAAAAAATATTTTCATAAGTTAATGAAAAAAATAAAATGCCTGTAGATCATTACTGCTAACAAAGAAAAAAAATGTGTACGAAGTTGTGGAGCACAGTATCAGTAGTTACTGCTATTACAATATATTATGTCGAAGAACACGATTTAGCCTACCAATTTGGAAATAAGCTCACTATGTCGTTTTGTCTGTATATGTCATTTTTATCGTCTGTATTTCCCTTATTATTTAACGTAACGATTTTTACTTTCGATTATGTCGAATATTTGAAAAACTAAAGATTTTTATACTATATATCAAAAATGACCTTGATTTTTAATAATAGCGATATACCTAAAGCTACCTCTGCACAATATATCCTGCAATATATCATTTATGTAATATTTATCTATTAAGGATATTTATTAACTCTTATGTTGTCTATATAATCATGTAACATTAATATTGATATCAAACTGAGGCCAGTCGTGGCGCAGTGGCACAAGGCTGTGACTGTAGTCGTGAAACTTCTTCACTCTGATGTTGAGGCAAAGCGCGGCGTTCAACACGCAATGCCTTCAGAAATTGGCGGAAGTAGGTCTGCTTACCCTGCTACTTGCGGGATACAGCGTGAAAAAATCTAATTTTAAGCACTATATATATATATATATATATATATNATATATAGTGCTTAAAATTAGATACATACATAGGAACATTACAACATATCCAACATATTATATAAGGAAACCTAAGCGATAATTCAATGTCAAGTAACTTCGGACTGAGGAAGCGGTCATAATTAAGTTTTCAATGGAGCCGAAATGTGGTTTCAGTGCAAACAGCGGACGACAAACTTGCAGTCACGAGTCCAGAGCACTGCGCGACTGACTACGCTCGAGCTGCGGTCCGCTTGATTTAATATGCTTCCGAATACTTCACGTGTAACAAATTGAATCCATACATGTATATGTACATTGATTTTAAAGTTGTTTAAAGTAAGCTCAATTTGTTTATTATGGGTACCTAACTCATAGAGGTTTGATAGAATATACCTAAAATATATTGTATAAATGGATATGCCATTTATACAATTTCGCTTTAATAACATAAAAGAAAATATGCATAAGAATGGTCGTAGCTGATCTGTACTGTAATAAAATAGCCTTTCTCTTTATTTTTCATCTTCTATTTCTTTAAACAACATAACACTCGCGCGGCGTTCTGAGCCGACATTCAACACGCGATGCCTCCAAAATTCGGCTGAAAATGGGGAACTGTATGTCTGAACACAAGGTTCCCTCTGCCTACCCAGCTGTGTGCGGGGTACAGGATGACACTTAAAATAAACACAACATAAGAAAATAGGCATATATTAATGGATTTTTTAAAAAGAATATACATTTTTACACATCTTATACTAACAATTCATGATTACTAAATCCCACTAACTAAATATTCACAACACGATACAATATAACTTGGAATGTACTTAAAACAGAATTAATTAAAGGACAACCCCTATATTTTATTCACTAGCACGAGCAGTTCGCCCCAATTTACTGTGGGTAGTGGTAACAATAACATTCAGTGTATTGTTTCCACTAAGCAACATTTCTCGTTTAATGTCTTGAGACAACCCTAAAACGCACCTGTGAGGTACTTCTCACCAGGTATTGTTCGAGAAATACGCCATTAGTGCTTCCTCTGTGAGTGCCAGAGGGCACAACGACAAAGCTCTATCAGTGCACCTTGAATAGTGAGCGTGTGCAATATTTTTAGAGCAGTGCAATACGAAAATATCTTCAAAGTCCTGAAAATATAGAAACTAAGGTTTTTTAAAATCGTTTATATTTATAAGAAATACTATAAATTTATATATCTTAAAAGTAACACAAAACAGAAAAGTTTATTTAATGAATTATATAAAAAAATATTTTTAGTTTCTTAGATCTTCTTATATAGTTACATAGTTATAAGTCGACCTAATAAAAGCGTATTAAAATTGTGGAGTAGATGCTAAACAAATTATAACGAGCAGCATGAACAAAAAATACAAAAAAAAAACAAAAAAAATATATACTTAATGAAAGTGTACAAAAGGAAAAAAATGATAAACGATATGTAACACTTAAGCAAAATTGCTTTTAATTGTATCGATATATTATACAAGTCATAGTAATGACTTTTCTTTTGACATATTAATTTGTGTGAGCGTACCTATTCACATTTGAGTACAATCAACTACAACGCGTCCTTTCTCCATGTACTTACTGAAGCGTTAGAGACGATAGCAACTGAATAGAACGTTCACCTACAATAGATTTGATTGTGTTGCGTAAACTCAAAGCAAAGTTTTCAAAAAATCTTTAGGCTTTATGAGATGTTTTCCATTAATGTATTAAAATGTTATATAAGTAGAACGAATTTCTTTAAAAGATTCGGTCGTTTTGGCTTTTTCGTACGCTTTTGTTATGTTATAAATATTTCATAGCAACAGTGAGACCCTCTATCTAATGTAAAAAAAATATTTTTTTTTTTCGTTTAAACGACGTTGTCATTTATACCAATCTCTTCGCTTAAGCAACAATCAACAACAATCGCAACTTTTGTCGCTTATTCCCATAAGCGACAAAAGTTGCGATTGATCTAGAGCCTCAGCTTAACTAATACAATAAAGCATTTAGTGCAGCTTGCTGGTGAGGTACAAAATAGAAAAATAGTAAAAAAAAACTAATCTAAAGTAAGGACATTAAACATAATTTGGTTTTCGCAAATGGAGTTCCTTTGTGAACGGAAGGAAGTAAGCCCCGCGAATGTTTGTCGGGGCCAAACAATGAGTTCGCAATTTGTGGGGTTGCGCTCTGTTCTGTTAACGCAAATCAAAACACTAAGTAATATTGCCTAAATTGGAAAATTCTATTACTTCATTATAAAATTTAATTATTCTTGGGAACCTGGGAACCTAATGTCAGAACGCCCCGTTACCGTTAAGACACTGTGTCCTCCACTGTCCACCGAATTTGTTTCGCTAGAGTGAGGAAATGAAAATGTTAAATATTTCATTCCCCCGAGCGTAATCGAACTTACTAACGTTTACGATACGTTTGGGCCCCTACGCCACGACAGCCTCACACTAGTTAATAATATACCTATAATATAATTGACGTGCTCGACTCCAGCATAAGATACAGTTAACTGTTCCTGTAAATAATTCAGCAGTACATGAAATACTTGGCTGACTTATAATCCTATGTCCCCAAGTATGGGCAGAGGGCATCCACATTCTCGCCATTTTGCACGATCTTGAGCTTCTCGTTTAATTTCGCTCCATGTCTTGCCAATCTTCTTGGCCTCGTCTTGGGATGGCCATGCTCCGGTATATGATCAGGACCTCGACGCAGCCGGTGCCCAATCCAGTTCCACTTGTGAAGTTTGATTTGCCCATCTTCTACTTCTTCCTCCACTTGCGAAGCATGATGCTCGGCAAAGTTCACGAAAGTGGATATTCGAAATTTGTTCGGGTCGGTGGATACTAAGAATTTTGCGAAGACTTTTAAATGAATTGAAGATTAACGAAAAGCTAGTGCAATAAAGCCTTGGTTCCTTTCCATAGCATCGACTTTATATTAGATCCAAAAATCCTGACTTACTCCACTGGTTAAATAATATGACTGTTAAATACGTCGTAGCTATTCTTAAATTATTCGAGCTATAGTAATTCCTGATGGGATGACTTGTTACGTATCTCTTGTTTCTGACACCTCGCTAGGAGAACCACATGGAGGTGTAGGGTGTATAGGCCGACTAAATTCAGATGATGGATGGATGATGCAGGATTATGTTATAGTGTAGATAATCATCATCATTCTCTTTCAAATGATAATACTAATTTAATAAAACAGTCCTGTACCTACAATTTATTAATAGAAATTAATTACCACAAATTAAATTAAATTAAAGGTTATTGCATACAAAATTTTGCGAGGCAACTGTTGTATAATCTATGCTACTACCATCATAAAAAATAGTTTCATTAAAAAAACCTGCAGATTTTTGCAGCGAGGTCTTGGCCACACGAAGCTCAATGAAACAACCCAAAAAAAATGGAGTTTTAAATTTCAATGTCTGAATAGGATAATAAGTAAAGAAAATATTAAAAATTACCTTTATAAAAGAATAAATATGGAGTGGATTAAAAGGCTTATTTACTTATTAAGTTAATCTGATGTACAGTAAGTACTATGAAGCATAATATTGATATAACAAAATTTAAGGTAGTTTTATAGGTAGTAGTTAGGAGGCCGGTCGTGGCGCAGAGGCACAAAGTGTGACTGTAAAATCGACTGGTTGTGGGTTCGATCCCCACTTGAGGAAGTGAAATATTTATTTAAATTTATATTTTCACTTCTTCGCTCTGATATCGAGGCAAAGCGCGGCGTTGAGTTCCGCCACTCAGCACGCAATGCCTCCAGAATTCGGCGGAAAGTGGGGAACGGAGTGTCTTAACACTAGGTACCCTCTGCCTACCCTGCTGTATGCGGGATACAGCGTGAAGTTGATTTATTTAAGGTAGTTTTATTGGAACCACGTTTATAAGCCTTGTAAATATATACTGTAACCACTCTGACGTAACGATCCTGCTAACGGTACCTTGCTGAAAATTTATGACGCAGCACTATGTCACAGTTTATATAAATACAAAAGCTATGTTATAGTCAGGCCAGTCGTGGCTTAGGGCCACAAGCATGTGACGGTAAACGCAAGAGGCTATGCGTTCGATTCCTACTCTTGGAAATTAAATATTTAATATTTTCATTTCTTCGCTCTGGAGTTGAGACAAAGCGCGGCGTTGAGTTCCACCACTCAACACGCAATGCCTCCAGAATTTGGTGGAAAATGGGTAGCGAAGTATCTTAATAATAGGCTCACTCTGCCTACCCTGCTACATGCGAAATATAGCGTGAAGCTGACAAAAAAATTATAGTGAACAAAAAACCTGAAGAGTAACTTAATTAATGTCATATTAATAGTAACAATTATATTAATACAAGCAATAGCTCGTATTATATAGTATAGACGAAAAGACTCTTTTTTTTTAAATGTTTATTTGATGAATTTAACAGAAATATTATTCTTAGCTTAACTCTTTGTAGAGTATATATACAATACGTAGATAGAACCCAATATTAAAGCATTCATCAAAATCATCACGCTGATTTATTGCGCTACAATAGCTTCAATTATACAAAAAAAAATGTAAAAATAAATATATAGTATATATTTTTAACATTTTTAAAGTGTTATTCCACACTTAGGAAAGAAAAATTTGACCGCGCCTCCTGGAAAACGGCCGACCTGGTCCGACCGACCTGGTCGGTTTCCAGGAGGCGCGGGTTCGAGTCCCGCTACGTTCAAATTTTTATACGTTTTCTAAATAAGTATATAGTATATATTTTTAAATAACAATATGTAATTAAAAAAAATGTATATGCCATTTTAACCCTATGTCATGTGGCATTAAATTATGCTAAACAGCCCGATCAAAACATATTTTTATGAAATTTAAGTAAGGAATGTGCTACACATTACATATCAGAAACATAAAATAAATAAAAAATGTACAGGCTGCAAATATACTATGGCTGCGGTAAGAAGTTTACCGCCAACTAAATATTGTAATTCGATTGGCAATTAAGCGGCCATACGGTACTGTCGATTGCAGGGCTTCGCAACAACTTAGTTAAGCAATTATTGCGTTGTTTCACTTACTCTTTTACGAATACATAGATATTTTCATAGGACGCCTGGTATGTCTAGACCATTTGCAAAACTTTGTTTTTAGTTTCTTGTTTTCTATTTAAATCATATTTAAAGTTTGCTTTGGGCAACACATTCGCTATTATATTACATTTAGATACAGCAATTCGTTTATTAATCAAACAAGTGGTATATAAGTGAAGTATCTATATTATTTACGTTCTTGTTTATTTAAGTTATGTGAAGAAAATGATTAGATTCGATAGAAGCCTGAAGAAAAATAAGAATCGGTGTTAGGGTGAAGGAACATACCTCCGTTGTTAGGAATGAGCGTATATATATATACATATAATATAGTTACATAATATTTAAATAATAGCTATATATCAGAATACTTTGTGTTATTTTGATGTATAAACTACATTACCGCCTACCACAAATTATTTATATAAACACTTTGTATAACTTGGCTTTAATATAAGAATAAGTTTAAGCAAGCGAAGCCATACGTGGGTCGCTAGTATTTTAAATAAAAGTAGCAATTAATTAAACATGTACCAACTTAAAACTTATATGTTTTAGTCTTTAAATAAATCTAACAACAGGTGGTGAAAGAGAAGTTAGACATACAGATAACTTACGTATTCACTGCAATCAGGAACAGCAGAATGAATCAATTATGCAGAAACTCCTATAGAATTGGATGTGTCTGGAGGTTGCTAAAGTAAGGTCTGAGATAGAGATATATTGTAACTAGATACAATATGTACCATAAAGCTGAAAAAATGCTAACTAAACATTTAGACTTTTTCCAACTGTGCTTATCCTATTACTATTTTCTATAATGAATATAGAAGCTAACTATTTTAGTATATATATATATATATATGTATAACTAGTCATTTCTCATAAATTCCTCCATCTCGACCTGTCGGACATAGTTAAGCCAATTATTGTAGCAGTCTGTAGTTGTCAGGGGCTGCGTCGTATTAGTCAACTTTATACAATTTCCGCCGCAGGAAACCCAATTAGCAGTATCATCCGGTCGCGCTGTAACGCGCTAAGCAATATAAGCTCGCTACAGTTAAAATACTCTAAATTGATGTTAAATTTTGCTTTGCTTATAGGAAATTTAGAAAATATTTCTTATAATGTTTATAAAAAATTAAAAGCGTCATATTTACTTTTAATATACGGTTTCACGGAATGATGTGTTTATAAAACTAAAAAATTCCAGGGGCTAAATATCGAAACTGGTTAGTTTCGATATTTCGTTAAAAAGTTCTATATTTACATTTTCTATAAAAATATTCTGCGTAAACTGAGAATGAGCGTAACTATAAATGAGCGTTTTATAATATATTTGACAATGAGTTCGAGCTGCATATTGTATACATATTATATTGCTCTCGTCTCGGCTCTCTTAAAAAGTGTTTTTTTTGTGGCTATATAACTAGTTCTCTGAGTTCTCTATATTTCTTTAAGGTTTTAAAAAAAATGTCCTAAAAATACTGCCATTTAATGTTTATTTATTAGACGAATATATTAAAATTTAAACCAAAACACCACAAAAATACTTCAACTATGTATAGAAACTGTTATATATGTATATAGAAATTTCTGTAGCTGTACAGAAATTTTATATAAAGTAGTCACGTCGGTCTTTTGCTGTAAATATCATTCGCTTAACTTCGTCGTGCCACGCTTCAACATGACTGCCCATTATGAGATAATTAGTGTTCCTTATCTGCTGCCGCTTGAAACTAGTTTCACCTTTCACTTAAAAGTATCCCAGTGTCTTGAAAACATCTTTTAAAGTAATTAGCAAAATTGTATGAAATCTAGAAACAAATTTTATCTTATTATCTATTAATTATTTAACAATATGATACTCATGTATATTGTTTTTATACGCATTAGGTAAATTGGGATGACCTAGTAAACACAGTAAGATATTATTTAGAAAACATATACAAAATTTGAACGTTGCGGGACTCGAACCGGCGCCTCCTGGAAACCAACCAGGCGCTCTGACTACAATGGCATACGTTCTCATAAAAAAGGTACAAAAAAATGTATAAAAAAAATTTTATACATTTTCTAAATAAGTATTTTTCCTTCCTTAGTGTACAATAACACTTTAAAAATGTTAAAAATATTTAATAAATAACATTCTCTCTTGCCTGACGATAATTCTTAGTAATTATCTTTGGGTAGCGGCAATTTGTAAAAATCTTCCTACAGAGTTGCTAACAACATAAATAAGTTGTAACAAGCGTATAAAAAATTCGACGTAGCTTGACAAGAAGAATTTTCGTACGTTTTCTAAATAAGTATTTTTGCTTTATTTTGTGTAAATATATATATATATATATTAATGTAAGTATATATATTTACACAAAACAAGGCTCAAAATAAAGCTTCAAATTAAATTATTAAATTAGCTTCACGCTGTATCCCGCACACAGCAGGATAGGCAGAGGGAACCTAGTGTTAAGACACTCCGTTCTCCACTTTCTGCCGAATTCTGGAGGCATTGCGTGTTGAGTGGCAGAACTCAACGCCGCGCTTAACCTCGACACCAGAGCGAAGAAATGGAAATATAAATTTAAGTAAATATTTCATCTCCTCGAGTGGGGACAACCAGTCAGTTTTGCAGTCACACCTCGTGCCGCTGCGCCACGACCGGCCTCAAAATAAAGCAAAAGCACTTATTTAGAAAACGTACGATAATATATTACAAATCTTATAATCTTCTTGAACAATATTAAAATAAATCACTTTATATCTAATATAAATTATATAAGCCAGGGGCGCGTGACTTTATACGCAACAGGTTGTGGTTCGATTCCCACTCGACGAAATAATTTCTTTCTTTTCACGTAATGCCTTCAGATAGAGCTCCACAACAAAAAAAAAACTTAATATAAATAATAAGCTTCAATAGATCCTAGGAATTGCTCTGATAGTATCCTCTTGACTTCTACGACAGTTTAGAGTTATGTCTCTATGACAAAAAGTATACTTAATGTTTTTTCAAGCAACCATTGAACCAATATTTAGTCTTCGCGCATCGTGATAAGCCTCGCTCCACTCGCTTTCAAATAAAGTTTAATTTTGAATGTAAATTAAATGAAACTCATAACGAAGTTGTTTAAGAAACATTGTTTTTAGAATTTAATCATTTTCAGATATATTATAACCTCCTATACTTTATTTACACGATACCCTTTTGTGAGGTTAGCTAATAAAAGGTTAAATAATAAAAAAAAACGCAAAGATAAATGACTCCTTAAAAAACCACAAAAACCAATGCAGCAACAAGATTTGAAAATAAAAATACCTACAATAATCGAAACAATTATATACAAAAATAATTTTGATAAAAATTTTTATTCTTTAATTGTACACGTCACGTTGTATCCCACATATAACAAAATAGGCAGAGGGAACCCCGTGTTAAGACACTCCGTTCCCCATTTCCGCCGAATTTTTGAGACATTGCGTCATTGAGTGGCGGAATTCTACGCCTCTTTACTTTGGTACCACAGCAAACGAATAGAAATATTAATAAGTAACAATCAATTCCCCTAAATGGGAATCTAACCCATAACCGTGACTTGTATAGTACACGCTTGAACCCCAGCGCCACGACGGCCTCAATTTTATTAATCATCATAAACTTTAAGCTATTTTATTCAAAAACACACAAACAATCTACAATAATATATTAATTAACCTACTTTACAATAACAGTCTACGTCATTCTAGTGAACCGCATTTTACGTTAGTGAGGATGCGGAAAACCTTCATCTCGAGTTTTAATTGTACGCGACGTCACTGGTAAATAGGGGTACGTACGTAAAAAGCTTTTCGAATTTAAAATTGAAATATCAGAGAGGCTATATTGCAATGAGCGGGTTGACAATTGAAATGCTGACGTCTCTAGTATATTCCTGCAATAGCGTGGCTGCTGTATGAACACTTGGGGCCTGAGATGAGATCAGATTTACTCATACGTCGCTGCGTTCATAACCTACGGCCCTTTTGACCCAGCTATGTTGTTTAATAATTCAAACTGGTACTAAAAGTTCACAATATTACAGAAATTAGAATTTATCGTTCAATTTTATTGCGTAATAAATGTTATAAGTTTATTGTAGCCATAAATAAAGTGGTTTACGCTACCGGGTTAAATGTTAGTTTCAAATTAACGATATATTCATTTTTTAACTGTCAAAGAATTTTCTGTAATATCTGAAAATATAAAAATATAGTGTTGTTTCTTGTTGAGATTACGTAAATGTTTGGTACATATATCTTTAATATTAAAAATAAATAAAAATAATCAGCTATTATTTTGAATGTAAACAATAGAAATAATAATTAATAAATAAAACGAAGTCGTACAATAACTGGCTAGTAACGTGTTTGTCTGTTTTTTACTTCTTATTCTGACTTACCTTAAGTCAGTCATTAATTTTTTTTTTGTTTAGGGACTCTACCACGAATATAAAAAAAGTACACGTATATAAATGTACACAGAATTGTTTTAATTTTTTATTATTATAGCAGCTGTAGCTCACATTTTCTATCAAGACTTAAAAATTATGAGGCAGCTCACGTTTTTTTCCCGCATAGCAGGCTAGGCATATGTAATTTAGTATTAAAACAGTCCAGTACTGTTTCCCATACATCAGCCATTTATTCAATGCATTGCATATGGACTGGTCAAGCTTAACACGCTCTTTCTATCAGAGCGGACAGATGAAAATAGTCTAATATTATATTGTTAGAAATCAGAAGCGGTTAACGTTTTTTTAAAAACAAAATAAAAACCCATATGGTCTATACGCTTCTAAATAATTCTAAAAGAGATTCTACGTAATTGATTTAAGTGATATGTGTCAATTGATAACAATAATTCACACGAGTTTCCTTTCAATAAGGGCCTAATTCCAAAACTGCTTAAAAAAAATAAAAAACTATATCTAAGTAAGATTGACACAATTTCATAGTTAATATAATTTGTTCAACTAAGCCAACCTCTTTTACTCGAGTTTTTTTATAATATTGTAATCATAATTATCTCTATTTAACGCAGTGGTATTAGCAACAGTAGAGTAAAATAAAGCAACCAAGCTAGAGATGAAAGCAGAAACGACGTCCTCCTTTGATTATTTAAATTAAATGGTCGTGTTTAATAAACGTCGGAAGAGTACCAAAATTGTGTAGGTGTTAAATCTCAAGGAAAAATAAAAACATTTACGGATTTATAATTGAAGCTTAAAATAATATTTATCTATTACAAAACCATCTAAATAATTTGTACAATAACACCTTGCTTGCAGGTCGACGTTTGTGACAGGTTATTTTCTAAATGTAGTGAGTCTCTTTATCTCACATATAGCAAAGTAGGAAAAAATTTATTCGTCGTTCGTCAAAATTCAAGATACTACGTGCTGAAACCAGAGTGGGGAAATTAAAAAAAAGCTTGAGATTGTAAACGCGGTTCAGTTCCGCCATTTAACACGCAATATCTCGAAAATTCGAAAAGAAAATAGGGTACTGAAGTGTCTCAATGGGACCTAAGTGTCTTAATACTAGGTTCCGAGGTTCCTTCAGCTCACTCTGCTTTGAGTAGGAAACAGCGTGAAACTAATAAAAAAAACGTATGTAATAAGCTACCACACAAGGTATCCCAAACGACATTTTTAACTACAGCTAAGGTAAGAGACAAATTTCCTTACATAGTACGCAATTGTGAATCTTGAAATACATAGTAGAGAGTAATTAAATAGAAGCCACTTGGATCCCAACTTCGTAGAAAATCAATTAAGCGCCGTAATTACGTACGTTGTTCGTTGCTTTGACAGCTTCAAATGAACGTCGAAGGTGCTACATTAAACATCTCTCCTGCGCTTCGCTGACTTTGTAGTGGATTTAATTGTTGTAACACATAGACTAGTAATCAGTGACATGTCATTACTATATTACGAGTATATCATCATTGATCAGTCGGGCAAGTGTGTGACTGGTTGTGGGTTCGATCCCTACTCGAAGAAATTAAATATATATTTTTTTTATTTCTCTGGTTTCGAAAACGAACAAAAAAGTGAAGTACGAATGCGCGGCGTTGAGTTCCGCCACTAAGCACGCAAAGCTCCTAGAATTCGACGGAATAAGACGGAATAAGGGGGACAAAGTGTCTTAACACTGGGTACCCTCTGCCTACCTGCTGTGAGCGGAATACAGCGTTAAACTGATTTTTATATATCTATCATTACCAACAAAAAAAATTACAATTAACAAGGCCACTCTCGTTATTTTATGCCGGAAAACGTAAGTTTATCTGCCCCGAAGTATCTCGTAATCCTTTTTATATTCATTTTCCCTTGTTTCATTTTCAATAAAAAGAAAACTTAATATCTTTTGTTTAAAGTGTATAATATATTAAAAGTTTAATAAGTTCTATAAAGGAACTCAAAATCTTATGTAAAGGTTATTTAGCTTTAGATTTAAGTTAATAGTGTATGTACATATCTACTTTGCGTCAGATAATTGAATTAAAATTATACAAATGATACTTATTATATATTATATACTTATATAAAATTATGTCAAGTACGTATATTTTTAATTGCTTCCGTCTCATAACAAGGCCGTGGGCAGTTGACTTTCGAAGTATAGGGTGAAATGTCCTCAAGCGTGCTTAAGAGGTCTCTACAAAAAAATGAAATGTCGTGAATGAAGATTCTTATATTGTGTACAAATGTATTTGTTTTTTTTTCATGCTTTGTCTTGAATAGAGTTGGGCCTACTCTGCTCTTAACAGAGAGCTTGGTATTCTTGACAGTTGGTGCAATTTTTTTCACTTTAAGATTTTCGCCCGAATTCCGCATTATGTGGCGCAACTCAACGCCGCACTTTATCTTACCAGAATGAGGAACTACTCTGCTATACTACTGCTCTACTGATAACTAGAATAATAATTTATATAATTTAATTTAATCTTCATCTACCCACTGAGCCACGATGACCTCGAATAATGGACATATTAATTATAATAAATATATATATTTTAAAGCAAGTTTTAGTTGTTTCAATCATATATATTAAGGTCGTGTGCTACTGTAAAAGCCACGGTTGTGGCTTATACAAACTATACTGCCAGGTGTACACAAACTAGACTGTGACTGTGGCTTATCATACATCGGTCAAACAAAGAGAAGCATCGGTGTTAGGGTGAAAGAACACATCTCCGATATCAAGAATGGGCATGTATCGAAGTCAGCTGTGTGTGAGCATACTGTGGATAAACCCAGCCACTACATTAGGTTTGATAAACCCCAAATCCTCGCTAAGGAAAACAGATACATTCCTAGAATGATCCGCGAGGCTATTGAAATACAAAAACATCCTAATTTCAATAGAGAGGATGGCTGGAAGCTTTCTACCACCTGGGACCCACTCATAAAATCATTGAAGTCTCAAACCCACCATACCAGAGGGCAAGATACTATCAGCTCATTCTGCAGGAATCCAGGGCAGTACGCGAGGCAATTAAGAAATCGTTGGCGGTAGTTTGATATAATAATTATGTCAACTGACAGACGAATGCCACCTCAGTCTACCCGTGACCACGGACTACTGCAAAGTGTTCGAAACGTCGGGTTTCCAAAAATGTATAAAAATACAAAATATACGCGATTAATCCGGTTAAAATAGTTTTATTTAAAACCACGGTTGTGGGTTCGATAACCACACGGGGGGTTTTCATTTCCTCGCTCTGGTAACGAAGCAAAGCTCAGTGTTGAATTCCGCCACTCAACACTTAATGCCTCGAGAATTCGGCAGAAAAGAGGGGATCAAAAGTGTAATTTTGAGTATGAAGTGTCTTAGCACTATGTTCAAAGGGTTCCCTCTGCCTAACCTACTACAGTGCGGAATATAGCGTTCAACTAAACAAAATTGTAGTGACACCTTTTAAAAAAGGCACGTTTTATATATTTTGACGTTACTCGAATAAAAATATAATTATTATAAAATATTATTATTGATATACATTTTACACAATTATTTTACAAGTCTATTTTATAAATTATTATTTTTACAGAATTTATGATGAAAATGTAACATTCACTAGACGTATTGTAAAGTAAAGCTATTGTTCGCAGGTTTTAATTTAAAAAAAATTTAAGCTTCAAAATAATACTACTTACTAAACTGCAATGCTTTTATAAAAAAATGATTTCGGTTCTCTATTATTATTATTAATAATAATAATAATAACACGACAGTTTTCGGCTACCTCTTTACAAGAACATTTCTTATAATATAGTTATCATAAACTTTTTACATAATTTTTGATTATAATCCTTTTCAAAGTTTTCAAACTTATTCCCTAAATACAATTTACAAATATTTCACATTTTTAAAGATACACAGATCTCGGTCGACCTCCCCCAACTAGGTCAATGTTATTATAGCCGCAGTTATATTGTGACTCGGCCTGTCTATAGAAGCAAAGGATTATTATTATTTGAATTGTTTTGAAAGGTCTACTGAAAATTAATTAACGAAATTAGTTGGAATACTTACTGGTTAGTGAATTTTGAAGTTGAATAATAATTTATATTACTTAGGTAATTTATGTGCGGCAATCACACTTTTAGAAGCGAGACGTACATTTTTTTTTATGAAAAAGACAAGGCAAACGAGCGTTCGGGTCACCTGATGGTAAGTGATTTCCGCCGCCCATGACCCCATGCAACACCAGAGGAGCTACAGGTGCGTTGCCTGCCGTTAAGGTGTATTGGGCCCTGGAGCCCGGCATTACCTGATGCGAAACGCAGTGGCATAAAGCCACTACTTCACGCCGGTTTTAAGTGCCGGGGGTGGTAATAATCCGGTCAAGTCTGCCCATGCGTGTTGCCATTGCTGGCGATGTGACTCTACCACACGTACTTTAGTCGCCTCTTACGACACCACCAGTACCAGGATGATCCTATTCTAGGCCGGGATCACACGGCCAAAACGTACATACGTGACGTACATACGCATGTATATTTCAGCATAGAATGTATGTTTAGTACAAGAATAATATAACCAATATTTTATTGTATGCTATACACAAGTAAATTCTTTTTCAACTTCACGCTGTATCCCGCACTCGATAAGGTAGGCAGAGGGAACCTAGTATTAAGACACTCCGGTCCCCACTTTCAGCTGAGTTCTGGAGGCATAGCGTGTTGAGTGGCGGAACTCAACGCCGCACTTTGCCTCGATACCAGAGCAAAGAAATAAAAATATAAATGTAAATAAATATTTCATTTCCTCGAGTGGGGATCGAACCCACAACCAGTCGATTTTACAGTCACACTTTATGCCCCTGCGCCAAGATTGGCCTCACAAGTAAAATGAATACATATATATTTCAGTATTTACAAAAATAACATTTTTTTTTTCGGAAGATAAAAAATAAAAAGATGTTTTGTGCAACAATAACAATGCCATAAGCTAAAATATCATCCACACCACCTGGACACGTGGCAATCCACTTCTGTGCGGTTTCGTAGGAGCTTCCATCCACGCCCCACGGAACTGTGGAATGGCCTACCCGTGGCAGTGTCGATGTGAAGGTACCCATGTCATGTCGTCGATATGACATGGGTACCTTCGAAAAGCGCGTCTATCTCCACCTGGCAAGGCCGGCAACACACCTGTAGCTCCTCTGGTGTTGCACGGGGTCGTATGCGGCGGTAATCACTTACCATCAGGTGACCCGAACGCTCGTTTGCCTTGTCCTTTTCCATAAAAAAAATGCTCTACATTCCATATGTTTTCATTTTATTCTCTTAATATTTATAATGTTTTTAATAATTAATACTCACGTTGCCAAACGCTGCCAAATGCAGTTCTCCCAACGTCTGCAAAGAAAGCAATATAGGCCCGGTAATGCAACTGTGGATTTCGTTTTGCCGAGTCGCATCAAACGAAATATCTCTGGATCCGAAATATTCTATTTAAAAGTGTACATTTCTATTTGTAAATGTTGCTTCAACGACAAAGTGAAATTTTACCTTTTTATTTTGACTTTAAGTAAATATATTGTTTTTTTTTATATATAAATAAACAATCGTAGAATAAATATATGTTTTGTTATTATTGCGTTATGTTAATTTTATTGTAACTGTGAGGTTCATATCTGTTGATTCATTGAAATAATTTAATTATGTTGAATTTATATGCTAATAATTATAGTAAAAATTGCATATATTTATACCTATTAAAATGTTTTTTGTCCCATGAACATTAAGCTCATTTCAATCAGAAAAATCAATAGAGCACTCTATAAAATCTTTACATCAATCATCTTCAAAAAGTTATATCATATTTAGGTTATTAATATTTAAACAAAAAACTTATCAGCTTCACGTTGTTACCCGCACACAACACAGGAAACCTAGTATTAAGACACTCCGTTCCCCACTTTCCACCGAACTCTGGAGGCATTGCGTGTCGAGTGGCGGAACTAAACTCCGTACTTTTTGCCTCAACACCAGAGCAAAGAAATGGAAATATAAATTTAAATGAATATATTATTTCCTCGAGTGGGGATCGAACCAACAAACAGTCACGTTGACAGTAACACTTTTTGCCACTGCGCCACGACTGGCCTATTTTCATTCATCAGATTATTCCTTTAAAAATCCAACCAAATCATAACTACAAAGAAAATGGCCGTGAAGATATCCCGCAGACAGTCATAAAATATTACTTAAATCTGGAGAACTACGTCCTATCACCCTTTCAGAATATGAGCCCGAGAGAATGTATCGCCGTTTTGTTACGCTGAAAGTTTTATGATTATGTGAATCGTTTAGTGCCTACTTCAAATATATATCAAACGTACAGACACTGATTCTCCTTTCGTAAATATTCATTGGTGTATTTTTTGACACAAATCTTAACATGATTTCTTTTTCTATTGTTTTAGGTTTTGGTAACTTGAAAAAAAAAGTGGAACCCTTATAGGACCACTTGTTTTCCGTCTGTCTGTCTATCAATATCATTTATCTAGAGATTCTGTGGACGTATCGAGCTGAAATTGATACGTCCACAATATCAAATATTGAATAAAGTCTACAGTCCCTTAGAGCGCAGGAAAAAACAAGCTTCAAAGTCAACGCTGTCAAAAGATACGAGCGTTTATGCATCGTTTTGTTAAATGTACCCGCATGCTGCATAATTAAAATCTATAGAGTATCTCCCGTGGAGCAACAGTTATGAAATTTGGCAGGAAGTGAGAACTTACAGTACAATTAAAGGGAAAATCCAAAAAGTGAAAATTAAAATGTTTTTCATAGAAAAATATTACATACGTGTGTTCAAAAAGTATCGCGAATTTTGAATTTTCGCGGGTTACGTATATTCGAATTTAGATTTTTTTGTGACGTTATGTTGGTACATATGTCTCTCACTTATGCTGACAAGTTCGGCCATTTTGAATGTTCAGTTAATTGTTGACAGCTGCTTTGCTTGCATGTGTTTTGGTTCGTCTTCGATTTTTACCTATTCAAAAAAATGGAACAAAGAACCTGTATCAAATTTTGAGTGAAAAACGAAATTAAGTGCGCGGATGCATTCCGAATGTTGACTGTGGCATACGGAGAAGCTACTTTGGATAAAAGCAACGTTTATCGGTGGTACAAAATGTTTTCAGAAGGCCGAGAAGATGTGAACGACGAAGACCAAGTTCGGTCGAAAGTGAAAGTTTTGTTTATCGATTTCTTCGATTGCAGGGGCGTGATGTATCATGAGTTACTGCCACAGGGTAGAACGGTGGAATATTACCTGCAAGTTATGCAATGCCTGCAATTTGCGCGAAACAATCCGACAGAAACGCCCGAATTTGTGGAACAACAAAAATTGGCTTTTACACCACGATAACGCCCCTGCTCACACATCGCTGCTTGTACGCGACTTCTTGGCCAAAAACAACACACTAATGATACCGCAGCCACCGTTTTCCCCAGATCTGGCTCCCTGTGATTTTTTTTGTTCCCGAAACTGAAGAGGCCCATGAAAGGACGACGCTACGCCACGATTGATGAGATAAAGACTGCAACGAAGGAGGAGCTGAACAAGATACAAAAAATGTTTTTTTGAAGTGGTTCGAAGATTGAAAAAAACGTTGGCACAAGTGTATAATATCCCAGGGGGGTTACTTTGAAGGGGACAAAATAGATATTCACGAATAAATAAATAATTTTTTAAAATACACAAAATTCGCGATACTTTTTGAACACACTACTTATATTTGTGGTTTTTGTTCATGCAAAATAAGAGTAAACTACCGCAATCAACTTTGTCAACTTTTATATATTGTCTCGTTGACCTACAATCTTCAAATTCCCACTTGACCGATTTTTTCAATTTTTTTTTAATACTCAAGCACCATATACATCTACCATTAACTATATTTAAATATAAAATTCCTAAACAGTAAAGATGGTTTGATATAATATAATAATAATTGCATGAACCGAAGATCAAATACAATTTAAAGTATACCTTTACCGTATACTACTAGACATATTCGCAACTAAAATTATAAATAGTATAGAATCCACAATAAAGTACCTTTTTTTATAAATGAATTCTTAAACTTTACTACAGATACAATTACGTGTAGCTGTCCTTTACATTCTGTACCCAATTCCGGCTTATTGGGTCCGTGAACTCTGCACTATTGTTAGTCAATCCTGTTTCGCTATTCTTGTAAGTAAACAAATTTAAGTTTGCAATGAAAGCTTGATTAAAGTTTTGTCTTTTTTTGGTCTATATATATGTGTATATATATATATATATATATATATATATATATATATATATATNATAAATTTTGTGTTTAAATTTATAATATATAATACAAACGTTTTTATAAGATTTGTACATTTTTAAAATTATTTATTATTATCCAGGTGAAATGGTAATGGTACATATTTATTTAAGAAAAGTAGCACTCAGGGTACCATATACAGAAAATAAGCGGTAGAGAAGAAATTTTCTGAATAAATAATATTTTAATATAAAAGTCAGTTCAAATGCGCTGACCCGGAATAAAGAACACTGGAGTATGAATAATCGCTAAAGGACTACGAAATTAATATAAATATTTCATACTTTCAATTTAACTTCGAGCTTATTTAAAATGTATATTTATCTTTCAGAGCTTTTTAATTATGCCGTGCAACTCAATTTTATTTGAACAATAAATCAATAAAGAGAATGTTCAAAGAAAATGTTTTTACCTATCATATAAATTAGCTAGTTGTGTTTTTATATTCGAATATCTAATTACGTAAAATATATTGCAAAATTTGCAAGATTTATAATGTCTTGATATGATATATTACTTCGCTTTATTGTTTTTTAATTCAAAAAAGATAAATTGTTTCCTCTAATTTCAGCCACTTTTTACCTTCTTCCTCACTTTTTCACAATATTGTCCACATTTAGCATAGAGATCTTGGAATTGTAACAATTAGATATATGAGGCTAGTCGTGGCGCACAGATACAAGTTGTGGGTTCGAGTCCCGCTCGAGAAATTGACATATTTATTTTAATTTATATCTTCTACCATTATGTGTGCGGGATACAGCGTGAAACTGATTAGATATATCAGTTTTTACCCATTGCTTTCATTAATGTTAAAATAAAATCATTGTTATTTCCCAGTTTGAGCAAGTGTCACCTTTTTAGAAATAAGTTAGTTATCATTGTACATATAAATAAATTTATATTAATTATTTAATTTGCTTCTAAAAAGAAAAAAAAATGACACCATCTGTAGAAAAATGTTTCTTCTACATTATACAGATAGAATATTTTATTTAAAACAATTAAATAGACATATCAGAGACAGGTTTTTATTTCTTTTAGACAGTCTCAAATGAAGATAAAGGAGCTTATCGAATATATTTTTTAAAATTTTGATTGAAAACCATTTGATCACATACAACGTAGAGCCACTCGAATCATTGGGGACCCAATATTCTGTGAAAGGCTTGATACTTTGGCTTTGCGTAGAGACGTCTCCTCGCTGTGCGTTCTCTATCGCATTTATCATGGGGAGTGTTCTGAAGAACTGTTTGACCTGTTACCTGCCGCCGAATTTTCTAACCGCACAGTACGCCATAAACTGAAATATCATCCACACCACCTGGATACGTGGCAATCCACTACTGAGCGGTTTCGTAGGAATTTCCTTCCACGCACCACGGAACTGTGGAATGGCCTACCCGCGGCAGTGTCTCCAGGTCGATATGACATGAGTACCTTCAAAAAGTGCGTCTATCTCCACCTTAAAGGCCAGCAACGCACCTGTAGCTCCTCTGGTGTTGCTCGGGGTCGTGGGCGGCGTTAATCACTTACCATCAGGTGACCCGAACGCTCGTTTGCCTTGTCCTTTTCCATAAAAAAAAATGTACGACTACTGTATTTTTAACCAATAAAGATATTAAATTCCGCCGTCCTCGCGCAGCAGGAAGGTATCTAACTGTAAACGCGACGTTTGTGGCTTCTATTCTCACTTTATAAGCATTCTTTTTCTTGTTATTTGCTTAAAAGGAAAATAATGAATTATTTTCATTTGTACCCCTCTGGTAACAAAACTAAAAATTCCCCCAAGTGAGAACAAAACCCACAATCATCGCGTTGGGAGGATATGTAAATAATTAATACCACCGAATATATTATATAATTTGATTATATAAAACTGCACATTTAAATGAATTAACCAAACAATTAATTGATTTTGGCAAGATTAGCGTAAAACAGATTATTAGGAAAGCTGGGTTTATTGTGATATTTGCAAAATTTGCCAAAGTTGGATTAAGTAGACAACCGTTGTAACGAGATTCTAATGACATGTCAAGAATTATACTGAAATGGAATTTCGGAGAGATAATACCTAAATACCTACTTATCCCGGCAAACGAGGGTGCCCGGCCGTAAGATCTCAATAGGCGTAGGCGCCACGCGTGAGTTGTTGACTTCCAATTACAGAGTTTTATATTAATAAACTTTATTTATTTAGTTCTAGAGACGCTCACATTCCATCAAATTAGGTAATTACTTAGAAGTTCGGGCAATTTTATAGAGAGTAATTTAATAACTTTATATTAATAAATTCTACCGTCTTACTGGTTAGTTTTAAACTATACGCGTGACCTGTTTATTAAACTTTATTTAAAAAACGCAGTTATTTATTGTAATTATAATTTCATTACTTATAAATAATTAATAAATTTACTAAGCAACTTAAATAAGACACTACTGTACAACTCTACTCATTGTTAACATAAAAATTGACACTTAACAAACTTACAAACTTAACTTACTTAACAAACTTTATTATGTTGTGATTATTTTCGATCACTTTATCTCACAACTTACTAAAATCGATAACAAAAATTAATAAATCAACAAAATGTGTTTATTTATAAGTATCGATTTGTTATCGGAACAACCCTCGCTCACTTATTAATGGCTGCGATAGTGCAGACAAACTACGTGCAACCACCTCTATACGTCTTTGTCTAACCACACCTGCTGCATATATTTTATTATATCTATAATGGAATTCATTGTAGCAAATTTCGAACATTCCACAAGAAAAATAAGCTTACACTAGCTACACGATATGAAAATAAAAGTGGAAACTGTATTTTCCAGGGGTACAACTCCATCAAAATTCGTTCAAAATTTTTGCACGGATCTCGGCCAGAACACACAAATTCTTTATTTTTACATACTATCGCTAGTTTTGGTGATTTCAAATCAATTTTATCACAGAAATATTTTTGTTTTATTTGAAAATGCTATCAAATTATTTTAATTGAAATTTATAATATGTAGCTTTCAAGCAGCAGTTAAAGCTTTTGATGGCGTATAGTAATAGCGTCTAAACGTAACGTTTTTAGGTTCGATTCCCACTCAGCTTAAAGAATTATTTTGCATTTCCCTGCTCTAGCAAGATCAAAACAAAACTTTAAGTTTTACCACTCAACACAGATGTCTCGAATTCAGATAGAAAATGGAGCCGAATACCTTGGGACTATCCCAATTATTATTTTTGTTGTTTTAGATGCCACGAAATGAGAGGAAAGTAACTAGACTTAAGCCTAATACGGATAACGTCATAGAAGCTATAAAGAAGATTAAGTACAACGATGATCAATTCGAAACGCTGCTGAAGAGTTATTTATGGTAAAAATATTTATAGTTTAAGATAGAATAAAGAATATTTATCAAACATGTTTGATAAATATTCATAAGTAATATGTTTCATACGTAATTTCGTAATTATCACTCCTTTATTCTAAAACAAAGCGGAAAAACAAAGTTCTAGTGTAAACAAATTTCGTCACTGTCCCAAAGTACAAGACGTGATTAAACCTTGGGACAAAATCAAGTTCTTTCTTTTTTAATACTCAAAAATTTATTTTTAGTAGTTCTATGTATAATTGTTTATTAATATTAATATAAGGATATGAAAAATCAATACTTCAAGTTATTTAAAATAGAAGTGGTGTGGGATTAAAGAAAAGTGTCCTAAGGTACAAGGATCTCCCCTACCTAATACAAACATTACCTTTCTGGCTTCGACGAAAAAGTTTTTCCACGTATTTAATGTAAGTGGAACCCTCACGTTGCTAACGGCTTACTAGTACTCAACGTACAAAATTACTGTTTATATAAATATATGAGTGTCTACAGAAACTCTTGCAATATCATTTGATATAGGTTCTTACCCATATAAATAACCCAAGACCTTAATGAGATTTTGGAATATCCCAAACAGATTTAGGCGTGATGTGAAACGATTACACCTTCTTACTTATAATATGATTATTAGATAACAAATAGTATATTAAACAAAAGAATACAAAAAATATAAGAATTCTCTTAATAATTTGCGACGGCACGACAGAATCCATTAACTGGTAATTGCTACTCGTGACTCCATAATTGAGATCGTTAATAGAAACAGATTAAATTATTTGTGCCCGAGCTTTATACTAAGATTAGGATAACTTCCTATTTCATTTCCTTATTTCTTTTGTGATTATTGCTAGAATACTTAACAGTGTTTATTTCAATTGAATGTTTTTCTATTAAGCAGTTCTAAACGTTATACTAAAATAATAATAATCATTACTTTGTTATCCTCTTAAACGCGTTTTGTTTTTTCTTACTATTTTATTTATTATATATACGTAACTTATATTTAGCACTTTAAAACTATTAAAATCTATCAGCTTTGCAAAATATTCGCTATATAGGCGCGGCATTTAATTTAATATTGAATAAAGAACGTGTTTAAACAATTTTTCCAGTTTACCAAACCTTTATATTTCCATTTTCTGTCACAAATATCTGCGTCAATCTGAAAAGCGTAAAATGGCATCTATTGATTAATTCCATTTGAGAAATTGAATTTACTCTGATAATATGTATATTAAGTTATTTGTTTGTATATTAAGTTATTATTTGTAAGAATATATGAGTACTTTAATTTATAATTACTAAAGTGTCAAAACTTCTAATAAATTTATTTCTTTCGTTTAGTTTTACGCTGTATCACCATACGAGTAGTAGAGTAGAGAGTACTTAATACTGCATTTTATTACCGAACAAGAGAATGAACATAATTTATTCACCCGAGTGGAAATCGAACCCACAACCGTCACACTTACCGTCAGATGGTGTGTTGCTGCGCCACAACGGTCTCTTTTTGTTTAATTTATTAAAATATATAATAAAGCTATATATATCTATATTTATGTATATTTGACGTCAGTAAATATGATCGTAATCATATACCTTGGTATCGCTTAAAGCTCAAGTTGCTTTTTATTTGTATTTTGTCGCCAAAATTATCGTATTCTCGCATTCTTTTACTATTTTCCTTATCGTTCCTTATTTTTCTTTCCTAAATGTGGAATAACACTTTAAAAATATTGAAAGGTCTTCTTCCTCATTTGAGGCCAGTCGTGGCGCGGGGCACAAGCGTGCTACTGAAAACGCCACGGTTGTGAGTTCAGTTCCGACTTGGGGATTTATTCCCCCATATTAAATATTTTCATCAAAACGCGGTGTTAAGTCCCGCAACTCCTCATACAATGCCTCGGGAATTCGGCAGAAATCGGAGAACAGAAGTGACTTAATGGCTACGGAGTCTCTTAACACTAGGCTTCCAGGTTCCCTTTGCCTATCTTACTACGTGCGGAATACAGCGTGAGTAAATTAAAAGAAATATTAAGAAACACTAGCATCTCACCACATATTCGTAAACACAACATCGAAAACTTCACTGGCGCATGGCATTGGGTGTTCTTTTGAGATATATAATTTTTCGCACGTAATATTTTGTACTTACTTATTTTTTGAAAAAATAAAATTACAATTTCACTATGTTTTCTAGGCTATATAGCACTTTTAATATTCGACTCTACTTTCTGAACACCCTATAGATGGGGTAAATAAATTACAACTTGAATTCATTCTGACAACAGACGCACACCTTGTTAATTTGATTAGTTTTCGCAAAACCGCTCAAATCAATTCCTTGATTTCTAAATTATTATCTATCATTTATTTCGGGTGATTATTATAATTTAGATAAGGGTCTACCCTTAGGTTCATTTACTATTAATTTTAGATTTATTGTGGAACTGACTTGGTATACAATTGCTTTATTAAATTAGTATTGACAAGGAGAACAACTATAATAGAAAGTGTTTTTTTTTTATTTTTTTAAAGTGTTATTCCACACTTAGGAAAGAAAAATACTTATTTAGAAAGTGGGAAGTGGCTACCACGGATGATCGATTGAGTCTGTTCCAGTGACCCAGACTTACAGGTTGACGAGGCTGATATGGATTAGTTTTATTTATTTATTTATATATACTTTATTGTACACCACAAATTGAAAGTAAACAAAGTTACAACTTACATCTAATAAATACACATTACATAACATTGTGTGAAGCACAAAAGGCGGTCTTATCGCTAATTAGCGATTTCTTCGAGACAACCTTGAGGTTAGGAGATATAAAATTAAAAATATATAATATTTAATTATTTGCGTGAACCACATAGATACTTGTGATAGTTACAACAAACCAATATAGGTTTAATTAAACAATTTATCTTTTAGCTACAAAAAAAACATACACACACTCTAATATCCCTCGTCTTCAGGCCAGTGGTGGCACAGGGGCATAAGCGCGATAGGTTGTGGGTTCGATTCCCATTCGAAGAAATTAAATATTTAATATTTTCATTCCCACGTTAACGAGTTCCGCCGCTCAACAAGCAACGCCTTCAAAGTTCGATGGAAAGTAGGGAACGGAGTGTGTTAACACTAGACTTCCACGTTCCCTTTGCCTGTTATATGCGGGATACAGCGTGAATGTGAAAAAAAACTTTAATATAAAATGTTACATAACGAATACCGATTCACTCGTAAATACACACATAGAAACATGAAGTAACAATATTTACATTTCAGTTTGCGTATCTCAGTATCGAAAAATGAAACGAAATAACTGTAACAGGTGTCTATTGATTTCATACGTAGATTGTCACGACCATCGTACGATTCCTGAAATATTTACATTTGTAATATAAAATATACATAATTTCTTTTTCTATGGAAAATGTACTTGCCATATTTATTTTTGTTGTATGTCTATCAGATACATAAATATAAATTAAACAAAATAATGTATTTTAAAATTAGCAACGTCTTTTCTCTACAATATACATTAAAAAATATATTTTAATGTAAATATTCGATAATGATAGTAAAAGAATCTAAAAAACTAAAGAGAACAAAGGCTCATCAGAAAAAGTTATTAAATATATCGCAGGGTGTATTAATAATTGTATGATTTATTTTTTTCCCGCTGGGTTGCAAAAAACAAAACAAAATTTCATAAAAATAGTACTTGTATGTAATAAAGGTAAGGCTTGCGCTATATATAACGTTAAGACACACAGAATACCGAAGTTGATTGCACCTATGAGTCCTGACCGATATTACAAATTGATACCTTTACGTACGCCGCCGCACATAACAGGGAAGGCGGCTTCTGAATAGTAATAGAGCTCATTCCTCGAACACTCGTTCCAATCTTCTATCACGCTTCAAAAGAAACATTTTCTTGTAGGTATCGGTAACCAGTTTGGTTATATTGTAGGGAGGTTACACTCCAAAAATATTAACTAGAAAATGTATACGAAAGTAAAATAAGCAGGCATGTGATATTATCTTACAAAGGGAAAGAAGATATTACAAAGATAAACAAAAAGAAAACATGGAATATTTATTATTAGTCTTCTGTACCTCAATCGAAAATAACGGAGTTGTTATTGTAATACTTTGTGGTCCGTCTGTCTGTCTGTCAAGGCCATTTATCTTGGGATAGGGTTTTCTTATCCCGGAGACTCATAATTATAAAATTTAGCAAGAATGGAGAACTAAATCGCGACTGGTTATAAATTCGAAGAAATGAAATATTTATTTAAATTTACATTTCCATTTCTTCGCTCTGGTGTCGAGGCAAAACGGGAGATTGAGTTTCGCCACTCAGAACGCAATGCCTCCAGAATTCGTATGCTAAATGCGGAAAGTGGGAAACGGAATGTCTTAACACTAGGTTCCCTCTGCCTACCCTGCCGTGAGCGGGATACCGTGTGAAGCTGATTTAATTGATTTAATTTAATTTTAAATCGATTATAATTACAAAACTTGTAACTGTGATGAGACCGACCGAACCGAAATAATGACCGAAACAAATATTTCTAAATATTTTTACTGACTTTTCGAAAATATAAATAATCTAAAAGACTGAGATCTGAACTGAAACATACTTTTATTTATAGAACATTAAAAGCATATTTATCATTGCTTCTGCAACTTTGGCACTTATAACTCAAGGACATAGTTCTTTTCACAAGTTTTGGAAAGCTACAACCGACTTTTGAAATAAGTTTTCTGTGTGACATATATTAACGTGACAGCAACACTTTAAAATGTCGTGCTGTGGAAAAATATTATACTTATGCACTATCCTAGAGACTTAGTGGATACTGTAATAATATGTATATATTATAATATATACGTATATATATGTTCTAAATATGTTATATTCTAATACGTGCCGAAACAAGGTTCTTCTTCGTGGTTGACTCTAATGATTTGATATTATCGAATTTTATAAGTGCACAATAAAGTACATAATTTATAGCTCTTATTATACATAGATAAGTTCAAATTTAGAGAAGCGGCTTCATGATTTTTACTCTTACAGTTTAATAAAATGACAAAAAGGCTATATATACTTCAATCGATATATAGTTGTACATACATATTACATACTCGTATGTCCACAAAACACAACTCGTAACATGATAAAGCTTTATTTCAGCAGACACCAGTTAATCTGTCATAAACAGTAGGTAAGTGACACAAAGAGGGCAGTGAGGCAAACAGTCTGAGGCACCGGGTGTATGAGATACGTATGTGTAAGCTGTATGGTTGTGGCAGTGTTCATCTTGAATTAACTTATAGATGTGACTATCTTTAGTTCTCTGTGAAAATACAGCAATTTGGTTGTAACCATTTCATAGGTTCTAGATGTTTTAGATCAAAAAAATATTCTTTGTACATTACATTTCTAAGACCTCCAAACAAACTTGTACTTTTGTTAAAAAAATTGAAATGAAAAGATAATTTTTTTTAAACATTTTTAAAGTGTTATTCCACACTTAGGAAAGAAAAATACTACTACAATTAAATAAGTATGAAAAGATAATTTATAATTTTACAACTTTTGATATTGTTGTATAAGATATTTAAAAACGATATTTCACACGATCGTAATATTCAATTTATTGTCAAACTAGCGGCCTGCCTGCTGCTTCGCCCGCTTTAACTACATGATTATTGATTTAATAAACAGAATTGATTGACAATTATAATGACTTCTAATATGATTTTTATTACTTTAATCTGTAATATTCTAATATGATTTTTGTACTACATTATTGTAATTTCTATAAGAATTTTTGATTGTTTTGAATTAAAAAATACGGCCGTTGTTGATATTTGATATTTATAAAATATACATAAAGCTAATTATTTATTACACGTGTATATTTTTGTAACATTATGTTCTTTTTACCTATGTAATATACGTCTCATCATAATTCTAAAACTCTGTTAAATGTGCTGATGTCAGTGAATAATTTAATTTAATCCTTCAGAAATCCTTAAATGTTAAATTATTGATTTGAAGGATTCATAATATTCTTTGTAAAATAACTATAATGATTATTTGCATATTAACTCCTGTACAGTTTTTAAATTAGTTACATATATTATTAGCCAAATGTACAATTGTTAAATAATTATGTAGTTATTGCAGAGTACACGTAAAAAGGTGGTTTTTAGGCATTTTTATATAGATTTATAACTACAAACGAACGAACGTCAACGTATTTATGTAATCTATGTATTTACTTAATATTTCTTTGAAGATCAAATCGGTTTTTATTTCTGTGTCGAATTAATTACGAATTAAACTTAACTGTTATGATTTATGAAGGTAATCTCCACTAACAATTCAATTTTGTTTACTTTATTGTATAAAATATTATATAATAGTGCTTCAAAAATATATATTTTTATCAAGAATCTTATCTTTAGCCAAGAATCTTACCAGCGCGATTGCTATATAATATTCGCAGGCAAGCTAATGCTTTGAGTTCATTCAAATGACGATAACTTTTTTTTTAATGAACCGATTTTGATGAACTAAACTTTAGTAGTTAAGTTGAGTTAAAACAAAGCAATTGGTGAAACTTTTAAGTAAATCGGTTCAGTACTTTCAGAGAAAAATTTGGACAAAAATATCGACAGACAGACAAATAAGAAACTCAAAAAAAATCTTTTTGCTTTCTATTATTGTTTTTAAGTGTCCCTCTATCCATTTCAGTCAAAATTACTAAATGTATAGACAAAATATTTTTACTGTCATATATATATAGAGATAGAGATAATATTTAAGTATGAATTTTAAATTTAAATAGTTTTCAGAGAGCAGCAAATTACTTATTTTACTTTGCTATGGCGCTTTACAAAGCCACTGGCTCCAGTCACAAGTTAATTAGAAGAGAAATGTTATATACGAGTTACACGTGTGTCGTCTTATTGTTCTAAGGTCTTTGTGAAGGGTACACTGCTGCATAAATTAATGGACAACCGGTCTCATAGTTGAGACAAGAGAGTTCTCATGTAGTTCTGTCGCTATTATTTGTTATTTTGTGAATGTCAACAGCTTATGTTGTAGTCTCAGGCATTATAGGGTACATTTTGATATCTTTTCAGAAAATATGAGACCGTCGTAGCACAGGGGACAAGAATATGATTTTTTAAATGAAACTATTTAAATAAAGAACTTATTATAAGAATATAACTGTAACATGACGGTTGTGGGTTCGATTTCACTCGGGGAATGAGTTATTATTTATTCATATTTTCAATTATTTGCTCTGGCACCAAGGGAAAAGCCCGGCGTTAACATTCACTCTTTGACATGGAATACCTTGAAAAATACGGCGGAAACAGGGGTACGGAGTGTCTTAACAGAAGGTTCCCTCTGCCTACCTACTATGTGCGGGATACAGCGTGAAGCTGATTGAATTTTAATTAAATAAAGCTTTTTTGAAAAGTAAAATAGAACAGAACATAAAACACAAACAAGTCGACCACACAAGAAATATAAACGACAGAGAAACCGTAAACACATTTTAAATTATTGATGCAAGCATTCTTCTATATATAGTACTTGCTGTGCTTTTAAGCATTCATCTCTCAACGGTTTGGCTATTAGGTACATTTATTTTTTTTATATTATGTGTACACATGTCATAGCCCAAGATCCCAGAGCCCCCAGACCAACGTCATTATAGCAAAACTGAAATTTTGAGGAGTTTTAGTCAAATATGTACAGGACGCCAACGCGCAAACTAAAGGTACATTTCTTTCTGGAAGGATGATTGCGCGATTGGATCTTACAATATCCCAGTAAATAATGTAAGTAAAATTGAATCGTGCTATATAACGCAGCTAGCCCCAATTTTAAACAACTTTTAGGACGTCTGGCGGTAGCAAAGGCATAAACACATTTATATAAGAGCGTTTCAACTTTAACGTATATGAGATGGTACTATTAGTAACAGCTTTCTAAGAGATCACAACTCCAGAATTCACTAACATTGCAAAGGAAGTTGGTTTTAACAAACCTGAAGTGGATTGCTTTTATAATCATTTGGACAAATTACTATAATAATTAGAGGAAAAGAAGTTCCTCCACAATATACAATACTCGTGCCGTGTGATCCTGGCCTGGAATAGGATCATCCTGGTACTGGTGGTGTCGAAGAGGTGACTAAAGTACGTGTGGTAAAGTCACGTCGCCAATAATGGCAACACGCATGGGCAGGCTCGACCGGATCATTATCACTCCCGGCATTTAAAACCGGCGTGAAGTAGTGGCTTTACGCCACTGCGTTTCGCATCAGGTAATGCCGGGCTCCGACGCCCAACCCATCTTAAAAGCTGGCAACGCACCTGTAGCTCCTCTGGTGTTACACGGGGTTGTGGGCGGCGGTAATCACTTACCATTAGGTGACCCGCACGCTCGTTTGCCTTGTGTTTTCCATAAAAAAAAACTTATCAGTATGGACATTGGAGCCTCACATCTTCTCCATTTAAAACAAACCAAGGGCCACCAAAAAAAAAAGAATACCAAACAGAATATCCAAGAATTCTCAATAGTTCTGGAAACAAAGTCCATCATATACGGTGAAACACTTAAAGAAGATTGGATACAATGCTATAAATGTAAAAACTGGGCGCATAAAGCATGCGTAGATATTGATCCTTCACAGTTTTACTATTTTTGCGACGTTTGCAAAATCAAATAACGACTTGGCCATTGGTAATATGTATGTTCGGAGCTACACGCGAAAAAAATAATTATCCAAAATTGAAGACTGTTTGCTAGAATAGATTAGAGCTAAGATAAAGAATTTTTTTTTTAAATTAATAATTAAAGAAATCATTTGATTGTTACTTATTCTAAAATACTTTATATATATCTTTATATATGTCCGTTTAAAAAATAAATTATTTTTTTTCATGTGTTCGTGGCCCGACTCTCCCCTACTACATATAATAATAAAACTCCCTAGAGCACTTGTTAATAACAGATTTGTTCGCTATAACTCAATACAAATATTTTATTATAATCGCGAAAAGGTTACATGTAATTTTACGATATTGGTCCGCACATCATTTATTTTCAATAAATCAACTCCACTCCACTTCAATAAATCCCAGCGTGTAAAAGTGGATATTTACACGACGGTCGGCAAAGAGGATTTTGGGTTTTCATGCTTTCATTCCCATAATTGAACGCTACTTGTGTGTTGTTTTAAGGATCGCTAGGTGGAAAAATATGCTAAAATAAATCAAATATTTCAAAAATATTTGTAATTTTATTAGATATTGCAAAAATGTCTTTCAGTTAATGTTTATATTTTACATGATTGCTTATTTTAAATATAATTAAGCATAAAAAAAATTACTGTAACGAGATACTTCATAACTAAAATAAATAGCTCTTAATTTAACTCCTTGATCTATTAGAGGTTCTAATTGTTAACCTGATATTGTGCTGTAAGTATTAAAAAGTGCAATGATTTCATTATTAATCGTGAATACGTGATGCTGGAACGAAACGTGACCATCTATAATCCAATACAATGCGGTCAGCGAAAAAACATCGTTGCAAAATTATTTTATTTTCATTTAGTGTTTGTGAACACTAATTTTAATTTATTGTGCAAAATATATTTTCATATATTTTAGTCATAAATACGTGTACAGTTTTAATATAACTACAATGTTTTTGTTTATCATGTGATTGTGAACATATCGTAAAAAAGCGACCCGCTTGTGGCTTCGTCGCTTGAAATACTATATATTTTTATTTACTAACCTAGATCATTTTCCTGTTCTCTATACATTAAGCCAAGTGCAAATCGGAATCGCTCGCGAAAAGTTCCGTTTATTATTTATATTATTTATAGAAACGGCAAAAAAACATGTTGTATGAGAGCCCCTTATATATTTATTATATTATTTTTTTTAGTATTTGTTGTTATAGCGGTAATAGAAAGCTTCTAATCACATCTTATGTGAAAATTTCCACTGTTTAACTATTACGGTTCATGACACAGACAGTCTGGTAACAGATGTATAGACAGTAATCTAGTTAAACAAAATACTAAATATTTATATAACGTATTTAAACCGTGGAACCGATTGAAATAATAAAAATACTGTGAATTCTTGCATTCGGATGGGATGTGGACAACGGATTATCTTGATTGACATTAAATTCTTTATCTCTACCCTAATCCTAATAAGGCGCTAAAGAAAATAAATAAACAGAGAAGTTATTCAGTTAATCATTTGATTTTTTTTCTATCTCTTGAAATTGCTGCCATCATGTATATAATATATTGCTACCAATAAATTTATAATATAGTTCGCATCAGCACAACTTATAAGTACATTATGTTTAAAAGTCATAAAACTGATAAAAATATTTATAAAAAAGAAAAACCCCGACTGCATAAATCTAAAAAGAAAACAACAAGCCCAATAGTTCATCGGGATACACAGTCGGGACCCCTCTAAATCCGGGTTCCTTGTGGTTAAAATTTAATTAGTAGTAGATTGTTAATTCTATGTACTATTGGGCTGGCAATGTACTATTGGGCTTGTTTTATCTTTTTAGTTGTATGCAGGCGAGGTTTTTGTTTTTTATAATTATATTTATTTCACACTTTTTTGTAAGGTTTCTTAGTTTTGTTATTGGGATTTAAAAGACGAAAAATTCCTCAATTTTATTATTTAATTGAAGAAGTTAATATCGTGAGGATTTGAACCCGCTTTCAGAGTTCACAAGAGTAAGCTATCACCGCTACGTTTTCCCGCGGATACTTATTTTTAAACTTTGTCATCGTAATTGTAATTTTTAATTAGTATTTCGGTAATGATAATCAATTAATTTATTTTACTTCTGTTTGTAATATTATTCGCTGTTATATCTAAAGTAAGTAATATATCCCATACTAGAGTCAACAAGGAGAGCTTACTTACAAGCCAGTTACGTATCGCATTCTGGTTCACGTTGCACAAAGCCTTACTTTAAATATACTAAAATATAAAACGTAAAGACGTATAAACTATTACATTATTAAAAACACCTGAATATAAGGCAAAAAATATATTATCTGACGACGTGACAATTTGATTGTTTGTAAAATATACGGATTATATACCTAGTTTTGATTTTTTTGTTAAGTAAAAAAATAAAAAAGATTGTAAATAAAAATCCTCTTATTACTTTCACACTTTTTGTATGAAATGTATTTACAATATTTCCTTAAATCGTTTCAAATTTAAGTTTCTTGTTTTAAAGGAAATAAATAAGTAGTTAATCGAAAAGAAATTTTCAAACATATATATATTTGCCGCAAAAATATGCTTTTTCGTATATATGAACTGAATGCACGTAAAACGCAGAAAAATGAACAGTGAGACGGCTCGTTGAACTACAAAGAGTCTGTCCTTGTGCCAAATCTCATTATGGCTGCCAATGCAATGCAGCTAACAGAAACACTATTAACTCTGAATATCATTTTTTGAAGAGGAAGTGGTTTCTATTTACTCAGATATACGGCAGTCGAATTGAAAATTTGTATTTAATTTCAGGAAAATATTAACTAGCTCTATTCTACAATTGGCTTGATTCTTGATTCTCGAACAGACACATAGCAAGGAAGGCAGAGTAAACCTAGAAACCTAGTATTAAGACACTCCATTTCCCATTAAACACTTCCGCTCCCCACTTTCCGCCAAATTCTTGAGGCATTGTGTGTCGAATGGCGGAACTTTTTTTTTTAATGCAAAAGGACAAGGCAAACGAGCGTTCGGATCACCTGATGGTAAGTGATTACCGCCGTCCACGACGCCGAGCAACACCAGAGGAGCTACAGGTGCGTTGCCGGCCTTTAAGGTGGAGATAGACGCGCTTTTTGAAGGTACCCATGTTATATCGACCTGGAAACATTCCCGCGGGTAGGCCATTCCACAGTTTCGTGGGAACTCAAAGCCGCGTTTTGCTTCGTTACCAGGGCGAAAAAATAAAAATATTGAATATGTCATTTCTTCGAGTGGAAATCAAACCCACAACGGTCGCGTTTACAGTCGCATGATTCTGCCCCTACGCCAGGACGACCTCAGTCTGTAAAAATAGAAAAATATCTATTTGAAATTATATATAGTAAATTATTTGTAAGATTCATAGTATTTACAAAAAATAACAGTAAAGAAAAAAAATAATATAACCATTGAATCTAATCCGATATAAAATGTGATAATGTACAACTTTTGTAGTTTATATATAAAAATATTGTATAGACCAAAATATTAATATACAATAATCTATATATATGTTACCGGAAATGTATGAAATCTAGTAATTGTACACAACTCCTAGAAAATGTGTACAATTCTGAAGATATTTAGGAAATGTACATAATATTGTTTTAAAAATTGTTTTATACATACATATCGTAGGAGATATATACATTTCCTACGAATTGTATATAATTCCAATATCGTATAAAAAAAAGTATAAAAAGAATACTTTCTGTGATAAAACACGTTGTTAAAATAAGAATCTTTATTTTTATTAAGCCACTCGTTGAGACTATCAGGTGACTAACATTCATAGCTTAAAATATAATATCTTCATATTATCTTACAAATTAAAATTTGATTAGGTTAGGTTACTTGCGATCGCCTAATCAGACGATGCAGTACCCCTGGCCCCGCTATCCCCGCGTACCTATTCACATTTTAAATGTTTTACATTTCCGATTGCTATTTAGGAAATGTTTAGATTTCCTACGATATGTGTCTAATATACCTTATTTCACACATTTTCCGGCGATTTTGGGAATTACATACATTTCCTATGTAATTCCCAAATTGTATACAATGTCGGATTATACATATACTAAGAATATTATTTATACTACACTGCACATAAAAAAATACTTTGAAAGACAATAACACAATTAAAAAATATTACACATACGCACATTACCTTCCTTAATTGAACAAATTAATTGGTTTAGTACCTTTAAAACTTTTTAAGTATTTCCCGTAAACAACACAATTAAAGGCGATTAAATGTTCTATTATATATTTACGAGGTATTTCGTCGAGACAAGCTCATTTACAGACGAATACAATTATAAAACTTTAAATTACTTTTACCACATAAAGATACATTTTATTTTATATAAATATTTAAAATGTATTTATAATTTAACAGAATAAATAAATCAGCTTCACGCTGTATCCCGCACACAGCAGGGTAGGCAAAGGGAACCTAGTGAAAGACACTCTGTTCCCCACTTTCTGCCGAATTCTGGAGGCATTGCGTATTAAGTGGCAGAACTTAACGCCGCGCTTTGTCTCTACACCAGAGCGAAGAAATGGAAATATAAATTTAAGTAAATATTTCATCTCCTCGAGTGGGGATCGAACCCACAACCAATCGGTTTTACAGTCACACTTTGTGCCACTGCGCCACGACCGGCCTCATAATTTAACAATATAATTTAACAGAGTATTTATATTTCATTTTTCTATAGATACTATAGAATTTAGTTATTTCCTTTTTTATAACATCAAATATTATTATAATTGTTAGATTTGCATTGAGGTCAAATTTTACAGCGTAGTTTCAGTTACTTCTTAGTCAATAAATAAAAGATCTATAACCTTTTGTTTCTTTTTTGGCTAATATAGTGTTTAAAACAAATGAAAAGTAAATATACCTATGAAACGTTTCATATTACCTATTTCATATTAATATGAACAATTGGTAGCGAGATGAAAGAATATTAAAAAAAATAATATATTTCCCATAGCTTTATAAACATTAAATATTAATCTACAAATGGAAACGTATAAATTTCTCAGTTACATTTATGTTTAGATCATAAACATTAAACATTCAGCGAAACAAAACAGCGATAGATCACTCTCATGCATATTGAATACACCAGTGAGAGGCAACTGTTACGTACGTAGTTTGTAAAGACCGAACAATGACGGCGTAACTTTCAGTCTGACCTAAACTGGGATAATATGGGTTTATTCTTACCTTTTTATTTTTACACAAAAGCTGTGTCTGTCAAGTACAAAAGTACACATTACAAAATAAATATTATACTGTATTTTTTTTATGGAAGAGGACAATGCACACGAGCGTGCGGGTCACCTGATGGTAAGTGATTACCGCCGCCCACGACTCCGTGCAACACCAGAGGAGCTGCAGGTGCAGTGCCGGCCGACAAGGTGGAGATAGACGCGCTTTTCGAAGGTACCCATGTCATATCGACCTGGAAACACTGCCGCGGGTAGGCCATTCCACAGTTCCGTGGCGCGTGGAAGGAAGTTCCTACGAAACCGCACAGTAGTGGATTGCCACGTATCCAGGTGGTGTGAATGATATTAAATATAACATGAGAATCTATTTAAATTTAATATTATTTATATAATTTAATAGTAAATAGATTTTTTCTAAAAACTATTAAGTATAATTTTATTATTATAAAATAATGTGAAGAACTTAATTGCATTTTAAAACTATGTACAAGTTTTTATTATATAGCTCACAACTGTTGAGTAAAAGAGTAAAGCTTTTATAAACTTTCAAAAACTTGCTGTTGACTTTGTTTATTGAGTTTTTTCTTAAAGTTCTAACAAGTGTTTAATATTTTTAAGCTAACTTTAAAGTACAGCGATTGTTTTTGTTTCATATATATCATATATTATATATCAATAGTGTAAAGTATTATGACACGTTACAGCAGTGTTATTTATAATATATAATGTTTATAAAAAAAAATGAGAAGCAAATTTAAAGACAGGTGTTTCAGAATTCATAAAAAAGTAAGTAATAAAATTCTTACGGAATTATTATTCTGTAGAGGATTTGTGTGCTATAAACTGTGGGAAATAGTTTTTTTTATGTACCTTAATAAACATTTACAACATTTGTCAATAAAAATAATCGTATCTCTTTATAATCGTTTTTTTAATAATAATAATCAGAAATAATAGAAGTCCCAGATTAGATCTCGGTTAGGGCCGCTTGCTTATAAGATACGCATTCATTTTTGCCTTTGAAAACTCGTGTAATTAAACAATATTGTTTGCCGTATACAAAATGCTGAACTAAATAGTGTTCTAATTTAATAATTTTACCTGCTAGCTACTATGAAACTAACAAACTTACGCAATTTTGTAAGATCCGTAATATAAAAGTATCACTTGTAAAAGGATTAAGGGGAGGCCAGTTGAGGCGTAGTGGCACAAAGTATGACTGTAAAATCGACTGGTTGTGGGTTCGATACCCACTTGAAGAAATGAAATATTTATTTAAATTTATATTTCCATTTCTTCGAATGCGAAGGCGATGAAAAAGCGTAATGAAATATTATTTGAAATATTATTCAATAATTTTTAAATTTAACCCCATCATTGCGCAGTGGGACAGGGCCTAGTCGAGATGGTTACGGGTTCACACTCCACTCGAGGAAGGCATTAAGTATATTTAAATTATGTACTTCGTTCTGGTAGACAAGTAAGTAAGTGGTGTAAGCTTGAAGATCAACTGCATAATAATGTTTATGGAAATTACGCCTTAGAATGAGTTGATTTACATGATGGATATTTAAACATAATAATGAAAATTATTTTAAAATTGAGGCCAGTCGTGGCGCAGAGGCACAAAGCGTGACTGTAAAATCGACTGGTTGTGGGTTCGATCCCCACTCGAGGAAATGAAATATTTATTTACATTTATATTTTCATTTCTTCGCTCTGGTGTCGAGGTAAAGCGCGGCGTAGAGTTCCGCCACTCAACACGCAATGCCTCCAAAACTCGGCGGAAAGTGGGGAATAGAGTGTCCTAACACTAGGTTCCCTCTGCCTACCCTGCTGTGTACGGGATACAGCGTGAAGCTGATTTTAATTTTACGTTGAACATATAAATAGAACTTAAAAATAATCTATTAAAATAGTACACGCGAGTGCATCTGTTTATAAAACATAAATTGATGGACGTGACTTCGTCATCCTGCAGTTTTATCCAAGCATGTTTTATAATGATTCATATAATAATATAGTCTTACATATGTTGAAATTATTTTGGAGAAAATTCAAAAATTTGAACAAAACGCAATTGGTATTCGGATTCCGTTTGGGAATATTCGTAGAAAAATTCTATCGCACCCACTTCTACCTCACGCAAAGGACACATTGTAGCTCTTTGGAATATTAAGATTTCTCGAAGATATAGGGTGTGATTTTCAGAAACTTCCTTGAAAGTTGTATGAAGCAATAATAATGTAATTTTTTTAATGTTTCACGATAAAATAACAAGTACATATTTTATAATTATTGGTTATATACATAGTGTACCTATATAACAGTCACGCCTTTTCATTTTCTTCTTTTAGCTTTATTTTCTTAAATAACTATCGTACGTTGAGGCCAGTCGTGGCGCAGAGGCACAAAGTGTGACTGTAAAATCGATTGGTTGTGGGTTCGATCCCCACTCGAAGTGAAAGTGAAAGTGAAGTGAAGTGAAATATTTATTTCATTTATATTTTCATTTCTTTGCTCTGGTGTCGAGGCAAAGCGCGGCGTTGAGTTCCGCCACTCAGCATGCAATGGCTCCAGAATTCGACGGAAAGTGGAAAACGGAGTGTCTTAACACTAGATTCCCTCTGCCTATCCTGCTGTGTGCGGGATACAGCGTGAAGCTGATTTAATTTAATTTAATTTTAACTATACGCACATATTTACAGATTTCTCCTAACAGTCTCCACATTGAAGGTTCTATTGAGTAATGCGAGGATGGAAATGAGTAAGTATGTTGGTTTTTACGGTCAGCCCCATAAATCAGTGGGTGAAGGTGGTCATTACGACCAATTCAGATGAATAAAATATTTCTCTTCGTAGCCACCGTAAAAAGATATTTATTGCAAACCTATAAAAATTGTTATATTTGTTGATCTAATCTGCGGTGGGTTACCTAGTAATATATTATATTTCTGATATTGTAAAAGTATATTCCACAATTTCAATTTGAAGTCTATTGATAACTCAGTATTTTCTACATTTTCCATCAGTACAAGTCTGTGAAATCCAAGTAACCCTGTTTTCACTGGACACAGGGGTTACATTAATTTAAACATTTCTGATCATAATTTTTATAGTTTGACGCTCCCATTCCACACTTAGCAGGGCAGGCAGAGGTAACCTAGGAACCTAGCGTCACACAATCCCTTCCTATTAAGACACTTCCGTTAACCAGGTTCCGACAAATCAGTGGTGGAACTCATCGCCTTGTTACCTGTTTGACAAAATGATAATATTAAATATTTCATTTCTCGAGTGAGAATCGAACCCACAACCTATCACATTTACAGTCGCATTGGGCCACTTCTGAATTCTCTCTCTCGCTCCGTATAATGAAATTATTAAAATTATCGTAAATTAAAGAAATAAAGCTTTTTTAAAAAAAATATATGAATAAAATAAAAATATATAATAATATCTGTCCCTATATCAATGTAATATTCTACCCACAGACGTTCAGGGGAATCATAAGCAGAAATATAAAATAGAAAATTTCCGATCCAAATCTAGAAGCGAGATATTGTTGCGAATTCTGCAGTTGCATCACCAAGCCTATATTGCTTTCTTTGTAGGCTTTCGCTGATAATAATAGATTTGGCAGCCAACACTATTCCAAGACAAACTTAGATTGAAACAAATCAGAGCAAAAGTATCACAAAATCATAATATGCAAGAAGTTGAAGAGAAGAGTTGTCTTTTCTTATTTTAAATAAATTCATATACAATCTCTTTTTAATAACATTAATATTTTTTGCATGTAATCCGTAAAAATGGCGACCTGAATTAACAAATAGCCAAAAAAAATAAATAAGCTGATAAACCTTCGTCCGTTCGCTGACTTAACATTTTCTTTAAAGATTTTCTTTTTAACTTCTCGCTTCCAAAAAAAGGTCTTGTCCAAGCGAAATTCATTTTAATTAAGTTTTTCACGAGAAGTAACGACTCCGGAAAGCGCGACCTCCACCTTCCTACCAATCTTCATTAGTATCATTATTTTCGCGTTAAATTGCAAGTTGTTACAAGTTTGTTTTTCTTTATACATTGTAAATATGTTCTTAATTTAAAAAAGAGTACACATATTCTTGTATAACCTATAAATATTTAAAATATGGTTGACTAAAATTGATTTATTCGAATGAAACTCTGTCATAAATGTGCGGTGCATGGGCGAAGTTGTGGAAACATAAATCTTCTGACAGTTCAGGGAAACTGAACGGACAACTTCCAATAAATTATACTCAACACACAAGCAACAGTGCTTTAAGCACATACGATACGTGACGCGGTAACGAAGCGTTAAGGCTTCTTTGTAAAATATTAATATATAATATTATATATTTTTTTATAAATTGTGACTTAAACGATCGTCTTTGTAATATGGTTGTGGGTTGGATTCCGCTATTTTATAAGCACAAATATTGGATTTGATCTTATTATGTACATACAGATAACTATAATATATCTTATACATATACATATGTTACCTGCAATGAAAAGTTAGTGGTCAATTGGCATGTCCGGAACGCCACAATTAAAGAACAGAACAGAAAACACAATTTAACACAATTTATTATTGACGACAAATAATTTCAAATATAAAATAGACAAATAGCAAATAATACAACTTTATTCATAAAATAAATTTACAAACGTTTTGAGTGTTTGCAAATTGGCCTACATAATAATAATTTGGGGTCAGAGTGTGAAACTACAGCATGGAAGAGAGTGAGGACGGTTCATAATTGAATTTCCGATGTCCACGATAAATGTCAGCTGTAGACGCGTCACATCGGAGCACGTCGCGAAAAATCCCACAGCCTTAATCCCCAATTACTGTAATCTGAATACGCATATATTTGACGTTCACGAAATTGATTTAATTATTTAAAATGTGAAATTTGTTTACGAAACATTTATCTACTTTATATAATAGTAGGTACGTGAGATATTTTTTTGAAAAAATATTCAGAATCATGCACGTTTAGATTTTTTCTGCTCAATAATTAATTTTATTTATTTTAAATTAAGCTATTATATTTTAACCGGATTAATCGCGTATATTCAAGATTATACATTTTAGGAGACGCGGTGTACGCTCCTCATCCTCACCCGCTTCTTCCACGCCCTCGCAGCGTCCTTCTAGACACAGTTACAGCCGCAAAAGCCCAGTACATAGGCAGGATTCATTCCTCAGTCCCACGACACACCCTCCGCCGCCGTAAAAGACGACGAGGTCAGTCCTCTCTCACGGCATGCCGTGAGAGAGCCATGCGACACGTCCGCGCCTCGGCGCGACGAGCCCCAACGTTGAAACTTCCTTTGATTACGAGCGTAGCGTAAGCGTTAAGCTTCCTTCCTTCACGAGCGCCCATGAAAGCTCGTATTTTTTCTTCTGGGGTGAGCTACTCTCGCCCCTCCCCGCCCAGTGACGCTGTCAAGACCATCCCAGGTCAACAGGAATAAAGCAGAGTCAAAAAAAAAGTCAATCGGAGGCAGTTGCTTGTAGGCAACAGTCCATATTGGAAGGAAGCTTATGTGAAGCATTGTTACAGTGCTACATATATTATTTATAGTTTATAGTAATTACGTAGAATCTCTTTCCTAATAATTTAGAAATATATAAACATAAAAAAATGCGTGTTTTTGTCTAGTTTTTTAAAAACCTTAACGGCTACCGATTTCTAACATCAGAAATAGGACGTACGAAGTTTTTATACCTTTCGGTGTGAGATACACCACGTAAGATATATCGCCCAAAGTTTGATATTCTTAAAATTAAAAACTATTGCTTAATATAATATCATTGCTGTATTTCATTTACTTTAAGTTATTATTCAAAATACTTTAGTCCCTCTAATTTTATCGTCGTTTCATAAAAAATCGAAGAAACGGATCGAATCGAGGACGAATAATACAACGAATAAGCAACTGTCAGGTTAGGCAGAGCGAAAATACCTGTGCAAAAAGATTGATATCTTCTGTGTTGCGACACATATACCGTAGACCTGAATATTTGATATTAATTTCAGTTTGATACCTTCGTGCAATCTCTAAACAAAGACCGACCGTTCTGACCGACGGACAACAAAGGGATTCTATCATTTTTCCTCTTGATGTACGGAATCCTAAAAACAAGAAAGTATTGAATATTCCTATAGTAATAATATAAACATGTTAAAATAGAATTTTATTATTACAATAACGATGCAATATGCAATAGTGCATTACGATTATTACGTTACCGTATTTGTAATAACGACGATATTAATATCATTTCCGTAGGTAGGTACTGCGCGTGCAATTAGAGTATTAAAAATTACTTTCCTAAATTGATTTGATTGAGGATTTATTTATCATTAATTTTTATTAACAGACAGACAACAGATAACAATTTCATTTACAAAAATTAAAATTAAATACATTATAAATTTTCACTTTTGGATTTTTTTCTTTATTTGTATTACAAGTTCTAATTTCTTGTCACATTTTATAATTATAGATTCACGGGAAGTAGGGCACTTCCCGTATATATCCTAGTATGATGTTCGACAAAATTGCTATTCTGTTTACCTGATATTTTTTTATCCCTTTTTTTTCTTCTAAATTAATAATGTCATCAATCATTTTTATCAGGAGTATGTTTTTTTTTATCCCAATTAGTAATATTTAACTTATGATCAGTGTAACAAAAAAAATTGTGCCCATTTTATAAACCACTCCATGGAACAATACACCTAAGTATATTAAACAGGTGAAAAGAAAGTATTATTGTAAGATACCTATAGAAAAAAAATTGGAAAACACCAAACACTACTTAGAACGTTACTATCTAAGTGGTAATTTTTTAATCTTAGTGGTAATTTTTTTTTTTTTTTCGTCAGGAATTCCTTTTTCGGATACCAGACCGACTAGGGACTCGAGCGGGTTATGTGGGGCTCACGGACCGGCAGATGGTAGGCCGTCCGAATACCCACTGAAACCTCACGGTGCTCCTCCTCGACCGCCACTGGCCGCGAGACGCGGGGACATTAGTCGCGGAGCGGAGCAAGGCACTTCGCGGAGTCAAGGGTGTGTGGGCACCCTCGACGGCCTGCTCGGAGTAGCGCGCGGGAGCAATCCTGCGCGCGACTCGGGCCAGGTTAGTAGGCGGCCAGCTTCCCCAAGCTGACCGCCCTCTGGCTCGTTAGGGCGGAAGACGGCGATCGTGTGCCGCCCACCGGCGACCCGGTCTCTTGCGGCGGATGGCGAGTTCGGCCGAAGCCTCCCTCGCCCGCTCCGCCGACTCCTTCTGGAGCACCACTGCCTCGCAGAAGGAGCAGACCGCATCCCACGACGTCTCGCTGCCGGCGCATTGACGCATCACAGATACGCGTCAACGCCCTCTGCGCCCAGCATGCGGCGTCTTCTGCAGACGCCAAGCTCTGGGGCAGCCAGGATTCCACTATCGCGGCCTCCTCCAACAACTCCCTGTCGAGACGACCCAATTGCCACCGCGGTCCGTACTCTCGCGAGGACGAACTGGGGGTTGATTGCACCGCTGAATGTGTGGAGATCTCATACAAGATGTAGAGGTGATCCGAGAGAGTCCCGACATCATCCGGCACTCGCCAACCCCGAACACGACGCGCTAGGGCTGGACTCGCCAACGTAATGTCCACGACGGATCCGCCCAGCCTTCGCACACACGTGTTCTTCGTACCCTGGTTGAGGATAGACAAACCGGTGTCAATTACCCACTCCGACAATGTCTCACCACGTGCATCCGTCATTGCGGAGCCCCACACGCTGGACTTCGCGTTGAGATCGCCCACGACCAACACCTGCCCTACCATTGTTGTTCTACCATTTCCCCCAATCGAATGAGAAACTCCTCGAACTTCGCGAGAATTCGATTGGGGGAAAAGTAGACCCCGACGACAACGACGTCGCCGACAAGTGCCGCGACGCATCCCGCACCTTTCTCTATTCGTGAGAAAGGCGCAGAGCCTGCAGCAACCTGGGTGAACAATGCTACCACCCCGGTGTTGTCGACGACCCAGTTGTCTCTGTCGGGAACGCTGTAAGGCTCCGCAACAACCACCACCTGAACAGACCACTGCGCCAGGCTCTGGACCAATAAGTCCTGCAACACACGGAGAGCCATTATTTGACCTCCATGTGTTGCACCTCCTCCCGCCCGGCTGGGGCATTTATTTGGACCTCAGTCGGCCTCCTCTCTCCTTTTTGGCCGCTCCTCCTCTTGCTGGAGGATCCGGCTCTAGCGCATGCAGTGCTTCCTACCAAGTGGTCTGCAGGCTGACCTGCCGCTTCGCAGACCGGGCAGTGAGGTGCGGCCGAGCACTGGTGTTGTTTGTGCCCGTCTTGGCCGCACCTGAAGCACTGCAGGCTCTTGTCCTGCTGCACTTTGCTGCCACGTGGCCCAGGCCGTGGCAGCGGAAAAATTGTAGGGCCCGTTGTCGCAGTAGTTGCACTCGCGCCGAAACGAAGCCGACCAAAAGCCGCGAACTGCTCACTTTTTTCGCTGCCATATTAGGGCAGCGTACCCACGCAGTCCCCAGTCCGCTGCTCTCCTGCCGGATCCCTCCCACCTTGATCGACCCGACATCACAGCCGCCAACTTTGCTAATGACCTGCGCCACCTCCTCCGAAGTGGCCGAGTCATCCAAGCCACTCACCCGTAACTCGGCACACTTCACCGGTCTTGCGACCAAGACCTCGCTGGCATCAAGGACACCTCGCAGCTGCTGCCCAAGCGTATCCGCCTTTTCGCCGCTACCGGCACCAGGTAACTCCAGAACCCTGGCACCAGTAGAGGCGACTCTGAGACACAAGTCTGTAATGTCCAGGTCCTCCAGCTTAACTGCCTCCTTTATTTGGGTCATCACATCTCGGTATGTGAGCTCCTTGCTTGCTGCGGCCGACTGCAGAGTCAGCGTCACCGCCGCTGATCGAGGAGGACGCAGAATCGGCTGTTTAGCAGCCTTTGGAAGGCTCTGGGTCAACCCTTGGGACAGCCGCCTGGCGCCTTTTGTCTGCCGTCAAAGGAGGACGAACTGGTTTTGCCGGAAGGAGCCTGTCCTCCAGCGCTGCCAGTCGCGTGTTCAGTAATGTGCCCACCTGCACCATTACTGACCGCACCACTTCGTCCTCCTTTCCCTTTAGCTGAGGAGTCTGTCGCACGACCCGGGATTGCTCGAGTTCGGCCTTCATCGCCGACATCTCCTTGCGCAGCTCTGACAACTCATGTGACAAGCGGTTATTGGCCGCCCGCAACTGCGTAACCTCCTCGCTGGCCGTTTTGTTCACCAACATCGCCACGGCCGTATTGATGGCACCTGCGGCCTCCTTAAGGGCTTTTGTAAAAGTGCCCTTAAGGTTACCGAATCTGCAGGCGACTTTGTTTATTATGGCCAAACTGTCCGTGACCTGGAGCTGCAGATCTTGCACCAGGGGGCCATCCACCTTAGGTCCCTCCAAGTCTGAGAGCCTGGAGTTTGCTCTCAGTCGGACCGTCTCAGCCAAACTTAATACCTCCTCGTCCGCTTGAAGCCGAAGCTCCCTTCTTTTGGTGGTCAACTTCTTTGGCTTCTCCTTCTCCTCGACATCGGAAGAGCCGGAGTTGTTGTTTTTGCTCCTCGTTCTCTTCCGATATTTGCATCTCTCTGTTTGCATCGCTGTGTCCTGTGAAGACATCGAGACACAGCTTTCCACCTCGGATTCAGAGGCCGCCCGGAGACGACCTCGTGAAGACGTGGAACACGACCTAGGCTTTCCGCTGATAACAGAGGATCTCCTCCAGGTCCAACCGTTCCACAACTACTCTCCCTTCGTTTGCGCTCCTGCCCGCTACGGGCACAACAAACCCCTCATCGTCTTTTTTTTAAAGTTTAAATTTTTTTCCATATCTGATCCCACGAGCATGGGGGAAAAACGGTCCATCCAAGCAGTGCCCCCTGTCCTTGGATAAGCCTAATACGCCACGGGTGTCGGCCGGTACCCTGGCGGGACCAGCAGTAGCGACTGATCATCCCATCAGCCACGCACCCCTCGCGCTGCTTCGCCGCTTGGGTTGGGGTAATTTTTTATAGAGGTTTTCTTCCTCGCAGCCCGGCCGGTGAAGGCAAGACCCTCGGTTCCACTCCTGATTACGAGACATGACCGCAACCACGAGTGGAGTTCCGATATAATCGGCGCTGGCACATATCACTGCGCCTGCGTGGCGGTAGTGTGAGTACACACCATGCGCGCCCTCCCAGTTCCTCGCACTGTGTCCTCTGCTAGTCAGAGGAACACGCGGAAGAACGCCGTCGCGTCGGATTATTAGCCGACGAGCAATCATTACCCAAGGACAGATCCTGTGGGTAATAATTACTCGCCGCCCGGGGTGCACCGGTACGCTATACTGCTCGACCTCCCAGAATGACAACCATCCGAAAAGGGCCAACAGCAAGCGCACACACGTGGAGGTTATCCGACTTCGCACCCCAACAAAAACAAACACTACTTAGAACGTTACTATTTAAGATCAGTTATCTTAGTGGTAATAGTCTAAAGTACATCAAGTATAAGCATAAATTCTCTTCCTTTATTTCCAAAACAATGAAAATTCTATTAAATATTACGATAACGTAAACCAGATATTACTGTTTCGTATTAAAAGTCCATATATAAGTGTACTACAAACATATATAAAGATACGGACACACAGTGATGAATCAGTTCATTTTATAAATGATCGCGTAGTACAAGGGGACAAAGCGTTAAAAATGATAAAATGGTCAACTAAACAGTATCTAAACAATGTATTATTACAGACACCTGTAATTATCTACACTAGATGAGATTTGTCATAAATATTTGATGAATACATCCAAAGTTCGGCAGAAAGCGGGGAATGGAGTGTCTTAACACTAGGTTCCCTCTGCCTACCCTGCTGTGTGCGGGATACAGCGTGAAGCTAATTTAATTTTAATTTTAATACATCTATTCAATGCTTAGAGCTCATTCACGGGATATTAATCTTCCAGTCCAAAGAACTTAAAGCAGCACTCTCTTGAGAGCTTAACATTTAAGACAATCGGTCGGTCTCCCAAAGTTACTATTTCATTTAAATTTCGTCAAGGAGGCTCGACGGAATATCTAATCAAGTTCACAAAGTATTTGATTTAATTTATTTGTTTACTTCGGACTTATTTTCCTAATTGCGTGGCGTCTGTGTGTATAAGCTTTTTCGTTAATTACTTTTTGTATATCTAGTATCACTGAAATCAATTTAATTACTTTTGCTAGAGGCCAGCCGCGGCGCAGGCATAAAGCGTGACTGCAAACTTGTTTTGAATTCGATTCCCACTCGAGGAAATAAAATATTGAATATTTTCATTTCTTCGCTGTGGTGTCGAAGCAAAGCACGGCGTTGAGTTCCGCTAATTGAAATGCAATGTCTCCAGAAATGGAGAAAATAGAGATGATGGTAGTCTTAATACTAGAATCCGTATGCCTACCCTGATGTGTGCGGTATACATAGTCACGGTAAAAGAAGATTTTACCTAAGTAATAGAAAAAATTACGCCAAAATACATTTTTTCTCGTTTTTAATTTTTGATGGCATTCGAATGAAACTGTATTTTTTGTTTTAAATTAATAACACTAAGCAGAAGGCAAATTAATGTTTCTAATTGGTGTTTTCAGGCTGTCAGTCGAAGCGGTCTACGTGACAGCCGCTAAACTTATCTAAATATATATAAAATTATATAGATGTTAAGAAACTGGTAAAATTTTTAACGTTTTAAGAATAACTATTAATAATTCTAGTTAAAAACATGGTAGATTTTTTGTTGAAAAAAATATTTATGTTATAAATAGCTTCTGCTAGTAATTAAACTAAGAAAATGTTAAAAAAATCTAAAAATACTAGAAACGCGCTGAATAGTCGGTTCACTGAATAACCAAATACCGAATACTATTGGGTTTGACTTTTACCGAAGCGGATATTCGGTTGAATTATTGGATTTACCATTTTATTATTTTGCCGCGTAAACAGGTTTTAACATGTACGTTACGTGTTTTTGTCTCACGTTTTGTCTCTACGTTGACAGTGGACGAGGCGAAAGAGGTATGTAGAGACCGTAGCGTTTGGCGCTCCGTTCTCTCCGACTGCCCCGCTAGGGATAAAGCTTGAAGCTACGTATGTGAAACGACTGTTCGGAACATGTTTAATAAATACCATTCTCTTTTGCCAAATGACAATTCTATGCAATTATTGTTAAATAAAAAATAAAAATTAGCTTCACGCTGTATCCCGCACACAGCAGGGTAGGCAGAGGGAACCTAGTGTTAAGACACACCGTTCCCCACTTTCTGCCGAATTCTGGAGGCATTGCGTGTTGAGTGGCAGAACTCAACGCCGCGCTTAACCTCGACACCAGAGCGAAGAAATGGAAATATAAATTTAAGTAAATATTTCATCTCCTCGAGTGGGGATCGAACCCACAACCAGTCGGTTTTGCAGTCACACCTCGTGCCGCTGTGCCACGACCGGCCTCAATTATTATTAGATAGCAGAAATTTGTAAAAATATGCATATGCATATGTAACAATATAAATAAGGTGTAACAAACATATGAATAATGTATGTAACAATATAATAAGTTGTAACAAACATACGAATAATGTATGTAACAATATAATAAGTTGTAACAAGCATACGAATTTCGACGTAACCTGATGAGAACATTTGGCGTAATAGCGTTTGGGCGCTTTCCAAAAGGCGCGGATTCATATTCCGCCGCTTTAAAATTATTCTACGTTTACTTAAAAATATTCTTTATCTTTCCTAAGTGAGAAATAAGTCATTCAGTCATATTTTCCATTAATATTTTATGAGCTTAGGACTTAGTGTGGAATAACACTTTAAAAATGTAAAAAAATCTATATAATAAAATAAAAAATCATATTTTTGTGTCATTTATCCTTTAAATATTTCCTTGAGCTAAGACTTTCCTTATCCAATCTTAATAATAAATTGTTTCACTAATAAAAACCGAAATTGAGACTGAATTTTAAAGGTTTAAAGAAATAAAGATCTTATATTTAGAAAAATCTTATAACCGCGTTTCATTTCCCGTGAGTTCGTTACTGCCGAGGACTCTTGAGTTTTGGATTTAACCCTCTAAGCTGAGAGTCACTGAGCGCGGCCTTGACCACGTTCGTTATAAAAACTTGACATCGCAACTCTTGTATTAACCGGAAGCTGCGTAATTACATGTCATGTAGTTGATATAGGTTTTTTTTCGCTTAAAATATGTCATCGTTTACTTTATTATTTAGTTAAATATATATATCAGCTTCAAGCTGTATCCCGCACAAAGCAGGATAGGCAGAGGGAACTTAGTATTAAGACGTTCTCCATTTTCCGCCGAATTCTGGAGTCATTACGTGTTGAGTGATGGAATTCGACGCCACACTTAAAGTCGACACCAGAGCGAAGAAATGAAAATATAAATTTAAATCAATATTTCATTTCCTCGAGTGGGGATCGAACCCACAACCGCATTTACAGTCATACACTTGTGCCCCAGCACCACGACTGGAGTCAAATTACTTAGTTGTCTCATATTATATTGAAATGTTGCCTTAGAGCTGGGAACCTTTCAACGTGTGCTTTATTTAAATTAACTGCACGAGGAAGTCGGCTAGACGCAAAAGCGCTTTTACTTACCTTCTGCCATAAGAGCACCCAAAGCGTACGTAATTACGGTGCTTAATTGATTTCGCAGGAACTCACTTTCAGCGAGACTTCGATCTGATTACGTTTAGTTCCAAGGGTACAATATTATATTAGTTCATAGGTAGTACTCAGTATCGGTTCATTAAATTAAGACATATACTTGACGTCCTTATACATCTACACATAGTCGTTGCTGTAAGAATGTATGTATGTCTAAACACCACATAATAAAATCAACAATCCAAATCAAGTCGTCATTTTAAGGGTTCCCTAACTCAAGAGGTACCATTATAGGATAATTTTGTTATCCGTTTGTCTGTCAAGGCCGGACGTGGTGGAATCAAGCTGGATGGAATATCAAATATCCATGTCTACGATCTCTTGGAGCATAGAAAAAAATAACCTCCAATTAAAAGATACGAGCGTTTATGCATCGTTTTTGCTGTATTTTGTCTATAAATCGCCGTGTAATCAAATCTAATATAATAATAAGCTATTTCAAATGGATCCAAAATTAAGAAACTAGGTAAGAAATAAGAACTTACAATACAAATAAGGGGAGAAAAATCCGTGTTAATGGGTATTCTATAGAAAAAAACTGTTACAAAACTTTTTGTAGTTAATTTCACACTTTTTGTAGTTAATTTCATATAAATTAACCAAACTTAAAATTGTTAACTATAATAAGACGTACTCAACGTTGACCTACAACTATGAAATTGGTTGGGAATCCGGACAAGCAAATCTGACTAGCACTTGACAGATTTTTTTTATAATAACCTTTACAATTTATACTATACTCCGTTGCCCTTAATATTTTCACTTTTCCTTTATCATGTTAAAATTGTATTGTATTTTATTCGAACATTATAGTCAAAATTTTGCGCTACCGGTTGAATGTTTCATTTTTATAAAATAAGACAGTAAATATTATTAAAAAATATTCTTTACAATAATAATTTTCATAATTACGCTCATTTACTTACTTGAAGATTAAAAATTCACTGCGAACTTGGCTTTACGACATACATTTAATGCAGTCTTTTCAGTTCAATAATATATATTTTAATTAAATATAATATAATTTTAATATATATTTTTTCATATTTTCATTGAAAATAAGTTATATTACAATTAGTGCCCAATTTATACATACCTACGTTGATTAATGTAAAATATTTTCATTAATATAATTTTCTATATTATACAAAATATATCATACAGGTATTTAAAATGAGCTGCTTCTGTAAATTTTATTGTTCTATATGTCACACAAATTCAGATTTACACCAACGTCAGTATGAATGTCAGACTATGATGTCGTTACAACATATTGCAATTAAATAGCTGATATTTTAACTGCTCCACATTTCATATTAATGTTGCATAAAATACCTATTTATATCTCAAATTGGACAAAAAAAATCCAAAAGATCACCTTTATAGGGATACAAAAAAATCATGTCAAAAAAATTTAAATAATCTTTTAAAACTATATATATTAATAGAGGCACAATAGAGGCCGTGGTGGCGAAGGAGCACAAGGGTGTGTCTGTAACGGCGTTTGTGGGTTCGGTCCCCACTCCGAGGAACAAATTATTATATATTTTCATTACTTTGCTCTGGCACCAAAAGCCCGGCGTTGACTTCCGCCATTCAATGAAATCAAAAAATCCGCCGAAAAATCCGGCAGATAGTGGGAGAACAGAGTGTTTTAACACTAGTTTCCGTCTGCCTACCCTGTTGATGTTGATTAATCTATAATAGATTATGATCTAGTTAATATGTCAATTAGGCCTCCGCGTCTCGCCTATAACCCGCGAGCGTGCGGTCGCTTTAATATTACATTACGACGCCGCTCTACATGTAGCTGAGTTCGCGCTCCAGCATCATTATTTACTCGACATTCTCAGCAAGGCGCAGTTACTGCAGATATTGCCAACTTTAAACATTATATAAATCCCTTAAATCATACATTAAAACAAAACTGTTATTATAGTTTTAAATTGTAAAAAAAGATATCGTGATAATAGAATATTTATGTATGTACGTTGTATATTCATTTCCATTTAAAAAGCAACTATATTTGCTTTTTAATTAATTAAAAAGTTGAAATACAAAAATAAACATATAAAACGTTTCAATCAATTGATATCAAACCGTATGCTTATATGCTTTCGGTTCACATATTATAAAATACGCATGCGCAGTGGTGCATAAGGATTGCTGCAAGAATAACTAAAGCAATAAAATATTCAACAGTTCATCCAATTGAACATAGATAATATGATATAAGTGACATATGATAAAAATACTCAATGAAATTCTATAAATCAGCTTCACGCTGTATCCCGCACACAGCAGGGTAGGCAGAGGGAACCTAGTGCTAAGACACTCCGTTCCCCACTTTCTGCCGAATTCTGGAGGCAATGCGTGTTGAGTGGCAGAACTCAACGCCGCGCTTGTCCTCGACTATGAAATTCTAATATTGTAGAATACCAAAAAGTATCAAATCATTACAATAATAATATTAATACGATGTAAGTATGGATTAACATTACTAAATATTAATCTAGAGATATACTAAAATATACACATAAATTTAAGTCCTGCATATTCCAAAGTTCGCTGCATCTGGATATAATCGTTAATGCACAGTCATACTATTGCAGGGGACAGACATCAGCTTTTCAATTGTCGACTCGCTCAGTGCAATTTGCCTTCTGTGATATTTCAACTTGAAAAGCATTTTATGAACCTCTATTTGGTTGACGTCGCTTGTAATTAAAACTCGGGTTGAAAGTTCTCCGCGGGCTAACAAATTGTGTAAAATACTTTAGCTCTACCTTTGTTTTATTGAATATTGTACATGCAGGGCTTGTTTCGTATAAAAAAATACCACAAACACTAACTTTTTGTAGAGTTTCAATTGAATGTTTTTTTTTTGTTGTACCAATGAAATAAACCATCTACATTTTTATTTACAGATACATAATACCTTTTTTTTAATCAATTACTCTACCGAAGCATTTTCTGTTTCTCATATTAAAAAAGAAAACGTAATATGTAATATTTTTTAATTTAAAAGTGTAATGCAAGTTCAATTTACGTTTCATAATGAAGCATTATCATATGAATATTTACGTCTGAATAAATACCGCGCGATTAGAACCGCTTGCAAATCCCTAAACCAAACAAAGCAAGGCGAGTTAATAAATAACTTAAACGGGACGTTGGTAATTTTCCTACGAAATGAAATCACGGACTTCCAGTGTCCGGCTTTGTGAATGGCGATACAAAGAGATACGACACACAATAGTATTTTATTACCCGCTACAAATCTTCATTATGCGCAGTATACCCAAGGCTCTCCAACGCTGCCCGCACATAGAAACGATATAGCAATTTTCCTTTTATTTACGGTTTCCAATAACATTAACATTATGGTGTACTGATTTTATGACGTTTGACTTATCGTAGGACATAATATATTATATTATATATATTACAGAGTCATAAATAATACGACATGATTAGTTTAATTTATTTGAATATATGTAAGTTTGAGATTCATGGAGAACGGAGTAAATGGACACTAAATTTTGTCTGTCTACTCCAGTAAGTGTAGGAGATACAAAAAAAATTAAAATACTATCCGAGAAGCCACTATAAAGCGTTATAGAAGTAAATAAAAAATATATAAATAACGTCACAAAACGTTCTATCAACTTAAAGTCGCTAACCCTTAAAATGCGAAAAAATGGTTGTATCGCTGTAGGTGATCTATTTTTTGTCAACTACACTGTAAAAAAAAAGCTGACGTTATGTTATTTTTTGATAAACCTTCAAATATACAAAGGCCAATACAATATAAAATAGTCAACTACAAACCTAACTCGAGTGTTTTTATTTCGTTTGATGGATTAAAGACATTTATTTTGACTGAAATGTTAAAAAATGAATTCCTATTCTTTCTATGTTGAATGTGAATTTCAAATTGTTTATTCTTTTAGCTTTTCTATTTTATAGCTCGTTTTTACCTGATCACATTTTCCAAAATCTATAGGGTGAATTCAAAAAAAATGCTTCACGCTGGATGTGTACGGGTTAGCCAGAGAGAACCTGGCGTCAAGATTTAAAACACTATGCTCTTAGCTTTCCGCCTAAATTCAAGACATTGTGTGCGAATGGTGATACTCAACTCCGCCGGAAAAATAATAATAATTCATTCTTACGTAAGAATCAGTGGCGTAGCTGGGGGGGTGCGAGCGGTGCGGTCG